>SJXQ01003173.1:220575-243076 GCA_006408695.1 Aepyceros melampus
CAACGTCGCTGAAATCAAGGAACTTCTCCAGCTCCTGCTGGTGCTTCTGCTCCATCTCGGCCTCAAGGCGGGCCACGTCGAGCTTCAACTGCTTTCTTTTCTTCTTGTCGCTCTTGGGGACGGAACTCTTCATGAGCTGAATGCGGGCCTGTAGCTCTTTCTTCTCACGGTAGTGGCGTCGTAACATCCGCTGTTGTTCACTCTGTGAATCTTCCATGATCTTTAACGGCAGGCGAGAAGTTTGGTGGCAGCTTAAGTACTACTACCGTTTACGTCAACAGTCCAACCGCCAACCTAGCTAGAGGTCTTCAACCTCCCCTGGCCACAGCACTCTGCTCTTCTCGAGCGCTGGTTGCGCTCACCCTATTCACGGTCCTCTCTGCCATTGGCCAACGTCTCTCCATGGTTACGCCCCCTGAATACGTCTGGCGCTATGATTGGCTCCTTCATATGCCCCCATTAGACCCCGTAGTAGCAACGGGTGCTTCTGTTTTGAGCTGGGTTCTAATTCCCGCTTTAAAGTCCCCCTTTGTACTGTTATGCGTGTCTATTGAGCTTGTGGAGAGTTTTCACAGACTCTTAACTGCCTACTTCACGTCCTAGCCTGAACACAAGGCAGACACTGGTCATGCTTGAGAATCACATGACAAATATCGTTAGCTGAGTGTGCTCTGACACTGGACTTCCCATTGCTCCTTGTGTTCTGGAGGCAACTTGTCTCTCCAGTTCTTTCGTTTCCTTGACTGATGAACACTTAATTTTGTGTGTCAGAACAAAGACATTTCCTTATGGTTCTGGGAACACAGAGTCCTTTCAGTTTATGCCTCAAATCCACCCTGTCCCATCTCAGTGTGAGAAACCAACAGCCACTCTCATTCACTACAGTTAAGCAGACTTCCGCTTATGCCAACAGAACGCACCCATCCTAAATTCCGCTTCTCCTCAGTTCCAAGCTTCCAAAATGGGCTCCTTAGGATGCCCACGAAGCACAACAATTGGCATTTGTCAAGCCACTTACTTACGATTATTCTGAATCTCTAAAGTTCTAAAAAATAAAATGAATTTAAACCCTTAAACTGTTCAAAGATACTCCCATCCTGCCCCACTCTGCTCACCTGTATCTTGAATTCCCAAACCAAAAGGCTCTTGAGACAACCTCCTCCTTGTTGCAAATGAAAGAAGTGGACATTTGTTCAAGTTCTTACATGTATCAAAAACTTCAGTCCTTTTTATTGCTAAGTAGTATTCCATGGCACGTATATATTGTTTCAGCTTTGGGTTGTTACAACCCCTGCTATAAACATCCATATATAGATATTTTTTGTGAGTACAAGTCTTCATTTCTTTGGGGAAAATACCCAGGAGTGCAATTTCTGAGTCATATTACAAGTGTATGTTCAGTTTTTTGAGAAGCTGTTTTCCAGAGTGGCTATACCATTGTGCATTCTCACCAGCAGTGTATACAGGATCCAGTTTCTCTGCATCCTCACCAGCATTTGATGATGTCTTAATTTTTTTTTTAATTTTAGTCATTCTGATATATGTGTAGTGACATCTCACTGTGGTTTTAATTTGTGTTTCCCTGGTGGCTAGTCATGTTCATCTTTTCCTGTGCCCATTTGCCATCTGTGCCATATCCTCTTGGGTTAAATCTTTGTTATTTGCCCATTTTATAACTGAACAGTTTTTTTTTTGACATTGAGTTTTGAAAGTTTTTTTCTATATTTTAGATACTTGTTATTTGTTGGATATGTGCCTTTCAAGTATTTTCTCCCACATTGTAACTTGTCTTTTTATCTCTTGGTGTTTCTCAGGCAAAAGTTTCCAATTTTGATAAAGTTCAACTTACCAAAATTTTCCTCCATAAGTCATGGTTTTGATGTCAAGAACTCTTTGATCCCAAATAAACCTAGATCCCAAATAATTTGTCCTGTTTTTTTACTAAAAGTTTTACCACTTTAGGTTTTAGATTGAAATCTGTGGTCTCTTTTGTGTTTATTTTCATGTAAAGTTTGAGGTTTAAGCCAAGGTTCATTCTTTTACCTGTGGTTGTCCAATTGCCCAGCATCATTTGCTGGAAAGTCTATGCTTCCTCTATTGAACTGGTTTTGCATTTTTGTAGAAAACCAGTTAACCATATTTTTGTACATCTATTTCTGCATTCTCTATTCTGTTCCATTGATCAATGTGTCTATCCCTCTTCTAACACTATACAGTATTGATTACTATGGAATAAGTCTTGAATATAGTTAGACCCTTTCCTTCAACTTTATAATTTTTCAAAATTGTTTTAGCTATTCTAAATCTTTTGTGTTTACATATAAATTTTAGAATAATATTGTCTATATCCACAAAAAATCTTGCTAGGATTTTCATAGGAATCATGTTAGAGCCATATATCATTTTGAGGAGAAATGACATCTTTATTATGTTTAGTTTTCCAATCTATGAACACCTGGGTATGTATATGTATCTCCATTTATTTAAATTTCATTCATTTTCATGAATATTTTATAATTTTCAACATTTATGTCTTGTACATATTTTGTTAGATTTACACTAAGCATTTCATTTTTTGAGTGACTGTAAATGGTGCTGTATTTTAATTTTGGTGTTCACATGTGCATTGCTAGTATGTAGAAATACAATTGACTTTTGTATGTTCATCTTGTATTCTATGACCTTGTTCAACTGACTTACTATTTCTAGGTGGGTTTTTTTTTAGGGGGGGTGCATAGATTCTTTGGAATTATCTTTGTAGAGGATCATGTCATCTGTGAATAAGGACAGTTTTATTTCATTTTTTTTTCAATCCAAATCCTATCATTTCTCCTTTTGCCTTATTGTTGCACTGATTATAACTTCTAGCACTATATTGAATGAGAGTGGTGAGTGTAGGCAGACTTGCTTTGTTCTGGATCTTGGGCAAAACATCTCATCTCTCCACATTATGTATGTTATTAGTGGTAGGGTTTTTGCTTTTGTTTTGGTAGATGATCTTTATCAACTTGAGGAAATTACCCTCTATTTCTATTCTTCTGAGAGTTTTTAAAATATGAATGGGCATTGAATTTTATCAAATATGTTTTCTGCATCAATTGAACTGTTTGTGTGATTTTTCTTCTTTAGTCTGTTAACATGCTGAATTATACTGATGGATTGTCAGGTACTGAACCAGTCCTGAATTCCACGAATAAACTCAACTTGGTCATGGTTTATAATTCTTTATATACATTGCTTAATTTTATTTGCTAATATTTTATTAAAGATTTAAAAACCTACCTTCATGAGAGATATTTGCCTGTAGTTTTCTTGTTCAGTACTGTTTTGTTTAGTTTTGCTATTAGGGCAGTATTAGCTTCATAAAATGAATTTTAAAGTGTTCTCTCCTCTTCTGTTTTTCTAGAAGAGATTATGTAGCCTCAGTGTTAATTCTTTCAGTGTTTGGTAGGATTCTTCAGTGAAAACACCTGGGCCAAAATATTACTGTTGGGGAAGCATTAAAATTACAAAATTATTTTCCTTAATAGTTGTGAGGCTAATCAAATTATGTATTTCATATTGGGTGGATTTTGATAGTTTGTGTTTTTTGGAGGCATTGGTCTGTTTCATCTAAGTAATCAAATTTATGTGTGTAGAATTGGTTTCTTTGTATTCCGTTATTACGGTTTGATGTGTATGGGATCTCTAGTGCTTTTCCCTGCTTTATTCCTGATGTTAGTAATGTATGTCTTCCCTCTTACATTATTTGTTCTTTGTCAGTCTTTCTAGATATTTGTCAATTTTATTATCTTTTGAAATAACCAGCTCAAAGTTTCACTGATTTCCCCTATTGCTTTTCTGTTTTCAATTTCACTTATTTCTGCTCTTAGTTTTTCTTCTCTCTGCTTGCTTTGGGTGTAGGTCACTGTTCTTTTTAGGTGGGAGCTTAGATGATTCATTTCAGGCTTTTCCTCTTTTTCTAATGTATATACATTTAGCGCCATAAATCTCCTCAGTACTGCTTTAACTGTATCTCACAAGTTTTGATATATTGATAAAAGCCTATGCTGCTGCTGCTGCGTCGCTTCAGTCATGTCCGACTCTGTGCGACCCCATGGATGGTGCCCACCAGGCTCCCCCGTCCCTGGGATTCTCCAGGCAAGAACACTGGAGTGGGCTGCCATTTCCTTCTCCAATGCATGAAAGTGAAAAGTGAAAGTGAGGTCACTCAGTCGTGTCCGACTCTTAGTGACCCCATGGACTGTAGCCTACCAGGCTCCTCCGTCCATGGGATTTTCCAGGCAAGAGTACTGGAGTGGGGTGCCATTGCCTACTCTGATTTAACCTTAGGGGATTGTTTATGGCCCAGAGTATGTTCTATCTTGACATACAAACTGAGCTCATTCTGTTGTATTTGAGATTGTACCCAAATACTGCATCTTGAACTCTTTTGTTGACTATGGGGGTTACTCCATTTCTTCTTAGGGATTCTCGCCCACAGTAGTAAATATTATGGTCATCTGAATTAAATCTGCCCATTCCCATCCATTTTAGTTCACTGATTCCTAAGATACTGGTGTTCAGTCTTGCCATTTCCTGCCTGACCACGTCCAATTTACCTTGATCCATGGACCTAATATTCCAGATTCCTATACAGTATTGTACTTTACAGCATCGGACTTTACTTTCACCACCAGATACATCCACGACTTATGTCGTTTCTTCTTTAGCTCCGCTGCTTCATTCTTTCTGAAGCTATTAGTAACTGCCCTCTGGTCTTCCCCAGTAGAATGTTGGATGCCTTCTTACCTGAAAGGGGTTATCTTTTGGTGTCATAACTTCTTGCCTTTTCATACTCTTCATGGGATTCTCTAGGCAAGAACACCAGAGTGGCTTACCATTCCCTTCTCTGGTGAACCACATTTCGTCAGAACTCTTCATAATGACCTGTCTGTCTTGGGTGGCCCTGAAGGGTATGGCTCATAGATTCATTGAGTTACACAAGCTGCTTCACCACGACAAGGTTGTGATCCATGAAGGAGTTTATTTGTCTTTAATTTTCTGATATTTGACAATGAGGTATCTTGTGTGCATTTCTTTGGGTTTGATCCCATTTGGGTTTTGCTCAGCTGCTTGGATCTGTAGTTTATGTGCTAAGTCACTAGTCGTGTCTGACTCTGTGTGACCCTATGGACTATAGCCCACCAAGTTCCCCTGTCCATGGGATTCTCCAGGCAAAAATACTGGAGTCAGTTGCCGTGCCCTCCTCTAGGGGTTCTTCCTGACCCAGGGATCAAACCCAGCCTCCCGCGGCTCCTGCATTGCAGGCAGATTCTTTACCACTGAGCCACAAGAGAAGCCCCTGTAGGTTTATATCTCTTACAAAATTTGAGAAGTTTTCAGCCATACTTTTGAATACTTTTTCAGCCTCATACCTCTTCTACTCTTTTTCTGGGACTCTGCCAGGAACTTTAGATACTTTGTTGTTGTCTCACAGGTCCCTGAATCTCTGTTCAGTTTTTAAAAATTAATAGACTGTGTTTTTTAGAGCAGTTTTAGGTTGACAGCAAAATTGAAAGGAAAATTATATAGTGTTCCTGTATCCTCTGCCCCCCAGTTAATATTCTGCAGCAGAGTGATACCTTTGTTACAATCAATGAACCTAAACTGATGCATCATTATCACCCCAAATCTGATTGATATTAGCATTCGTTTTTTGGTGTTGTACATTCCATTCATTTGGGAAAGTGTATAATGACATGTATCCACCATTAAAGTATCTTACAGAATAGTTTCACCGCCCTAAAAATCTGTGCTTTACATTTCCACCCATCTCCCCTCTAACCCTTCGCAATTATCGATCCTTTTACTTCTTCATATTGATCCTTTACTTTTTGCAGAATGTCATATAATTGGAATCTTACAATGTGAGGCCTTTTCATATTGGCTTCTTTGACTTAACAATATGCACTTATAGTTCCTCTATATTTTTCCATGGCTTGATAGCTCATTTCTTTTTGGCACTGAATAATATTCCATTGTCTGGATGTACTGCAGTTTGTTTATCCATTACCTACTGAGGTTATCTTGGAGCTTCCAAGTTTGGGGCATTATGAATAAAATTGCTAAAGCCATTCATGTGAGGCTTTTGTGTGTAGATGTAAGTTTCAACTCATTTGGGTAAATGCCAAGGAGCATGATTGCTGGATTGGATATTAAGACTATGTTTAGTTTTTTATGAAACCATCAGACCATCTTCCAAAATGTCTATACCATTTTGCACTCCTACAAGCAATGAATCAGAGTCCCTGTTGCTCCATATCCATGCAAGTATTTGAATGTTTTCAGTGTTTTGGATTTTGGTCATTCTAATAGGTGCATAGTACTATCTCATTTTAATTTGCAATTCCTTAATGACATATGATGTTGAACATCTTTTCATATGTTTACTTGCCCTCTGAACATCTTCTTTGGAGAGATGTCTGTTCAGATATCTTGCCCATTTTTAAACTGAGCTGTTCATTTTATTATTCAGTTTTATGATTCTTTTAGTATTTTGGATATCAGCTTTTCATTACGTTTGTGTTTTGCAAATATAGTCTGCCAATGTGTGACTTGTCTTCTCATTCTCAGATTCATTTTATTTTCAGTTTGTTTTCTCTCCAGTCTGTTGTTCAGGTAGGGTAATTGTTATTGTTGTGTCTTCAAGTTCATGATATTTTTTCTTCTGTCCTTTCCATTCCCTATTGAGCCTACCCATTGAAATAAAAAAAAAAAATTTGTCCATACCCTGCAACATGTGGGATCTTAACCCTTACCCCCTGCTTTGGAAGGTGGAGTCTTAACCATTGGACAGCCTAAGGAAATCCCTCTATTGAGGTTTTAGTATGGGTTATTATATTTTAGTTCTTAAATTTTCCTTTGATTCTTCTTTATATCTTCTATTTCTATTTTGAAACTTTCTCTTTTTCTGTTTCCCTTTCTTTGCTGGGATTTTCTCTCTTTTCCCACTTGTTTCCAGCACGTTTGTTGCTGAAACATTTTTATAAAGATCCTTTTAAAGTTTTTTTATCAGATAATTCTAACATCTCTATCATCTTGATTTGGGCCTCTATCTATTGTCTTTTTTTTTTATTCAGTTTGAGATCTTCTGATTCTTGAGTGTTAGTTGTTTGCAATCTGGGCATTTGGTATTAGGTCATTGGGATAAATGAGACTCTGAATCTCACTTAAACTATTTTAGCTGGCCTTCTCTGACACTGCCACCAGTAAGGAAGAGAGCTGTCACACCATTACTACCAGGTGGAGGTAGAAGTCTAGGTTTCTCACTTGGCCTCGACTGATCCCAAAGGGGGACTCCTCATTACTCCTGGACAGGGTTGAGAGTTTCTGTTCCACTAGGTTCCCACTGATAGCTTCCTGCCTGGGAGGGGTCAGAGTGCAGAGTTACTGCTTCTTTTGTTACTATCTCTTCTGACCCTTGGGATGTGAGGTTGGTCCCTTCAGAAATAGAAAAGTTCCCTGTTCACCACCAGGACAGAGGAGAGCAGCCACTTACAGTCATCTGGCACCTTCTGGCTGAGTCAGTCTCGGCCTTTCCTGCCCTCTTCATTAACCTTCTGTTTTGGTTTCTCGGTCAGCCTCCATCTCCTGATCATTCTCAGTTTGCCAGTTGAGAGAAAAGGAAACTGCACTTGCCCTGCTCAGCAAGTGGAAGAGTTGAATAGGATGGATGTGAGTGTGAGGTGTGCAGGAAGATCCCCCCTGGCATAGTGAAAGAATTTGACTAAACCAGTAAGTGCAGAAGATGGAAACTATCATGATCTCTGGGTCAACTGAGAAATTGGAGGTGACTCGCAGGCCTCCCAAGGTCACTGATTGGGATCTGCTTTCTGGATGTGACAAAGTCAACTACTGACCACATGATCCTGGGACTGAGGTTTGACAAGATTAGCAAATAAAGACACAGGACTCCATTAAGTTTGAGTTTCAGATGAACAATGAACAGAGTTTTAGTATAAGTATATCCCATGCAATAGTTGGCACATACTTATGCTGAAACATTACTGCTTATGTGAAACTCTGATTTAACTGGCATCCTGTATTCTATTTGGTAACCCTATGTGGGTGGGGTAAAATTGCTGTTAGGGAAAGACTAGCTTTTTTGGGTCTGTTTCCAGGGGAACAGAATAGGACCAGTAGAGATTTGGGCTGGGCCTGAGACCAGGAAGAAGGATTTCATTGGCAGGGCACTTGATGACAGCCATGAGGAACCCTCCTTGGGTAACTTGGAATCAGAAACCTTGGAGAGTCCTTCCAGCTCTGACAGTCTCTGAGTCTCAGAATCTTCAGGGATTTTAAAAGGATGGAGTGGGAAGATGATGGAGAAGGATAAGACTAAGAATTAGAAGCTTCCAAAGAGCCTTGACCTTTTTTTTTTTTTTTGGTGTTATGATAGTAGGATGCATGCAGATGTGTCAGCTGGGTCCATGGCTTTCTCTGTACAGATTAGAAGTCAAGGCTTCTAGAATATTCCAAAAGTTCATGCTGTCATTGATTCTGCTCTTGAGTTTCCAACACCCATTTTCCAAGATAGCACTGCCTGGAGGGAAGCCCATCCCAGGGCAGGCCCAGTTGAACTTTTTCCTCAGTGCCCATCCCCTCCTCTTAATGACACTGACAGCAGCCACCTACACGTGGACACCATTTCACAGCTCACAGAGTGACTGGCCATTTGTTCCTTGCCTGGATTCTCACAAGTCCGAGAAGGAGTACTCATCACCTATTTACATTTGAGGAAGACAAACTCAAGAGATTTGCCCAGTACCAGCCAAACCATTCAGCTCTCCACCCATTGAGGCATTTTTAATGAATACCAGTGCATGCCTGCTGTGTGGCCCATGTTAGGGGCCAAGTGTATGAGATCCATTACCACCCATCTTTTGCCCCTGAGAGCTCCTGACCAGGTGGGAGGTGGAGGAGTCAGGGTCTTTGGATGGACAGATGCATGAAGAGGCAGGAATAACAAACTTCAAGTCTGGACTGAGTATGAATGAGGAAGCCCCCCTCAGGGCTGGCTCTGTGGAGACCGTGACCACTCAGAGGCCACACGTTCTTCCTCTGTGGCAGGCAGCATGGCCTCTTTTTTCAGACTAGCTACAGTCTCCACTTGCTGCCTTAGCTCTGCCCCCTGGAAGTGCCCCTGGACTCTGTTCATTTGGCCCTCAGTTCACTCGGCCAGGCAGAGGCAGCTTCTCCTGGGCAGGGAACTGCAGATCCTTTCTCTGCTTTGCTTCCCAGGGCCTTGCAAGGCTTCCCCTTCCCCATCCCATCCCATCCTTTTGTCCAGTAGAATCTCTCATGGGATGCCAACTGGATGGAGATTAAAAGAGAGCTGTTGCTCTGTTTCAAGTGGGAATTGGAAAGTCCAGAGCCATTTGCTCAGCCCCTCACTGCAGTAGCCCCCCCAGCAGGTTGCTGGAAGCCCAGGGTCAACAGAACACACTCTAGAAACCAGCAGCTAGCTTCACATGCCATTACAGGGCCTGCTTGCCCCTCAGGTACCTCTCTCAAGAGGTGGCCCCAACCAAGCTTCTAATTTGCTCTATCGGCCTTGTAAGAAGTGCTCATCCTCCTGTGTTTCTTTTCCTGTTATCCACCCAGAGACTGGGTCAGTGGCTCCTGTCACCTACCCCCTCTATAGCAGACACCCAGGCAAGGCTGGTTTTTTTTTTTTTAATTGAAAATTTAAAAATTGTTATTGAAATATAGTTGGTTTACAATGCTGTGTTACCTTCAGGTATACAGCAAAGTGATTCAGTTATGTATATATATAAAGCATGCGTGCATGCGCAATCACTTCAGTCGTGTCCGACTCTTTACCATAGTATGGACTGTAGCCCACCAGGCTCCTCTCTCCATGGGATTCTCCAGGTAAGAATACTGGAGAGGGTTGCCATGCTCTCTTCCAGGGAATATTCCTGATCCAGGGATCAAACTCATCTCTCCTGTATTGGCAAGTGGGTTCTTTACCATTGAGCCACCAGGAAAGCCCATATATAATACATATATATTATTATATATATATATATTTCCAGATTATTTTCCATTGTAAGTTTTTACAGGATATTGAGCAGCATTCCCTGTGCTATACAGCAGGTCCTTGTTGGTTACCTGTTTTATACATAGCGTGTGTGTTAGTCGTTCAGTCGTGTCTGACTCTTTGTGACCCCATGGACTGTAGCCCACCAGGCTCTTTGTCCGTGGGATTCTCCAGGCAAGAGTACTGCAGTGAGTTGCCATTTCCTTCTCCAAAAAGGCTGATGAAAGTGTAGTAGTGTGTATATATTAATCCTAAACTCCTAGCACGACTGTTTCTTTTCTTCCAGAGCTGTTTCTGTCCCTTGCCTCTCACCGGTGTTCCGTGTTTATGGAGCTTTGTTCCCCGATGAGGAATAGTCTCAGAAAGTTTCCCTCACAGGAGCCTGAATAAGGCCTGCACTACCCTTACCCCAAACAAAGAAGCCAGTCTAATGAGATGAAAGATCCAGGCCAGCATGAGCGCATCCACTTAGATTATGTGGCTTTGGAACTGGTCCTGCAAGAAAGTATTAGAGAGGAAGGGGGGAAGGGAGCCTGTGTGTCAATCATGGGGGCAACTAGGTCTTTGGGCCCTGACAGTCACCCTGGGCCTGTGTCATCTTCTGTGACATTTGGCACAAGTTACCATCCCTACTCAGAAACTGATGGCACCTCTTCAAGGCCCTCAGTATTAAGCCCAAGCTCCTCATCCCCGTGTCCTAACTCTTTTGGAGATTGGCTCTGCTGCCCTTTTAAGCCTCCTTTTCCAGAAGTCTCTTCACCACAATTCCAGCCAAGCAGGTGAGCGGCACCTAACACCTTCCACACGTTTCCTGCAGGACTGGATGAGATAACGTTGAATGCAGGGAAGGTTCACAGGCCAAGGCGAAGCCCATGGTGGCTGCTCACCAATGGTGCTCCTATGTAAAGGCTTCTGAGCCTCAGAGGGGAGAGTGCTTGCATGGGGCCTCTGCATCAGAGGAAACACACAGAATCTGACTGTTTCCCACCATCCTGACTCCTGCCAATCTGACCCATCATCATCTCTGCATGGATTATTGCTACAGTCCTTCAAAAGGGTCCTTTCTCTTTCCTGACCACAAGACAATCCTTTCCCCTTTCTGCTCAAAACTCCACACTGACTCCCATTTCAGTTGGAGTAGAAGGTCAAGGCCTTATACCCTGTGGCTCTGCTAACTCTCTGACTTCACCTCCTCAGCTCCTTTCACTCAGCTCCAGGTTTCTGCTCCTCTGCATCTGACAGGCATATCCCCGCTTAGGGTCTGTGATCTGGCTGTGCCCTCTGCCTGGAACATTCTCAGTCCAGACAGGAGAATTTCTTACTGCTTCGTCTCCTTCAAGTCTTCGCTCAGATGCCACCTTCTTGTTATGGCCGTCCCTGACCACTCCTTTTAAAATTGTAGAGCCTGATCTCCCCACCTAAGCCCTCCCCACTTCCTGTACTCTGGCTCCTTACTCTGTTCAATTTATGTTCCCATAGCACTTATCGCTTGACAATGCGCTATATAATTAGTTAAGTAATTCATTTCTATTACCTGTCTTCCCCTACCAGAGTGTAAACTTCATGAAAGCTTGACTTGTTTTTATAAATTTGTTTTGCTCACTGATATAATCCAGCTGTCCAGAGCAATCCCTGGCATATACCATGTCTTCAGTAATTATGTGTTGCATTAAGAAACCCCTTCAGTCTTTCGCACATGCATTGACTTGGTCTACAGCACACGCCTGGCTGGACTTAGTTGTTTTCACATTTATACATCCCCACAGCATACAAACATATATTGGAGATGACACCTAGTGAAATGGATATATAAACATGTATTAACAACTGCTGCTGCTGCTACTGCTAAGTCGCTTCAGTCGTGTCTGACTCTGTGCGACCCCATAGACGGCAGCCCACCAGGCTCTCCCGTCCCTGGCATTCTCCAGGCAAGAACACTGGAGTGGGTTGCCATTTCCTTCTCCAATGCATGGAAGTGAAAAGTGAAAGTGAAATCGCTCAGTCATGTCCAACTCTTAGCGACGCCATGGAATGCAACCTACCAGGCTCCTCCGTCCATGGGATTTTCCAGGCAAGAGTACTGGAGTGGGGTGCCATTGCCTTCTCCAGTATTAACAACTAGATAAATACTTAACTTTGTACATACAACACACACACAAAGGCCACATGCGCATATGCCATGCCTGGAGAAACTGTATTTTAAATTTTATTTTTTCATTGTGGCTTTGAGGGAAACATTTTTGGCAAAATTTTATTATAAAAATTTTTAAGCTTGCAGAATGGTTGAAAGATTATAGAGGGAACACCAGCTACCTAGACTGTATAGATAATATTTTGCTATGTTCGATTTCTCACACATCTGTCCATCAATATATCCCTTTATTTAGCTGTCAATACCTCCTATATGCATTTTAAAATACATTGCAGCCATCAGTTCTTCTCACCCTTAAACATATCAGCATTAAAGAGAGTTCAGTATTTGTTTACTTTTAGGTAAAATTTGCAGCATACAGAGAAATGTGTTAGTTGCTCAGTCGTGTCCGACTCTATGTGACCCCATTGACTGTGGCCCACCAGGCTCCTCTCTGTCCATGGAATTCTCCAGGCAAGAATACTGAAGTGGGTCCAATCCTTTCTCCAGGGGATCTTCCTGACCCAGGGATTGAACCTGAGTCTCTTGCATTGCAGGCGAACTCTTTACCACTGAGCCACCAGGGAGTCAGCTTGACCTACAGAGAAATGCACAAGTCTTAATTGTACGCTTGCTGAGTTTTGACAAATGAGTTTTTTTCTCTTTTATGGAAAGGGAAATGAAAGTATAGTTTGTTTACAATATTGTGTTAGTTTCAGGTGTACAGCATGGTGATTCAGTTACATGCATATATATTCAATTTCACATATAGTTATTAGAGAATATTGAGTAGAGTTCCTGTGCTATAAATAGGTCCTTGTTGTTTTGCATATAGTAGTGTGTATCTGTTAATCCCAGACTCCTAATTTATCCCTCCCTCACCTTTCCCTTTTGCCAAGCATAGGTTTGTTTTCTGTCTGTAGATCTATTTCTGTTTTGCAAATACATTCATTTGTATCCTTTGACAAGTGAGTTTTTTACCTGGGTAACTCAAAGCTCTATCAAGACAGAGAATGTTGGACGTCGCTGGTGGTCCAGTGGTTGAGAGTCTGCCTGCCAATGCAGGGGACATGGGTTTGATTCCTGGTCAGGAAGATTCCACATGCTGTGGGGCAATTTAATCCTCAAGCCACAACTATGGAAGCCCTTGCCCCCTAGAGCCCATGCTTTGCAACAAGAGAAACCACTGCAATGAGAAGCCTGAACACAGCAAACAGAGAGTAGCCCCCACCCTCAGCAACTAGGGGAAGCCCACGCACAGCAACAAAACACAGTGCAGCCCAAAATAAATTTCAAAAACATTTTAAAAAGAGAATATTGTTGTTACTCCCCAAATGTCCTTTATGCCCCTCCCTGGTGAATCTCCTAGTGGAAGCAGCCACTAAATTTTTTCACCATAGATCAGTTTTGCCTATTCTAGAATTTCATGAACGCAAAACAATGTGATATATGTACTCACAGTTGTTTATTCATTTAATAGAAAATTTATTAGCCCTCACTAAAACTTCAGAGCTACACATCTGATGTTTGTTCATGGGGAGTAATGAATGCTCCTGGACTGAGCAAAAGGCCAAAGATATTTCTAGCTGTGACCTGTGACCTCGTCCCCCACAATCACATTGTCACTGAGAGACCATAAACCTTTGGGCCTGACAAACAGAAATGCAGGCTACAGGTGCCACATGTGCCTTGCATTCTTCCCTGACCCCTCTCACCTATCCACACTGGCTCTGGAGGCCTCTCAGCAGCCCCAGCCCCACCTCCACTCACTTCCCACACCTGAGCTCCATCTACACTTCTCTACACAGGCGTGCAAGAGGGTTTCACAATCTCAGCCCGGGCGTTGCCCAAGTGGGTAAAAGTACAGGTGGGTAGATGGCTGGAAGGAACTGGACAAGCAGAGGCAGCATGTTGTCTTTTGATCCTGCCCCGGGGGTAGGAGGTGGAGACTAGGCAGGACTGAGAAATAAAGAACAAAGGGAGGAAACACCACTGGTCCCTGAGCAATCAGGGCTGGACAGCTGAACAGCACTTACCTGGAGTCACAGGGACCCTGGGCATAATGATTTTGCCCTCTAAGAAGGACCTCAAGATCTCCCTGGAGGTCTTCCTCTTTTCCAGTGGGCCCTTAGTGCCTTTGTTATCGGTGAGTCTTCAGCCTTTAGCAGGGTGACCAGATGTCTTACTTTGCCTGGGACTGAGAAGTTATAGGTTTTAGCAGGACTCTGGATGCTGAAACCAGTGTTGTCTCAGGTGAATAAGGACAGTTGGCCATCCCGGCCTCCAGCTTGACACACTTGGACACAGTCCTTGTGGGATCTGCGAGTGTGCATATGGGTCGGGTGCACGCTTGTGCAGGAATGTGTGTGCACATGTGTGTGAGCCACACTTGTGGCTGTTGTGTGTGGTGAGCCTTCCTGGGTCCTGGAAGGCATGTTTGGGAAAGATGGGAAGCAGTTCCACTGAGGTCTGCCAAGGAAATGGGCATAGCTGTGACCTCAGGGACCTGAGCAGACCATCAGTGCAAGACAGTTGTCTTGCTGGCAACTCTCTTGTCTGAAAGAATTCATCCATTTATCCATCCATTTTTCACTCTACCCACCCTACAAATTCTCTGTGAAAGTTACTTAGTTGCTGGCCATGGTGCTATAGGTGCTGATGCAAACCATCCCTATGGGAAGGGGGCCTGGAACAAAGTTCTCATTTTTAAGTGGTTTAGGTGAGTATTGGCTGGAAGCAAGGGGATGAACTAAATGCCCGTACTTGGAAGATATCTGAGAAGGAAGACGGCAGGTGGACCTTGGGAGCTTGGGGATTGCTGGTCAATAGGGAGAGTGGGCTAAAGAACAGGGGCTGGGGGGCTCAGATGCCTGCCTGAGATGAGTACCAGGATCCCTGAATGCTAAGAGAGAAAAAAAAAGCAGTGTTAACCTAGGAATGATGGGCAATCAGAGATAGAAGAGGCCAGGAGAAAGGAATTCATATGTACCAGCTACTTACTTAGTGCCAGGCATTTTCATACCTATGGTTTCATTTTAGCCTCTTGCCAGCCTTATAAGGCAGAAGTTATTATCACACATAATAATACACACTAATAGCTACACACACACATAATGATAGCTTACACTAATAAGGATTAGCTAACATCTGTTGCACTTTTTACCCCCACACCAGGCACTGTTCTAAGCACCTAACGTGGCTAATCATCTCCATTGTACAGCTACAGAAGCTGAGGCACATGCCGTCTAAATGGTCCATCCAAGGTCGGACAGCTAGGAAATGGAGGCGCTGGCCTGTGCCTGAGTCCACAAGGCCTGATTTTTGTCTATGAGCTCCTGTCCCTACCACCTGCATCTCCTTATTTACTGCTGATTGGGAGGCTGTAGTGTATATGTTAGGCCAGAGAGGAAGGAGGAAGCTAGGCCTTCAGTGTATGTACACATTTCTGACTCAAAGGGGAGAAAAGTCTGCTCCAAATGACCTCTTCTTGAGGGCCAGGGCCCCGGCTGGGCCTCTCGACCTCCTTCCATGTGACCCAGTCCTTGGGGCTCTTTCCTCAGGAAGGGCTGAGCCCCCTTTCTTGAGTTCTTGTCCTATCTCCACAGACTTGCCTCATTACCACCCCCTCCCCTCACGGCCACCGTGTTCCCATGGCCTGGGAGCTACGCTATATTAGGGGAAGAAGTATGACCAGGAGGCACAGCCCAGGCCAGGCTGGGGGATGGAACCTCTAGGCTGGGAGCTCCCCTTTCTCAGTCTAGTCCAGGATGTTACTCCTTAGAGGTAACCACTGTTAACAGTTTGTGTGTATGTAGCCAGAAATTGGGGCTTCCCTGGTGGTTCACTTTCTAAAGAATTCACCTGCGGTGCGGGAGACCTGGATTCAATCCCTGGGTTGGGAATATTCCCTGGAGGGGGGCATGGCAACCCACTCCAGTACTCTTGCCTGGAGAATCCCCATGGACAGAGAAGCCTACTGGGCTACAGTCCATGGGGTCACAAAGAGTAGGACCGGCTGAGTGACTAAGCACACAGCCAGAAATTATGGATATATGTGTGTGTGTGCGCGTGCGCATGTGTGTGCGTGTGCGTGTGTGTGTGCGTGTGTATTTCACCACATGCAGGGCTCTCCTGCTGGCTCAGTCTGTAAAGAACCACCTGAAAGGCAGGAGACTGCCTGCAAAGCAGGAGACTTGGGTTCGATCCCTGGGTCGGGAAGATCCCCTGGAGAAGGAAACGGCAACCCACTCCAGTGTTCTTGCCTGGGAAATCCCATGAACAAAGGAGCCTGGTAGTCTACAGTCCATGGGATTTCAGGCCAGACATGACTTAGTGATTAAACCACCACCACCATGCCTGTACACATACACATATAGCCAAGAGGCAAAAAAACAGGGATGTGAAAAACATAGTCTCTGAGTCAGACTGCCTGTTTTTGAATCACAGCTCTACTCCTTACTATCTGTGCTCCTTGAGCAGTTTATTGATCTTCTCTGAGTCTTGTTTTCTTCATTTGTAAAATGAGCATGTGAGAGTGGAATAATTGGACTGGCCCATGTATGCTATGGTAACCAACTAATGTGGAAATCTCAGTGGCTTAACTCAACAAATGATTATTTCTTGTTTATGTTAAACACCCAGCACAGGTTGGTGGGAGTCTCTGCTCTCTGTGGATACAAATGTTCAGGTTGATGGAGGCACCTCAAAACTGTGATGCTGAAAAATGTGGCTGAGTGAGCAGGAAAGGGAACAGGCCTCATGCACACTCCCTTCTGCCACCACCAGAGTGACAAGTGTAAACAATGAGTCTTATTTTCAACTTTGTTAATTATATTCTTATGTATTTATTAGCAATTAGCATTTCTTTCTCTGTTAACAGCTCATTCATGACTTTTGTCCATTTTTCTATTAAATTTAAGTTGACTTTTAGAAGAGATGGATGAAGAAGGAAGAGTGTTCAGGGCAGAGAGTGGGCAATAGCTGAGATGAGGGGAGAGGGTAAAGCATTCAAGAAGCTGCCAGTGGTTAAGTGGGATGAGGGGGTAAGAGCCGCAGAACTGATGCTCAATGAATATTGAATGAAAGGCTGAAAGAGCGGGAGAGGGAAGACAGAGGAGACCAGCGAAAGAGGCAGGGGAAGAGTGTGCAGGGTCTGTCAATCATGGAAGTGTTTGGATTTTTCTTGAAGGCCATGGGAGCCATGACTGGGTTGGGCACAGGGCAACGGCATCAGATTGGTGGTTCTGAGAGATCATTACAGCTTTGGGTACCAAACTGATTATAGGAAGAGACTGTCACTCTAATTCAGGTCAGAGATTGTGGTGATTTGGCCCAGACCAGTCATAACCGTGAAAGGGAGAAGAGGGATTCAAGAAATTGGAGTAGAGTTCACAGGACTTGATGATCAGAAGATGTGGGAGAGAGAAAGGGAGGAGGCGAGACTGAGGGTTCAGGGATCCGTGTGAGCTAGAGAAGGAGCAGGTGGAGCAGAGAAGGAGGAGAGTGGGTGAAAGCCGGGTGAGGACAGAGAGCAGCTTCCCAGAGGGCTCTTAAACAGAGCTTGACTTTGGGCTATATGGAGAGTTAGCCTGGGACAGATAGAAGGGTGTTGGGCCTGGGCTCCCAGGAGGTGATTGTTCCAGGGCTTGTCCCCCAAAGCTTTCTTGGCTCTTCACCCTATGAATTTGCAATGGAATCATATCCATTTGGACCCTGATGACCTTGAGACAAGACCATCACACGAAGTCTGTGAGAAAGATAAGGCGGAAGCTGGTGTTGCTATCCCCACTTGGCCAGTGTGAAGCTCAAAGTCTTGTTTGTGGTCATACTCATGCTAAGGGGCAGGATTCGTGTCACCACCTGAAGCTGCACCACCTCCCAAGATATCCCCAACACTGTCTGGGTTCAAGCAAAGCCTAAAAGAAACAAATCTCTTCTGGACTAGACCCATGCCTCTCTTTATTTCTTGAGAAAGTCAAGTAGTTTTGAAAAGTGAAGTCACTCAGCCGTGTCCGACTGTAGCCCATCAGGCTCCTCTGTCCATGGGATTCTCCAGGCAAGAATCCTGGAGTGGGTTGCCATTTCCTTCTCCAGGAGGATCTTCCTGACCCAGAAATCGAACCCAGGTCTCCTGCATTGCAGGCAGACACTTTAACCTCTGAGCCACCAGGGAAGCCCTAGTTTTGTAAGGAGTACATCAAACCTGAAAGTGCTGGCCTTTGCTCCACGCTTAGCTACGTTCCCTAGAGGCAGCTATTCTCAACCTTGTTAGCTCTTTTTTTTTTCTGGTATTTACCTTCATATGTCTAAACTATACTGTTTAAAATTTCTAAATATTACTATTTTCCAATGTAACAATTTTAGACAATACCACTGACTTCCTAATAAGGAACGTTAGATTTCAGCTCCATATATGCCTTTTCCCCCATAACCACCCAGGTTGTTTTACTTAAACCCCTGACTATGCCTAGTAAATCTTCTCCATAGTTGAGCTATTTAGTGCACTCTGATTATATTTCCCTTCTTGTGAAACATCTTGTTTTCTCTGGAATTCATAATTGCTTCATTTTATTTTTTACCTCTATTTTTTATTTAAAAAGTTTGTTGGCGTATAGATGATTTACTATGTTTAGTTTCAGGTGTACGGCAAAGTGATTCAGTTATACATATGCATAGAGTCATTCTTTTTCAGATTCATTTGCACATCTAGGCTATTACAGAATATTGAGTAGAGTTCCATGTGCTATTCAGCACATCCTTGCTGGTTATCTATTTTATATATAGTAGTGTATATATTAATCCCAAGGTCCTAATCTATCCATTCCCCCATCCATATTTCTCCTTTGATCACCACAAGTTTGTTTTTGAAATCTGTGAGTCTGCCTTGTAAATAAATTCATTTACATCAGTTTTTAAAACTTAGGTTCTGCCTATGAGTGATGTCATATGCTATTTGTCTTTGTGTGGCTTACTTCACTTAGTATGATAATCTACAGGTCCTTCCATGTTGTTACAAATGGTATTATTTCATTCTTTTAATGACTCAGTAATGTTCCAGTCCATATATGTACCCCATCGTTGTTCTCCATTCCTCTGTCAATGGGCGCTTAGGTTGCTTCCATGTCTTGGCTATTGTAAACAGTGCTGCAATGAACACTGAGGTGCAGGTAAATTTTCAGACCGTGTGTTTCTTCAGATGTATGCCCAGGCGTAGGATTGCTGGTCATATGGCAGTTCTATTTTTAGTTTTTTCAGGAGCCTCCATACTGTTCTCCGTAGTGGTTGCACAAATTTGCTTTCCCACCAATAGTGCAAAAGTGTTCCTTTTCCTTCACATCTCCTCTAGTGTTTATTGTTCATAGATTTTTTGATGATGGCCATTCTGACTGGTGTGAGATGATACTTCATTGTAGTTTTGATTTGTATTTCTCTAATAATTAGTGATATTAAACATCTTTTCATGTGTTTTTTGGCCATCTGTATGTCTTCTTTGGAGAAATGTCTAGATATCCTGAACATTTTTTGATTGGGTTAATTGCCTCATTTAAAATTTTAATTATCTCTTAATTATCTATCAGTTATCAATAATTCATCCCCAAACTCTCCACAAACACGTCGGGAATCTGCACGTCTCCTCTCCTTCACCACCACCGTTTCTGACTTCTTTGAGGCCCTCACTGGTGGAGCCCAGCGTCCTCCTGTTACAATCCAGTCTCACGCGGCGCTGCCGCCTCCAGCACCCGTGAGGCACCCTGGGTGCACAATCGAAGAAGGTGTTCATGGTCAGCGCTGTGCAAGTGTTGGGTCACTGTTTGCCTGACCCCAAGAGTGAATGCCTCCTTGAATTTTGCCATGCTTTCCTCACTCTGTTCCTGGCCCTGCTCACTTCCTTCCTTTGTTGGATTTCTTTTTACCTGGACCCCATGCTATCTTCTGTCTTGCTTTACTCCCTCATTTTTGTGGAGCACATCCTCCAGTAGTTTCCTGAGAAAGGGATGTGGGAAAGAAACTCTCTGACTCTATGTCTGAAGTTGTCTTTATTCTCTCTTCATACTTGATTAATAATTTGGCTGCATATAGAATATCCTAGCTATGTCTAGTGTAAGTATCTGAGTCTAGAGTCTCTTTGGTTCGTTTTATTTCAGAGAATAATCCTTCCATGGCCCAGCTGTCTAGTGAAGGAGAAGAGGTCTGGGATTTTAACTACTTCTTTGATACATTTTCCATCAAGCCCTGTTACATCACTTTTTGTAACACCTGGTGTTTCCAAATTCTGGGTCTTTCCTAGATTATCCAGTGCAAACAGGCTTACTCTTGTAGACACTCCCCCTCTCAAGTAACTACGTTTAAGTAACTACGTTTCAACTTTCTTGTTCTCAGTCAGTTAATCCTTCCTCTGCCCACTGTCTAGCAGGCAAACATTTTGCTGATAGCTTTCAGTCACCTTTGGCATCTCTCTGATTCTCTTTTTCCTTGCAGAATCTCTCTTTTAAAACATCCTGTGCCAGTACCATACTGTCTTGATGACTGGCTTTATAGTAGAGCCTGAAGTCAGGCAGGTTGATTCCTCCAGTTTCATTCTTCTTTCTCAAGATTGCTTTGGCTATTCGAGGTTTTTTGTATTTCCATACAAATTGTGAAATTATTTGTTCTAGCTCTGTGAAAAATATTGTTGGTAGCTTGATAGGGGTTGCATTGAATCTATAGATTGCTTGGGGGTTCAGGATGGGGAACACATGTATACCCGTGGTAGATTCATGTTGATGTATGGCAAAACCAATACAATATTGTAAAATAATTAGCCTCCAATTAAAATAAATAAATTTATATTAAAAAAGAAAAAATAGAAAACCTATATTCTGTAAAAAGGGGAGCATATAAATAAACCATGATTCATTCATATAATGGAAAACTACTTGGCAATAAACAGGAACTATTGATATACCCAACAGTATGGCTGTATCCCAAAACATGCTGAATAAAAAAGTTTTACATAAAACAAAACCAACCAAACAAACAAACAAACAAACAAAATCCTGTGATAATTTTCATGAGGCTGCAGCAAAGAGTCACGATAACACTTGTGTTCATTCTGCCATGTTCAATTAGGAGTGTTTCATGTCTTCTCTAACCTTTCTTTGGACCCCCTTTCTCTCGCTGTCTTATTCACACTCATTTTTAAAAATGAGTCCAGTAAGAATCCTGAGCATGGCTCCCTGTGACTCATCTCCATGAAGTCTGTCCTTACTACTCTAGCCTACATTGTCCTATCTTGTTCGAGCCCAGCATGGTCCACGCCGTATTCTGGTGCAGTCTCCTTTGTTTCTTGTTTGCCAGCCTGCATGCTCCCAACCTGGTTGAAGGTTATCATCCTCTTTCTCTGGCATTCTGTTTACCTTCTCAGAGATGATATGGAGAGAAGAATGTGAGTTGGAGAAAGACTATTCCTGGCTCTGTCTCTCCAGGACTCCTAAATTCTGGTGGCCAAATCAGTGAGACCCACCGCTGGCTCCCTGCCATTGACTGCAGCCCAGAGTGCTGCTGGGGCAGGCCCTGGGGGGAGAGGGCTGACTGCATGGAGCACAGTGAGGGAGGAAAACACCTTGTCTCCTAGACTCGAAACAAGTTCCCCAGGCTAGGGCAGATGCTGGGGCTCTGGGCACGCAGGCATGTGCTGGGGTGAGGTGGTAAGACGGTCATGTGAGCCCGGCTGAGCGTGCTTGTGACCTTGGGGTAGACATAGCCCCAGAGGGAGGGCAAGTGTGAGGCGCTGTTCGCAGTTCATTGACTCTGGCCTGGGCTCCCTCCAGCAACCACCGTGATCGCCGTCAACCTCTACCTGGTGGTGTTCACGCCGTACTGGCCCATTACCGTGCTCATCCTCACCTGGCTGGCTTTTGACTGGAAGACCCCTGAGAGAGGTGAGGGCCCTGGAAGGGCTATTGCCACTCACCACACGCTCTTTCTTTCTCTCCTTATACTCCTGCCAATTCCCTGCCAGCCCTTCAGCCTGACCTTTCTGGGCTGGAGGTGAGGGAAGGGGTCTTTTCAAGGTGCCAGTGAGGCCCAGGTGGGAACTGGAGTGGGCTCGGGGAGGGGCGGCTAGTACAGCAGAGAGCTAGGGCTGTCCCAAACAGGCCTTGAAGTTCATTCCCAGCCTGGTTGTCGCTTAAGGGGGCAGGAAACAGGAAGGGGTGAGGGCACCCTGAGACAGGCCCTAAAGGGCTCTGAAGAAGACAACAGGGTGGACAAAGCTCAGCTATATCAGCTTTGTTTTCAGGTGGCCG
>SJXQ01003173.1:255079-284576 GCA_006408695.1 Aepyceros melampus
TGGGGACTGGACATTATTTCAAAGCACTGTTCTTTAATGAATGTTCATGTCTCTTTGGGGAAGAAAATGAAGCTAATCACTCAGTGGAGTATACACACACATCACTGAAGTAGCATAGTGCAGGGGAAAGAGTCAGAGAGATGTGGTTTTGAATCCCAGCTCCTACTCTTAATGAAAATCTTGGGCCAGTTAATTAACCTTTCTGAGTTTCAGTTTCTGTCTTTGCAGAAAGGAGCTAATGCCTACCTTTGTTGTGAGGATCAAATCAAATCAAAGACAAAACTCTAAAGTACCATACAAACGTAAGGCAGTAGATTTATTATGGTGCTGTCCAATCTCTCTGGCACTCTGTTTCCCCACCTTTGAAATGCAGGGATTACATTAAACGTAGGATTTCTAACCTCCTTCAATCCACCCCCCTTTTTTGTAGACACTAGCATCTCATACTTCCTACAGAGTCTAACATGCCCCCCACTTCCCTGAGAGAAATGCCCCTCCACCCTAGACCCATCACACAAGAAGATTTGATTTTATGTATTTCTACTTTCTATAATTTGTATTGTGAAAATGTTGATCAAACTATACATATTCCCAATGGTGACTCTGATTCAGCCTCCGCTTTCCAAGAATCCTTGGTTTAGACAATGTCTCAAGTCCCTTTGAGCTTCTTTTTTTTTAATCTGTGCTTCTAACTGCAATTTGTAGTAACCAGTCTGAGGGCAAGCAATTACTTGAAACAGCCAGCAGAGGGCAAAATGGAGTAGAGAATGGCCCCTAGTGTCAAGGGTACCTTTGAGGTCTGGGAGGAACTAAGCTGGGTGGTTGTTTGAAGGCTGTGGGTAAAGGTGGTGGCAGGAAGAAACTCTTAGGGAGAGAGCCTACTTTGACTCTTACCATTCTTGACTTGAATCGCTGACCTTGGCCCTGTAGATGCACCACAGCTGGCTGGGAGGATGAGAAGGACAGAGAAAGTAGTCACTGTGAGAAATGGCTGCTTGCTCAGCCACCAGTTGCCAGAATTCCACCTTCTAGTCTTCATTTGTATCCCACTTCTGACCCCTCTCCCCTGTCTTGGGATGCAAGTGGCCACATTTCTACTAGAGGGTAATATGATTTTATAGCTCTGCCAAATGTAATGCCTCTGAGCCTCATTTCCCTGTGAAATGGGGATTCTGAGAATCTTTGTCTGGCCTCTCTCACAGAGATGTCTGAAGATCATCTGAGGTGACGAATATAAAATACCCTGCAAGCCATCCAGCACCGTGCAGCTGTGCAGATTGATTGCTGTGGCCAAACAGCTGTAGTGAGAGAAGCCGTGATGAGACAAGGCGAGGCAGTGGAAACTGCCAGTAGAGATGGATCAGGAAGCTCAGAGACTAGGGAGGAGCCCTTCAGGCCGTGAAGGCAGAAGGCCAGGCTGGGCTTGACCTGGAACTGGTTGGCTGATTTTCAAGAACATATTCTTAAACTTCTAAGCTGCTGACATCAGGTGGTTGGAATGCCGACAAGGTTTCTGGTGTAGTCGGGGAGGCCCAGGACCAGGTGAATAGACCTCACTGACAGCTCCTGTCAGCTGACTATTGGGCTTGGCTGTGGTGACCCTCTGTCTCCTAGGGAATGGGGAAAAATAGCCACAGCTCAGTTCTCTTGCTAAAAGCAGGCTCTGGAGCAAAGTTTTTCTATTCATGGGAGGGGGCTGTGAATGAAAAGCCCCCAGAACCTCCAGGGTCTCCTCACAAAAGAAAGCCTCAGCAAATTTAGCAGGGAGCAAACTCAAGGGTGGCTCAGGCCTGTGGCCTTCCCTTCTTCCCAGCAAGACAGCAATTCCCAGCCAACCTGGTTTTCTCGAGTTCCAGCTTTATCAGCGGCACCTGCAAAATAGGACAGGCCAGTCAGAGGGCATGCTCTGTCTGCTTGCTTTTCTCTTCATCTAGGCAGCAATGGCACTGAGCTTTTGCTCCCTGTCTGAGCCAAGCCAGGTTCAGTCTGAGCCTTTTGCCAAGCATCAACTGAGCCTTATTTTCCAGGACTCAGAGCTGGAGGGAGAGTCAGGGTGTGATGCGGGGCTCTGGAGTGGGAGATGACACCCCTTTCTTCTCTGGCTTGTCCCTGACCTGCATCTTCAATGCGCCCAGCACCCAGCAGGAAACTGGCCTCTCGCCAACAATGGCCCAAGGCAAGTGCCGCTGAGTACCCGCGGTGGCAGAGGAGAGTGCATTCCTGCCACCGTGTGACCCCGAGACAATGGCACTTGCTTCTTTAGCCTTTCGTTCTTTCTATTCATTTGCTCTGTAGAATGCATTGCCATCTGTAAACATCTTGCTTCTTTAATTGTCACTCTCCTCCTGTATGACATAAATTCCACGAGAACAGGAACCACTAATCAATATATCTCTTGCACATAGAAAGTACGCAATGAATATTTGTAGAAAGATGGGATGAAAAAAAATTCCAAACTGCATTTCTTGGGGCCACAATGACACTGATTAGCCCTGTTTGAACTACCAGTCAAAGAATATGAGTCTGGTGGCAGTATTCTTGGACCCAGAGAAATCAGCTGTGAGAGTCCATTTCTGTAAAAGCCCCAAGACACAAGAGGGGAGCAGGAGAAGGAAATAGCAACTGACCTAAGCCCAGGCAGTCTGACTCCTGTCGACTCTGATCAGGCAGGTTTGGATCTGCATCTATACCTTTGCGATGGCCTTCTGGGCCCAAGGGGAAAGATGCAAAGAGATTAAATGCCATTCAAATGGGCAACGTGGTAGGGGAAGGCTGTAGCACAATAAGCACTTGGTTCCTCAGCAGATTGGTCTTGGTGCCTGTGTCTGCTTCTTCCACAGCCTGAGTGACTCATAAGTTTCCAACTCCTTGATTATCAGTGACTACTGCTCTAGCTCTGTGGGAAACTCATTTCAGAGTTCAAGGGATGAGACTACTCTAGGGCTTGTCATTCTGTCCAGCCCCAACATTCCTCTCCATGTTGTTGTTATTGCTTAGTTGCTAAGTTGTGTCTGACTCTTTGTGACCCCATAGACTGTAGCCCACTGGGCTCCCCTGTCCATGGGATTTCCCAGGCAAGAATACTGGAGTGGATTGCCATTTCCATCTCTAGGGGATCTTCCTGGGCCAGAGATCGAACCTGCATCTCCTGCATTGGCAGGTGAGTTCTTTAC
This sequence comes from Aepyceros melampus, assembly GCA_006408695.1. Classification (NCBI taxonomy): domain Eukaryota; kingdom Metazoa; phylum Chordata; class Mammalia; order Artiodactyla; family Bovidae; genus Aepyceros; species Aepyceros melampus. The sequence continues at coordinate 258,253 of SJXQ01003173.1, forward strand.
CTGGGAGCCACGAGGGAAGCCCATTCCTCCCTTTTGCCTTTTTCTAATCAAACATCAGTATGTGAAGCTAGATGCTGGAAATCAGGAGACAAAATCCACAGGTCAAGAACAGGTATCTCTTCCTTGACAGGTTGGTATAAATATGAAGTTAGAGCAAGGCAGGCCCTACTGGCTTGTTCAATTCCTAGCTCTCCACTGAGCTAGAAGACCACACACCATCAGTCGTGTCTGACTTTTTGCGACCCTAAGGACTGTAGCCCACCAGGTTCCTCTGTCCATGGGATTCTTCAGGCAAGAATATTGGAGTGGGTTGCCATGCCCTCTTCCAGGGAATCTTCCTGACCCAGGAATCAAATCAGTGTCTCTTACATCTTCTGCCTTGGCAGGGAGATTCTTTACCACTAGCACCTCCTGGGAAGCCCCATAAGTAAGAAGTTAGAGCAGGGCAGACTCTACTGGCTTGTCTAATTCCTAGCTCTCCACTGAGCAAGGAGACCACATACCATCATTTTAAACTTCTCTTGGGATCACCTGCTCCTGTTCTATTAGAGAACTTTTAAGGAACCTAGGATGGTGGGGAGATGGAGGAACTCACCAGAAGGTCCTTGGAGGCCAGGGGGTCCTTGAGGACCAGGAGGACCTGGAGGGCCGGGTGGTCCCATAACAGTTGTTCCTGGAATCCCAGGAATCCCTGGAATCCCTGGGGGTCCTTGGGGTCCTGGAGGTCCTGGAGGTCCTGGGGGGCCATTGGGTCCAGGAGGTCCTGCCTTCTTTCCTGAAATATGAGATTCAGTATCACATTTATAATTTTGACTGAGTGTACTATCAGGAGTTCCACAGCTTTCTCATGACACAAAGTTGGCCCTCTGGGAGTTCCTGCTCTTAAAGAGGTGGATACTTTTATCACACATCACACACACACACACACACACACACACACACACAAACACACACACACACTTTGTGTTTCATGAATCAGCATTTACAGGCTGGGTTTGAAGAAATAATGACCCTCAAGGAACTTTGTCTCATGTGGAAACAGACACAGTCACAGGACAGTAGAAATGCTGCATTAATTGTAGGGACAAAATGCTGGAGAGGTCAGGGAAGCTTAAAAAAGGAGGTTACAGTTTGGTCAAGTCCAGAGGATCAGAATCACCAAGTGGGTAGACCTTAAAAAGTGGGCCACCTTTTACAATTGAGAACTGGGCTATTGTTGCAGAGCGTGGCTCTCATGTTTACTCTCCAGGTTGGTGGGCTTGATGTGGATGAGGTGAGCAAGCTAGGAGGCCAGCTTGACCTTAGGACGACTATCAGCTCCAGGAAGGCTTCCTGTAGGAGTCAGGATGTACAGGGACTTGAGCTTGGGATGAAGGCTGGAAAGTAGAATTGGAAGGAGTCTGGGAAGATGAGAGGTGGTGGGGGGAGGGAGGAGAGAAGGAGAGAGAGAGAAGGCTCAAGTAACATAAGGAAAGAAGGGCTGGTGGAGACCAGAGGGAGCTGAGCTGTGGAGGGAGCAGCAGGCAGGTTTTGCTTTCTCAGCTGACCTCTCTAAGCCCTATTTTTAAAGAACTCTGGGAAAGGAAATTCTGCAGAATCCCTCGGTAACATGTTCCAGTGTTTATCACGCCCTCACTGTTAGGAAGTTCTTCTGTATATTGAACTGAAATTCCTCCTGTGGAAGTTTAAGCTCTTATACTATTGTTTGTATAGGTAGAAAAGAATAGTTGCCATCATACAGACAATAACCCTGATGTGCTCAAGTACATTAAGTCACCTATCAACTTCTACTTTTATAGGCTAAATAATTTAGCTTCCCAGAGTCTTCTTTCTCAGAGGCCCTATTCTTGAATGTATTATTAATCAAGCCACCAGATCCTCCCCATTTCCTCCTTGGTCTCTTTTCGGAGCAGTCTCAGCCTTCTAGTCCACATTCCAGTCCTTCCCATATTCCCACCAGAACTATGTTAACCAGGTTCTAACTGTGGCCTTGAACTGAAAGCTCCAGTCCTTTCTGTTTACCTCCTCTGCTCTGTGCAGTCCAATACAAGAACTGCAGGTGGTCACAGGAGGGCGGCTGCTTCCTCACTTCCCTGCCTTTTCACAGTCTTGTGGAAGTCCCAGGAATGGGAGCCTTTCCCCAGCCTCCATCATGGTGTCTTCACTTGTGATACTTTCTTCCTTTAAAAATATAACCCCGTCAAGTCTCACTTAAATACCTCTTTCCTGACACTGCCTTCTGGCTTCCTGGACTCGCAGGCTAGAGAATCCTGTTCTGATTCATCAGGTTCTCTTTTAAGGAGAATGCCGCACTCAAGAAACCCAATCCCCATGGCAACGCCACTCAAGAGGTCAGTTGTCCATGTCTAACCACATCTGCATTTACAATAAAACAACAAGGTCATTGTGGGGCCCCTTCCCCAGGGAGGAAAGTAAGGAAAGTACAGAGAGCTTTTCTCCCAGGGAGAGGCAGGAGTTTTAGCATTTCCCCTGTACTTAGCAGCAAAAGATTGAATCTGCCCAGTTACGAGATCTAGCCAATTTTAAGATGCTGAACAGGAAAGCCATCTCCCTTCAGATTTGGGCAGATTCCAAGCCGGGCTTATTCAGGGCCCAAGTTTCAATTCCACCTAGTGTAGTGGAAAAAACAGGGAATCTGTAGTCGGGAGATAAGTCTGTAAGCCTCAGCTCTGCCATGGACATATACTTTGGGCAAATTCCTTCTCCCTGAGCCTTAGTTTCTCTATCAGTGAATGAGGAGCTTGGCTTCGATGATTTCTCTATTTCCTCGCAAGACTGAGGTTCCACCAGGAGGACTGACTTGCCCCTGAGACTCAGGAGACCTCCCTAGTTGTTATAAAGTCTGCTCCTCTCATTCTTTTCTGGGTGGCACAGACACATGGCAGGCTGTCTCCTGTCCCAGAATTTCTAGGCCTAGCAGCGACTTTGGCGCTAGAGGGGGTTCGGCGGGTAGTGTGAACTTCAGTATCAAGACTGTGAGTCTCCTGTGATTATTAATGCAATTTTGGAAGAATCAGAGCCAGAAACTTCTCTAGTGAAAGAGAATACTGGTTGAAGTGTAAACAGAGAATGTTCACTTATGAAAATGCTAGAAGGAATCTGGGAAATAGCTCCTGCTGGGATCTAGTTCTGCAGCTGGTGGTCTTTGCTTCTCTGCAACCAGCTTTAGGCAAGTGTGCTTCTCATCTTTGCATCTTTATAGAAAATTGGCCCAGAGAGAAGCATGCACAAAATGACCCCTGGACTAAGAGGATGACTTTAGAGTATTGCATTTCTTCTCTGGATTTCCTTACTTTAACAGAGCACTTCATGATGCAAAAGCCCAGAGACTTTTGTACGTATCAAGTTACCCTGTGTAGTCTCAGATGGAAGAATACATACATTTTTTTAGTGACACTCAAATTGTTGACAGAATGGACTAAGAGGTGGGAGAGAGAGTTATGGGAGGGGGAAAATTCCATTAAAGGATGGACATGAAATGAACAAATTAATTTACCTCTTCAGGCACGTGCCTACTCATTGTACCCAAGGAAATCCATATTAAATGGCTTCTAAATCACTTTTAGCAAAGGCAAATGTTTAAGGCCCATGTGCATTCTATTCTCAATAATGGCCCACATACCAGGTAGTAGTGCTGGGCAGCGATTCGAGTCACTACTAGAAGCTTTGGGATCTCCTGAGTTTGTAATTCCAGAGCTTCTCACCGAGACAACTGCCTTTTATTACCACTGTGTTCTCTCGGGGTCATCTCTTGGCTGACACTGAACCGGGTGCTGTTCCCCACCACACACATGCCCTGTATTTGGGTAAATCACTAGCCTACTTGCTGTTTCCCCAGATATGATGTGTTCTTTATACCTCTGAGACCTGCCAGTTCTCTTTGCTAGAATGTTCTTCCCCTTCTCTTTCCCCCCCTCATCCTTCAAAGTCCAGGTTAGATAATATTTTCTCTGAGATGTGGTACCTCACCCCCCAGGGAGAACTACCTGTTCTTTCTCTGTGCTCTCCCCAGCACCCTGCTCATGCTTCTGTGATTGAATTTTTAAATACTGTAATGCAATTATTTGTGTGTTTTTCCATGATTCCAGCTACACTGGGAGATTTTGGAGGGCAGAAACCATTCATCTTCATCTCTGTATCTCAGTTGATGCTTATTCACTGTCTAGTGAATGAATGAGTAGGAAAAAACCCCTAGTAGCTATCGTTACAAAGTACTCTTGAGGCTACCTATTAAGAAAAAAAAGAAGTCACCCCTGGGCTCATGTTAGGAGCAGAGGGTGTCATTGTCCAGGCCAGGGGAGCTTTCTAGGTTTGTTAAAGTTTCTGTCTTAAAGGGATCTGACAAGAACAGAAAACTACACACTTGAAAGTCAAATTTACTTTCTTAAAAGACAGAATAGCTCGGTGAATGCCCAGGCCCCACAGAGAAATGGTTCTTCACTGATTCCAGTTCTCTGGCTATTTCCCAATTTTGCTCGGCTCAGGTCCTCAGGGGCCAGGCCATTCCTCAGCCTCTGTCCAATAGGGACACAAGTTTCCCTTGTGAGCCATGGCACCTCAAGCCACTGGAGTACCCTAGTGCTCAGAGAAGTGTCAGGAGGCAGCTGAAGCCAGTGTTTTGGGTCTAATCTGGGGTTGATAATATATTCTAGAAAGCTCCAGAAATGTTAACAGAATTATTTCACTTAGAATATTTTAATGAAAAATCACAAATTTCACTCTATTTTCCTCCCAGGTCAGAACACAAAAACAAATAGGTACTTAAAACTGGTTTCAAGGTTGGGTTTCTTAGACCTAAGGAGTGAACCATATTGCCTGGTCCTGTCTTTTGGAACCTATCTGTCATTGGGTTCTTCTTTTCAAGCAGGCAAGCTCTATACAAACTCGTGGGTCATTCCCATTGCAAGTACACTGGAGACTTACAGACCCAGCAATAGTACAATGGATCTGCTCAACTAGAAGCTTCTTGGAAAAGACTAAAAGGTCAGGGTACTACTATAGCCAAGTTTTTCCATCATAAAGAATATACTGAAATGCCAGAGCAAGAACTGGGATGACCCAGAGAGATGATATGGGGAGGGTGGTGGGAGGGGGATTCAGGGTTGGGAACTCATGTACACCTGTGGCGGATTCATGTCAATGTATGGCAAAACCAATACAGTATTGTAAAATAAAAAAAAATAAAAATCAAAAAAAAATTAAATAAAGCTGAGCAAGGAAGTTGCTGGGGGGAAAAATGAGGAAGTGCATGTACAAGTGGTTCCCATAAAACTTGGCATAATAATACAGTTATTATTATTAGACTATTATCAATGACTGTATTAAGGAGTTAATGTTTCATGGGGACAGAGTTTTGGTTTAGAAAGGTGAAAAATTCAAGAGATGAATGATGGTGAGAGTTAGACAATAATGTACAGAATAAAGTACAATAATAATGTACTTTGTGCCAATGAAATGTACAGTTCAGTATGGTTAAATCAGTATGTTTCATGTTATGTGAATTTTATCACAATAAAGAACATTACAAAAAAAAAAAAAAAGAAATATCTTCCCTGACTACTTGAGAAATAAGCAAGGGATAGCTTTTAGGCCAAAAAAGAGGGTACTGACATCTCTCAGGACATCATTCATACCTGGTCATTGATTTGATAAAGGAGGGGAAAAAAAAAGAAAAGAGGTCAGGGGAAAGAGTAAGGGAGAATGAAGGAAAGAGAGGTAAAATGAATTGTATGGAAGAGGGAGCAAGAAAAAAAAGCAAAAACAACTTTCATAAGTTGCTAAGAAGCAATTCTATCTTTAATAGATTATCACTGAAAAATGATAGATATTTCTTATTCCCTGGAAGCTATAGTACTCAAGAAGATCACATGTGACTGAGTAAAATAATGAACAAACAGCCTGAAAGAGTATAAAAATCCTTCTCCCTTGATTTCTTTCTTCTAATTTTAGAAAAGACATGATGGCAATTTTATAAAATCAAGAGATTGACTTACCCTTTTTCTTGTTTTTAACAGGACCTATTAAAGAGAAAAAAATGGAAATTTAAGTCACTGCAAATTAACAGACAGTGTGTATTCTTCAAGATGTTCACAGGAGGAACCACTAAGAAACTGCAAATTTGAGGGAGCCCCAAGCTGAGGGTCAGGTTATTGGCAAGGCATCTAACAACTATCAGACCTCCCCAATCTGTCTTGACTGTTGTAGCAATAAAGTTATAAGGAAGATTTCCTAGGGAGAAAAATCTTTCAGGCTTAGTCTTTGGAGTGAGGGAATGAGTACTTCTCCATAAAAACGAAATGTCCAGAAATGCAGAACTCAACAACCTTAGGACGGCATTCCATTAATTGTGCAAGTCTGGAGACACACATTCAGGTCAGGAACTGATATGAAATCTCGTGTTGACGCTTGAAGGGAAAAAGGGTCATTTTCATGGAAGGAGCAGAGCAGTAGTAGTTTACTTTTTAGTCCCTTCCTTGCCGTTATTTAAATTGTTATTCAATTTAAATTGTTATTTAAATTGTTCAAGTAGTACAGCCATAATACATTCACATGGGGGCCACATGAACTCCCACTGTAATTTATCATAAGTTAACAGACACTTTAAGAGAAGTGTCAACAGTTTCACCAACAATGAAATCACAAGCATTTTCTGGGGAATTATTTCTAAAGAAAACAATTCTAATCAATTGAGGGCACTCAGAAAACCCAAGGTTTTTCTCATACAGTTAGGTAACAATCACTTCTCGGATATACACAGTTTAGCTGTCTCCAGACATGCAGGCATGTTTTTCCCTACTGGGGACACAATTCACTTCATTCTGTAGGGGGATTTCATTTTCTTTAGATGCAGGTATTTGAAATCTGTTCCAAACTCCCATGAAGACTCTACTGGACCACGTTAAACCCCTGTCAGTGCCCTCGGAGCTCACAAGAAGAACATCAAGCATTTGTTGTATATTGTTTTATAGACTATGAAACATATTTCCATCTGTCATCTCATTTTATTCTTGCAACAAGCCTGAATGATCTTTACTAGTAAGAGCTCACTCTATCACAGATTCTGTCTAAGCAGACTCAATCAGAAGTCAGTAGTCTCTAACTTGGAGGGCTGCCAGTGAGGCCATCAGTCCCTTGAAAACCAATGTCTGTGTAGACTTTCCTGGCAAAATAATTTCACATGCAACTGTAGGTATTATTATGTGCAGGGAATGTTTATGGTTGGGTTTAGCAACCTGCTGCATTTAAGGTCATGATCCTCTGTTCTTCTATCCTCATTTTCTCTCTCTCTCCTCCCAGTTTCTTTACTGCCTATCTTTTATGTTTGTTTTTAACAGCACTGAGATTGTACACAGAGGTTCTGGCAAGGAAGCACAGCTAGACAGACATTACTAAATAAGAGGCAGCTTGAGAAGGGCCACCTTCTTGAACAAGAAAGCTATTTGGGGAAGGATTTACATAGAAAGGCCTAATCCCATCAACCAGCTACCAGCTAACTAGTTGGTTACCTCAGCCTGGGAGACCAGTGAGACGACAGCCATTGCAGACACTGCCCTCATAGCCAGATTGTGTTAGCCCTGGCCAAGCTTCTGACCATTTTAGCTGGTTAAAAGGTTACTACTGTTACACTGTGGGCTTCCCTGATAGCTCAGTTGGTAAAGAATCCGCCTGCAATGCAGGAGACCCCAGTATGATTCCTGGGTGGGGAAGAGCCACTGGAGAAGGGATAGGCTATCCACTCCAGTTGTTGGGCTTCCCTTGTGGCTCAGCCAGTAAAGAATCTGCCTGCAATGCGGGAGACCTGGGTTCAATCCCTGGGTTGGGAAGATACCCTGGAGAAGGGAACGGCTACCTATTCCAGTGTTCTGGCCTGGAGAATTCCATGGACTGTATAGTCCATGGGGTCGCCAAGAGTCGGACACGACTGAGTGACTTTAACTTCACTTTACATCAGACTTTGAAGCAGGCTTTGAGAAAATTAGATGACCACCATGCAACCTAGTCCTTACTGAGCATGCCTAGGAAGGAAGAACAGTAAATAATGCAACAAGTCTATTCTCAGAGAACTTACAGTTGAATGGGAAAGTACTAAAACGGGGAGACTTAAGGAATTATACTCGTTAGATGAGGGAAAAAATGTCCTGGAGGAAGTTTGACCGTAGAAGGAAAAGGAGGGAAAGGGAAGTTAAGAATTTTTCATTAACTTCTAGTATTTTTATACCAGAAATATCTACTTATTACATATATGTAAATGCATGCATATACACATACATAGAAAAGAGCAAAAAGGAAAAAAATAGCTTTAAAAAACTACTCACAAACAACCCCTATTAACACTTTATGTATATCTAGAAATTTTCTATGCATATAAGTAGGTATTTTCACAAAATGGGATCTTGTTGCTTGATACCTTTCTTCTATGTCAATAACTACATTTCTACATTGTCATTTTAAATTTGGATGCATTAGCCTTACATAGGTAACTCTTTGTATTTTTTCTGGTTCTTTCATGATTTCATTTTTGTATTTAAATCTTTTAATTAATCTGGTATAGATTTGATATATTGTGTGAGGTAAGGTCAGTTCAGTTTAGTCACTAAGTCATGTCCGACTCTTTGTGACCCTCATTGACTGCAGCATGCCTGGCCTCCCTGTCCATCATCAACTCCCGGAATTTACTCAAACTCATGTCCATTAAGTCCATGATGCTATCCAACCATCTCATCCTCTGTCATCCCCTTCTCCTCCCACCTTCAATCTTTCCCAGCATCAGGGTCTTTTCAAATGAGTCAGTTCTTCACATCAGGTGGCCAAAGTATTGGAGTTTCAGCTTCAACATCAGCCCTTCCAATGAATATTCAGTACTGATCTCCTTTAGGATGGACTGGTTTGATCTCCTTGCAGTCCAAGGGACTCTCCAGAGTCTTCTCCAACACCACAGTTCAAAAGCATCAATTCTTCAGCGCTAGCTTTCTTTATAGCCCAACTCTCACATCCATACATGATTACTGGAAAAACCATAGGCTTGACTAGACGGACCTGTGTTGCCAAAGTAATGTCTCTGCTTTTGAATATGCTATCTAGGTTGGTCATAACTTTTCTTCCAAGGAGTAAGTGTCTTTTAATTTCATGGCTGCAGTCACCATCTGCAATGATTTTGGAGCCCCCCAAAATAAAGTCTCTCACTGTTTCCATTGTTTCCCCATCTATTTGCCATGAAGTGATGGGATAAAAATTTTATCTTTATTTTCTGAAATGGTCATGGTGTGAAGAGGGCTGAGAGCTACAGGTGCTCAAGGTCCATCTTCCACTTGATTCTATCTGCTCAGTGAACATTTGGCATATCCCTTGAAAAAAAATGAGGATGAAAAAGTATAGACAAGATTATCCTTAGATTGTATCACACTTCCCATAGGTGCTAGTGAGTACATCATTTCAACAATATAGGAAGGAGTTCCTTCTTTTTCTAATATAGCTCACCATAGCCAGTAAATAATTCTTACGAGTTTCAACATGGTCCTATAAGTCTGGTTCATTTTTTAAAATTAAAAAAAAAAACATTTAATTGGAGGAAAATTGCTTCACAATGTTGTATTGGTTTCTGACATACAACAATGAAAATCAGCCTAACTATACATATATCACCTCCCTCTTGAGCCTCCCTGGAGAAGGCAATGGCACCTCACTCCAGTACTCTTGCCTGGAAAATCCCATGGATGGAGGAGCCTGGTGGGCTGCCATCTATGGGGTTGCATAGAGTTGGACACGACTGAAGTGACTTAGCAGCAGCAGCAGCTTGAGCCTCCCTTCCTTTCCCCCAAGTTCTGGTTCTATATCAACCATTCTCATTTCTTTTGCTCAAGGTCATTGTGGTTTTCCACCTTCTAGAGAGAAAATACCAGGGAGCTAGAACTATCCCATGTTAGATATGAATACCTTGACCTAGAGCAAAAGCAGTAACCTCTGCCCTGCTCTGTATGCTTTTAGATTGTTGACTTATTTTCTCTATATGCTTCAGAACCTTTTACATGCCTACTCAGAGCACTATTGGTGTCACATGTCTGTTTCCATGGTAACAGGATAATCTCTCTATCATTCTAATACCTTTTATTTGGAACCATCATGGTTTCTGCAGGCAAAATTCACAAATACATCAGAGTGGGACAGACAGGTGTGTAGTCACTGAGATTGCTTTTATAGGAGTAAATCTGAGATTTGACAGGTTTTGATTAATGTGGGCAAGCTATTTGCTCTAATATTAAGAAAACAGAGTCTTGTAACCGCATCAGGGCCATGGAAGCTGGCAGCAGTCCTAGCCTGAGTCTGGTTCTGACTCAATCACAAACTGGTCATAAGGCAAGTGTTCCATTTTCTTCTGATTCTTTAACTTCTAAATTAGGGAATACTTTGTACACTTTGTCTCTATTCAAACCTAGGATTCTGATGAAGATAAATGATATTACAATTAAAGTTAACATTTATTGAATATATATGAGCCATGCAGTGTGCTAGATGCTTAGCATATCTCATTTAGGTCTTATAACAATCTAGCAAAGTAGGCGTTATTATGCTTATTTTATAGATGAAGAGATGGATTAAATTAATTGCACAAAGTCACATGGCTTCTACATATTTTCAGGTAAGTTGAAACTTCAAAAAGATTCATGTTTTTCTAGATGTGCTTTGAAATTAAAACATAAACGTATATACTTCCAATTTCTGGTTTCACACATCAAGTTCTTAGAAGCCATCCCTCCCATAGTCACAATAAGAAAAAAGCTGAACAAACTTAAAATCACTACTTCTTAGATCCATCAGAGAAGTGAGGTCCCCAGACAAACTGCTGTTCTGTAAGATGGAGAGACAGACTAGTGGATACAGAAACTTATAGCCGACTAGGAATAGAAGCCTGTACATGAAGTCAGTAAGAACACTAAAACTATAAGCAAAAGATTGCTAGATTCTCAGTGTGGACCAAGTAGATCAAGGGATAACAGTCCTCAGAAGGTTCGTCTTAGGGGCTTCCCCACACTTTCATGTGTTTTACTTTCAAGAGCACCACCAAGTTCTCACTATGCGACTGGAGAAAAATGCTCTTGTGCCTCTAGCAAGGGGACAGGAAAGCAGCCATCTTGAAATATATCTGGACCTCTCTATTATCTTTAACAAGGCCTGCCCTCAAGGAAAACTTTTATCAGAGTCTAACTGACTGAGGTTTTACCAGAGGCATACTGACATGGGGGATAGGAAATACCCAGCTCAGTTCAGTGCAGTTCAGTTGCTCAGTCATGTCCGACTCTTTGGGACCCCCTGGGCTGTAGCAGGCCAGGCCTCCTTGGCCACAACCAACTCCCGGAGCTTGCTCAAACTCATGTTCATCGAGTCAGTGATGCCATCCAACCATCTTATCCACTGTCATCCCCTTCTCCTCCTGCCTTCAATCATTCCCAGCATCAGAGTCTTTCCCAGTGAGTCAGTTCTTTGCATCAGTGGCCAAAGTATTGGAGCTTCAGCTTTAGCATCAGTCCCTCCAATGAATATTCAGGATTGATTCCCTTTAGGAGGTATTGGTTGGATCTCCTTGCAGTCCAAGGGACCCTCAAGAGTCTTCTCTAACATCACAGTTCAAAAGCATCAGTTCTTCAGTGCTCAGCTTTCTTTATGGTCCAACTCTCACATCCATACATGACTACTGTAAAAACCATAGCTTTGACTATATGGACCTTTGTCGGCAAAGTAATTTTTCTGCTTTTTTAATAATGCTGTCTAGGTTGGTCATAGCTTTTCTTAAAAGGAGCAAGCATCTTTTAATTTCATGGCTGCAGTCACCATCTGCAGTGATTTTGGAGCCCCCCAAAATAGTCTCTCACTATTTCCATTGTTTCCCCAACTATTTCCCATGAAGTGACGGGACCAGATGCCATGATCTTCGTTTTTTGAATGCTGAGCTTTAAGCCAACTTTTTCACTCTCCTCTTTCACTTTCATCTAGATGCTGTTTAATTCCACTTTGCTTTCTGCCATAAAGGTGAAGTGGTGTCATCTGCACATCTGAGGTTATTGATATTTCTCCCAGCAATCTTGATTCCAGCTTGTGTTTCATCCAGCCTGGCATTTCACATGATGTACTCTGCATATAAGTTAAATAAGCAGGGTGACAATATACAGCCTTGACGTACTCCTTTCCCAATTTGGAACTAGTCCGTTGTTCCATGACCAGTTCTAATATTGCTTCTTGACCTGCATACAGATTCCTCAGGAGGTAAGTAAGGTGGTCTAGTATTTCCATCTCTTGAAAAAATTTCCACAGGTTGATGTGATCCACCATCAAAGGCTTTGGCGTAGTCAATAAAGCAGAAGTAGATGTTTTTCTGGAGTTCTCTTGCTTTTTCTATGATCCAACGGATGTTGTCAATTTGATCTCTGGTTCCTCTGCCTTTTCTAAATCCAGCTTGAACATCTACAAGTTCTCTGTTGAAGCCTTGCTTGGACTTACCAAGATGGCAGAGTAGAAGGATGTGCACTTATCTTCTCCTGCAAGAACTCCAAAGTTGCAACTTGCTGCTGAACAAGCATCTACAGGAGAATGTTGGATCCCACCAAGAAAAGATACCACACTTCCAAGGGCAAAGAAGCCCCAACAAGAAGGCAGGAGGAGCCAAAGTGCATTTAGAATCAAACCCCATATCCACCAGGGATGCTCGGAGGGCTCAAACAAAACCTTGTGTACCAGGAACCAGAGACCCCACTGAGTCTGAGCCAGACCTGCTTTTGAGTGTTTGAGTATCTCCTGTGGAGGCACGGGTCAGCAGTGGCCTGCTCTGGGAACAGGGACCCCAGAGGTCTGGCTGCAGCAGACCTTGGTCATGCAGTATGTGACATAAGCCCTCTTGGAGCAGGGCACCATTAACCCCACCATAGAGCTGCCAGGCAGATGACCCACAAACTGCAGAACAATTATACCAAAGAAATTCTTGTACTGTTAAGAAAGCTCTAGGACCCACAACAGATTCCCAACCTGGGTATCCAGCAAAGTGACTGAGAACCCCCAGGGAATTGACTTTGGAGGCCAGTGGGATTTGATTACAGAACATCCACAGGACTGGGAAAACAGACTCGCAGGGTACAAACAAAGCCTTGTGTGCACCAGGAGCCAGGAGAAACAGTGTCACCACAAGGGACTGAGCCAGATGTGCCTGTGAGTGTCCAGGAGGTCTCCAGTGGAGGTGTGAGTTGACAGTAGCCTGCTGCAGGGTCACGGACACTGAACACAACAGTGCGTGCACAAGTCCTTTTAAAGGAGGTCATTAACCCTACCATAGTTTGCCCTCATCCAAACAACAGGAAGGGAACACAGCCCTGCCCATCAACAGAAAACTGGATTAAAGATTTACTGAGCGTGGCCCTAAAATGATGCTTTTAAAGTGCTGCACTCAATATGCCAGCAAACTTGGAAAACTCAGCAGGGGCCACAGGACTGGAAAAGGTTAGTTTTCATTTCAGTCCCAAAGAAAGGCAATGCCAAAGAATGTTCAAACTACTGCACAGTTGCATTCATCTCACATGCTAGCAAAGTAATGCTTGAATTTCTCCAAGCCAGACTTCAACAGAACAAATTCCAGATGTTCAAACTGGATTTAGAAAAGGCAGAGAGGAACCAGAGATCAAACTGCCAATATCCAATGGATTATCAAAAAAGCAAGTGAATTCCAGAAAAACATCTACTTCTGCTTTATTGACTATGCCAAAGCCTTTAACTGTGTGGATCACAACAAACTATGGAAAATTCTGAAAGAGATGGGAAAACCAGAGTACCTTACCTGACTGCTGAGGAATCTGTATGCAGGTCAAGAAGCAACAGTTAGAACCAGACATGGAAAAATGGACTGGTTCCAAATTGCGAAAGGAGTATGTCAAGGCTGCATACTGTCACCCTGCTTATTTAACTTATATGCAGAGTACATCATGCAAAATGCCAGGCTGGATGAAGCACAAGCTGGAATCAAGATTGCTGGGAGAAATATCAATAACCTCAGATATGCAGATGACACCACCTTCACCTTTATGGCAGAAAGCAAGTGGAACTAAACAGCATCTAGATGAAAGTGAAAGAGGAGAGTGAAAAAGTTGGCTTAAAGCTCAGCATTCAAAAAACGAAGATCATGGCATCTGGTCCCATCACTTCATGGCAAATAGATGGGGAAACAATGGAAACAGTGGGAGACTTTATTTTGGGGGCTCCAAAATCACTGCAGATGGTGACTGCAGCCATGAAATTAAAAGACGCTTGCTCCTTGGAAGAAAAGCTATGACCAGCCTAGAGAGCATATTAAAAAGCAGAAAAATTACTTTGCCAACAAAGGTCCATCTAGTCAAAGCTATGTTTTTTCCAGTCGTCATGTATGGATGTGGGCGTTTAAACATAAAGAAAGCTGAGTGCCAAAGAATTGATGCTTTTGAACTGTGGTGTTGGAGAAGACTCTTGAGGGTCCCTTGGACTGCAAGGAGATCCAACCAGTCCATCCTAAAGGAAATAAGTCTTGAATATTCACTGGAGGGACTGATACTGAAGCTGAAGCTTCAACACTTTGGCTACCTGATGAGAAGAACTGACTCACTGGGAAAGACTCTGATGCTGGGAAAGATTGAAGGCAGGAGGAGAAGGGGATGACAGAAGATAATATGGTTGAATAGCATCACTGACTTGATGGACATGAGTTTGAGCAATCTCTGGGAGTTGGTGATGGACAGGGATGCCTGGCGTGCATGGCAGTCCATGGGGTCACAAAGAGTTGGACACAACTGCCAACTGAATTGAACTGAGCACGGCCCCGCCCATCAGAACAAGACCCAGTTTCCCCACAGTCAGTCTCTCCCATCAGGAAGCTTCCATAAGCTTCTTATCCTTATTCAGCAGAGGGCAGACAGAATGAAAAGTCAACTGAGGCACACTAAAAGATTGAGACTTAAGACTAAGTCATAAGATTAATGAATGATTCCACTCTACTCATACTTTATTATCACATTAACAGCACTCTTATATAATAATTGTGGATGGTGACTGTAGCCTGAAATTAAAAGACACTTGCTCCTTGAAAGGAAGCTATGACAAACCTAGACAGTGTACTAAAAAGCAGAGATATCATTTTACCAACAAAGGGCCATATAGCCAAAGCTATGGTTTTCCAGTAGTCATGTATGGATGTGAGAGTTGGACCATAAAGAAGGCTGAGCACAGAAGAATTGATGCTTTTGAATTGTGGTGCTGGAGAAGACTCTTGAGTCCCTTGGACTGCAAGAATATCAAACCAGTTAATCCTAAAGGAAATCAATCCTGAATATTCATTGGAAGCACTGATGCTGAGGTTCCAATACTTTGGCCACCTGATGCTAAGAGCTGACTCATTAGAAAAGACATTGATGCTGGGAAAGATTGAAGGCAAAAGGAGAAGGGGGCAGCAAAGGATGAGATGGTTAGATAGTCACATTGATTCAGTGGACATGAGTTTGAGCAAACTCCGGGAAATAGTGGAGGACAGGGGAGCTTGGCATGCTGCAGTCCATGGGGTTGCAGAGTCAGATGTCACTTAGTGACTGAACAACAACTAAAAACATTGGAAGTCTTAGACCCTAGTTAAGAAGTTTCTATGGATAATCAAAGACCACATGAAGAGACTAATATAAGAACAATGAGACAATTTTAGCCTCTGACACCACAGCTACATCAAAGGGTAAACACAAACTAACTCTTGTTGCTGTTGCTGTTTACTTGCTAAATCATGTCTAACTCTTTTCAACTCCATGAACTGTAGCCTACCAGGTTCCTCTGTCTATGGGATTTCCCAGGCAAGAATACTAGAGTGGGTTGCCACTTAAAGTGCTCTTAAAGATCTCCAGGGGATCTTCCTGATGCAGGGATCGAAACTGTGTCTCCTGCTTGGCAAGCAGATTCTTTACCATTGAGCCACCTAGGAAGCCCAGATTAACTCTTAGTTGAACATAAAACCTTTATACTACTGGCCCACCTAACTCAGTTTCTTTTATCCAGTAAATCATGTCTGGCTTTCAGTCAAAAATTACAAGGCATAGTAAAGGTTAAAAACATAGTCTGGAGTGATAAACAAGCATCAGAACCAGACTCAGAAAGGAAAGAGAAGATATTACAACTGATATCACAGAAATACAAAGGAGCATGCCTGTATACATGCATGTTAATTCGCTTCAGTTATGTCTGATTCTTTGCGACACTGTGGATTGTAGCCCACCAGGTCCTCTGTCCCACCAGGCTCCTCTGTCCAGGGGATTCTCCAGGCAAGAATACTAGAGTGGGTTGCCATGCCCTCCTCCAGGGATCTCCTTGACCCAGGGTTTGAACCCACGTTTCCTACATTGGCAGGCAGGTTCTTTACCACTGAGCCACCAGTGAAGCCAATGGAATATTACTTGGCCATAAAAAAGAATGGACAACAACACAAATGACCTTGAGGGCATTATTCTAAGTGAAATAAGTCAGACAGAGAAGGTCAAATACCACATGATCTCTCTTATATGTGGAATTAAAAAATAGATAAACAAACAAACAAACCAACCAAGCTCAAGAGAACAGATTGGTGGCTGCCAGAGGTGAAGGTTGGGGGAGGGGGTAGGAGAAATGGGTGAACATTTTTTTAGTTTAAATAAATTGAATTAAAAAATAAAATTGGCTATCCAAAACAATAACAATAACTCACTATTTAGTGAGCTAGTGAACTTGAAGCTGTCAATAGAAACTTCATACATGAAATGTAAAAATAAAAAAGAAATGAAAAAGATGGAATAGCATATCCAAAGACTGTGATACAATTACAAATGGGGTATATACACATAATAGGAATACCAGAGGAAAGAGAGAGGAAGGAATAGAGAAAACATTTGAAGTAATATCAAATAAGAGTTTTCTAAAAGTAATAACAGACACCAAACCTTAGATCCAGGAAACAGAGAATATCAAGCAGGACAAATACCAAAATGCTGACCACTAGGCATATCATATTCAAACTGCAGAAAATAAAAGACAAAGAGACAATCTTTAAAGGCAGAGGGGTAAAAAAAAAATTACATTGGCTTCTCTTCAGAAACTATTCAAGCAAGAGAGTGCAGTGAAATAGTTAAAGTGTTTAAAGAAAAAAAAAAAGCTAGAATTCTGTATCCAGCAAAATTGTTCTTCAAAAATGAAGCTGAAATAAAGACTTTCTCAAACAAAAATTGATTGAATTTGTTGCCAAGAGACATGTCTTATAAGAAATGTTAAAAGAAAAAAAAAAAGAAATGTTAAAAGAAGTTCTTCAGAAAAGGAAAATTATATAGGTCAGAAACTTGGATCTACATAAAGAAAGAATATTAGAGAAGGACTTAATAAAAGTAAAATAAAATCTTTTATTTTACTTATTCTTAATTGATTTAATAGATAATAGTTCACTCAAAACAATAATAGCAAAGATGTTATTCAGTGATTATAGCTTATGAATAAGTGAAACAAATAACAGCTGTGCTAGAAAGGATGCAGGGGAGGCACTGGAAATACTTTGTTATAAGGTACTTGTACCACCTGTGAAGTGGTATCACTCAAAACAATAATAGCAAAGATGTTATTCAGTGATTATAGCTTATGAATAAGTGAAACAAATAACAGCTGTGCTAGAAAGGATGCAGGGGAGGCACTGGAAATACTTTGTTATAAGGTACTTGTACCACCTGTGAAGTGGTAGAATATTATTTGAAAGTAACTTTGGATGAGTCATAAATATATATTTCAAACTCTAGGGCAACCACTAAACTTTTTTAAAAGTATAATTGATATGAAAGAGGAAAGAAAATGGAATTATAGCAATATAAAATATTTGATTAAAACCAGAGAAGGCAGAAAAAGAAACCAAGAAATGGTCAATGAATACAAAAAGTTACAAATATAGTATCTATTAACTAGCTATATCAATAATCATTAAAAAAAACCATTTCTTCAGTTCTCCCCTATTATTTACTTATTTATTTGGCTGCGCTGGGTCTTGGTTGCAGTGCCTGAGGTCTCCAGCCCTCACTGTGCCATCTTTCTTGCAGTATGCAGCATCTTTAGTTGCAGCATGCAGACTCTCAGCTGCAGCACGTCAGGCCTCGATCCCTGAGCAGGGACTGAGCCCAAGCCCCCTGCACTGGGAGCCCAAAGTCGCCTCCACTGGGCCACCAGGAAAGCCCTTCAATAATCACCTTGACTGGAAAAAATTTGATGCTAAAGCTGAAGCTCCAGTACTTTGGCCACCTCATGCGAAGAACTGACTCATTGGAAAAGACTCTGAGGCTGGGAGGGATTGGGGTCAAGAGGAGAAGGGGACGACCGAGGAGGAGATGGCTGGATGGCATCATGGACTCGATGGGCGTGAGTCTGAGTGAACTCCGGGAGATGGTGATGGACAGGGAGGCCTGGTGTGCTGCGATTCATGGGGTCGCAAAGAGTCGGACACGACTGAGCGACTGAACTGAACGGAACTGAACGGAGTCTGTCCTGGGATTATAAGTCGAAATCAGGACAGTCTTCGAAGTCTCACCCACAGAGCAGAGTGGAGGTACTGCCTGGGACCTTTTCCCAGTTGGGACTCCAGATGTCCACGACACGGGATTTCCCAGTGCTGTTTAAGTCTGGAGGTTGGTCAAAACCCAATTTGGTGATGTATTCTCTGCTCTATTAATGTTAGTGTCTTGAAAGTAAGCTAGATAATTGTCTAATAAATATCTGCATTATATATTTGTATGTAACAAGTGGGTTACTGTGTTAAAAAAATCCTTTGAACCTGAGAAGGAAGTGAAAACTTTTGGCAAAACACCATCAGTTCTAAGATTTTTCCACNGCATTCCCACCAACAGTGTAAGAGGGTTCCTATTTCTCCACACCCTCTCCAGCATTTACTACGTGTAGACTTTTGGATCACAGCCATTCTGACTGGCGTAAAATGGTACCTCATTGTGGTTTTGATTTGCATTTCTCTGATAATGAGTGATGTTGAGCATCTTTTCATGACTTTGTTAGCCATCTGTATGTCTTCTTTGGAGAACTGTCTGTTTAGTTCTTGAGCCCATTTTTTGATTGGGTTGCTTACTTTTCTGGAATTGAGCTGCAAGAGTTGCTTGCATATTTTTGAGATTAACTGTTTGTCAGTTCCTTCATTTGTTATTATTTGTTCCCATTCTGAAGGCTGACTTTTCACCTTGCTTATAGTTTCCTTTGTCGTGCAGAAGCTTTTAAGCTTAATTATTAGGTCCCATTTGTTTATTTTTGCTTTTATTTCCAATATTCTGGGAGGTAGGTCATAGAGGATCCTGCTGTGATTTATGTTGGAGAGTGTTTTGCCTATGTTCTCTTCTAGGAGTTTTATAGTTTCTGGTTTTATGTTTAGGATACAATTTAAAATTCATCATTTCAGAAGAGGCCCACATCTTTACTTTACAACTCCTAGTTCAGATGCCATTATCTGGTTCTTAAACTCTCCTCTTCCCCCCAAATCAGTATGATTCAGATTGTAATATTACTAGTACTAGGCTGATTATAGCATTGGGTATTATAAGGAAAAAAACAAGTGTCTGACCATGCTAAATCACTTGGAGGCAGCAGAGTTGAAAGAAATTTGAAGTTAAAAAGACCTTGGAGATCAATCTTTGCACTTGCCATTAACTAGCTGTATAACTTTGGGCAAAAATTACTTAATCTTTTTGAACTATTGTTTGTTCATCTGTACAGTGGGAAATGGGAATAATACTGAATTTATAGGATTGTTGTGAGAATTCAATGACATAAAGCAATATACTGAGGGCCCAAAGTTGGTGCTCAACAATTTTTTAGCTTCTGGAGAACATGACTAATCTCTAACAGTTATGTCTCTATTCATCTAATATTTCTCCTGTTTGGTCATTTAATGTCTGTTTCCTACTTCTCCTATGCTTTAAATTCAATCTCTGCTTGTATTAATATATTATAGCTTATGGGACAAAGAGCCATAATTTGCTCCGAACAGGAAAAGATTGGTATGCTCATCTTATCTGGATATTTATGATTACTTAATATGTCTAGTTTCCAGAGTAGAAGCTGAAGAAACTCAAAGAAAGGAAAAAAAAAGTAAAAACTTAAATATTAGCACAACCTAAATATTTCATGCTCAGTTCTCTTCTGTTTTATAGTATAGTTTTGTTTCTATAGTACAAGATTGTTTTTCTGGTGTAGAAATAGGGGATAGAACCCAAATTCTAAGTTTTAATGTTGTATTAACAATACTGCACATCACTGGCAATAATGTTCAAGGTTCTATCCAAGTAACCTGAAAAGATTTAGTGGTAAAGAGAGATGGACATTGCCAAGAAAGCAGTTTGTTGGTGAGTCTGTCTTGTGGCTTTACTAAGATTGTAAACTTTCATTCAAAAAAATTCACTTTTAGTTCTTTCCACTCAGAGACAGTAAGGCAAGCTGATGCCCTTTAACCTCAGTGGAATGCTTATGGCTAGAAAAAGCTTCCAGCCAAGCAGCTCTAAAGAAAGCCCAGCCTGCCCAAGATTCAGGCAAAAGAAGATCAATATGAATACTATAAGGTTAAGATAAGGTCTAGAAGCATACAAGCATAAAAGGACACCTGCCCAGAGGGGCAAACTAAGACAAGGAAGACTTTATTTTTGTTCTTATCTTTACTCACCACCTGTACCTTCTGGTCAAATTATTTAACATCCCTGAGGTTGATGAAAAATATGCATGTGAAATGAAAATAAACTCTATTTAATGTGCAGGGATGATGTGAGAATTAGAGTGCCTAGTACAGGGCCTGTAAGATAGTGAGTATACAATAATTTTTATGTAATAATTTCAACTTTGCCTAAAATTAATATAATTTCATAGCTGAAAGGAACCCTAGAGGTCATCCACATTATTTTCTTGTAAATGTGTAAGAGTTTTATTTTGGCAGAAATATGATCTCATAGAGAAAACAGTTCAGACAAATTTTTTGCTGAGCATTTCTGTAACTAAATTCATTTGAAAAAGCACATATTTTAACAAATAACATCACAGTTAACAGTTATAGGATACATACTATAGTAGGTTTTTGTAGGCAAAATTCAATCAATTATTGAGACAAATATAGGCACATATTTATCTATATGACTATAATCTCACTCTATTTCTGCCAACAAGACAGGAGGCATCAGTCCTTAACTGAAGGGTGAGGGAGAAGAAATACTGACTCCTTGTCATCTGGTTTAGACAATCAATCTTCAGAAAAACAAAGATGGTAAAGGGAGACTACTATTGCAAAGAAGCTATGAAAACCTATGCAGAAATATGATCTCATAGAGAAAACAGTTCAGACAAATTCTTTTGCTGAGCATTTCTGTAACTAAATTCATTTGAAAAAGCACATATTTTAACAAATAACATCACAGTTAACAGTTATAGGATACATACTATAGTAGGTTTTTGTAGGCAAAATTCAATCAATTATTGAGACAAATATAGGCACATATTTATCTATATGACTATAATCTCACTCTATTTCTGCCAACAAGACAGGAGGCATCAGTCCTTAACTGAAGGGTGAGGGAGAAGAAATACTGACTCCTTGTCATCTGGTTTAGACAATCAATCTTCAGAAAAACAAAGATGGTAAAGGGAGACTACTATTGCAAAGAAGCTATGAAAACCTAAAATCCCTAAAGTCATAGTAAAAACAGAGCTACTTGTAATGTGACCAAATATCAAAATACATGGGAAGTAGAAACATATCCTAGATTTTTCTTTTCAAAGTTGTAACAGAAGCAGCAAAAAGATGAAGAACACAAATCACAAAAGAAAAAAAATAAATTGGACTTCATAAAAATTAAAAAAATTCTGCCTGTGATACCAACAAGAAAGTAAAAAGACTACCCACAGAATGAGAGAAAATATTTGCAAATCATATACCTTGTGATAATTGAAACTAGAATACATAAAAAATTAATAATAAAAAACAAACCCACCTTAAAAATGGGCAAAGGATCTGCATAAACATTTATCAAAAAATGATATACAAACAGTCGATAGCACATGAATAGATGGTAAACATTCTGCATTATTGCAGAAATGCAAATCAAAACCACAATGACATATCATCTCACACTGGCGAGAAGGACTATCATCACAAAGTCTACAGATAATAAATGCTGAAGAGAGTGTGAAAGGGAACCCTCCTACTCTATTGGTGGGAATGTAAACTGGTGCAGCCATTATGGAAAACAGCATCAGTTCAGTTTGCTTCAGTCACTCAGCCATGTCTAACTCTTTGCAACCCCATGAACCTCAGCACAGTAGGACTCCCTTTCAATCACCAACTCCTAGAGTTTACCCAAACTCATGTCCATCGAGTTGGTGATGCCATCCAGTCATCTCATCCTCTGTTGTCCCCTTCTCCTCCTGCCCCCAATCCCTCCCAGCATCAGAGTCTTTTCCAATGAGTCAACTCTTCACATGAGGTGGCCAAAGTATTGGAGTTTCAGCTTCAAAATCAGTCCTTCCAATTAACACGCAGGACTGATCTCCTTTAGGATGGACTGGTTGGATCTCCTTGCAGTCCAAGGGACTCTCAAGAGTCTTCTCCAACACCACAGTTCAAAAGCATCAATTCTTCGGCGTTCAGCTTTCCTCATAGTCCACTCTCACATCCATACATGACCACTGGAAAAACCATAGCCTTGACTAGATGGACCTTTGTTGGCAAAGTAATGTCTCTGCTTTTAATTATGATGTCTAGGTTGGTCATGGAGAAGGCAATGGCACCCCACTCCAGTACTCTTGCCTGGAAAATCCCATGGACGGAGCAGCCTGGTGGGCTGTAGTCCATGGGGTCGCTAAGAGTCAGACACGACTGAGCAACTTCACTTTCACTTCTCACTTTCATGCATTGGAGAAGGAAATGGCAACCCACTCCAGTATTCTTGACTGGAGAATCCCAGGGACGGGGGAGCCTGGTGGGCTACCGTCTATGGGGTCGCACAGAGTTGGACACAACTGAAGCGACTTAGCAGGAGCAGTAGCAGCTAGGTTGGTCATAACTTTGCTTCCAAGGAGCAAGCATCTTTTAATTTCATGGCTGCAATCACCATCTGCAGTGATTTTGCTACTGCTAAGTCACTTCAGTCGTGTCCGACTCTGTGTGACCCCATAGATGGCAGCACACCAGGCTCCCCTGTCCCTGGGATTCTTCAGGCAAGAACACTGGAGTGGGTTGCCATTTCCTTCTCCAGTGATTTTGGAGGCCCCAAAATAAAGTCTGACACCATTTCCACTGTTTCCCCATCTATTTCCCATGAAGTGATGGGACCAGATGCTATGATCTTAGTCTTACGAATGTTGAGCTTTAAGCCAACTTTTTCACTCTCCTCTTTCACTTTCATCAAGAGGCTTTTTAGTTCCTCTTCGCTTTCTGCCATAAGGGTGGTGTCATCTGCATATCTGAGGTTATTGATATTTCTCCCGGCAATCTTGATTCCAGCTTGTGCTTCTTCCATCCAACATTTCTCATGATGTACTCTGCATATATGTTAAATAAGCAGGGTGACAATATACACCTAGAGCCAGACATCCTGGAATGTGAAGTCAAGTGGGTCTTAGAAAGCATCACTACATACAAAGCTAGTGGAGGTGATGGAATTCCAGTTGAACTATTTCAAATCCGAAAGATGATGCTCTGAAAGTACTGCACTCAATATGCCAGCAAATTTGGAAAACTCAGCAGTGGCCACAGAACTGGAAAAGGTCCGTTTTCATTCCAATCCCAAAGAAAGGCAATGCCAAAGAATGCTCAACCTACTGCACAATTGCACTCATCTCACACGCTAATAAAGTAATGCTCAAAATTCTACAAGCCAGTCTTCACCAATACATGAACTGCGAACTTCCAGATGTTCAAGTTGGTTTTAGAAAAGGCAGAGGAACCAGAGATCAAATTGCCAACATCTGCTGGATCATCGAAAAAGCAAGAGAGTTCCAGAAAAACATCTATTTCTGCTTTATTGACTATGCCAAAACCTTTGACTGTGTGGATCACAATAAACTGTTGAAAATTCTGAAGAGGATGGGAATACCAGACCACCTGACCTGCCTCTTGAGAAACCTGTATGCAGGTCAGGAAGCAACAGTTAGAACTGGACATGGAACAGACTGGTTCCAAATAGGAAAAGGAGTACGTCAAGAAAAACAGCATAGAGGTTTCTTTAAAAACTAAAACTAGAGCTACCATATGATCCAGCAATCCGATTCCTGGTTATAAATCAGAAAAATATGAAAATTCTGATTGAAAAAGATACAGGTACCTCAATGTTCATAGCAACTCAATTTACAAGAGCAAAGAAATTTACAATAGCCACAAAAAACTACAATAGCCAAGACATGGAAACAACTCAATTGCACATCAATGGATGATTAGCTGAAGATGTGACACACAAACACATCAAATATTACTCAGCCACAAAATAGAATGGAGTATTGCCATTTGCAGCAACATGGATGGACTTAAAGAATATTAGACTTGGTAAAGTAAGTCAGACAGAGAAAGACAAATATTATATGATATCACTTATACGTGGAATCTGAAAAATAATAGAAATGAATCTATAAAGAAAATACAAAGAGATTCACAGGTATAGAAAACAAACATGGGTAACAGATGGGAAAGGGCAGGGGGAGGAATAAATTAGAATATGAGATGAGATTAATAAACTACTACATATAAGATGGATAAGGAACAAGGATTTTCTATGTAGCATAGCGACTTCCTTGGTATTTCAGTGGTTAAGACTCTACGTTTCTACTGCAGGGGACACAGGTTCAATCCCTGGTCAGGGAACTAAGATCCTGCATGCACAGAAAACTATATTGAAAATCTTTTAATAACTTATAAGAGGTGAAGTCGCTCAGTCGTGTCCGACTCTTTGCGACCCAGTGGACTGTAACCTACTAGGCTTCTCAGTCCATGGGATTCTCTAGGCAAGAATACTGGAGTGGATTGCCATTTCCTTCTCCAGAGGATCTTCCCAACCCAGGGATCGAACCCGGGTCTCTGGCATTGAAGGCAGACGCTTTAACCTCTGAGCTTACTGCAGGGGACACAGGTTCAATCCCTGGTCAGGGAACTAAGATCCTGCATGCACAGAAAACTATATTGAAAATCTTTTAATAACTTATAAGAGGTGAAGTCGCTCAGTCGTGTCCGACTCTTTGCGACCCAGTGGACTGTAACCTACTAGGCTTCTCAGTCCATGGGATTCTCTAGGCAAGAATACTGGAGTGGATTGCCATTTCCTTCTCCAGAGGATCTTCCCAACCCAGGGATCGAACCCGGGTCTCTGGCATTGAAGGCAGACGCTTTAACCTCTGAGCCACCAGGGATGTTATAATGGAAAATAATTTGAAAAAAATATATAACTGAATCATGTTGCTATACACCTGAAACTAACACAATATTGTAAATCAACTATACTTTAATGAACAATGATAGACCATTTCACATCCACTATAGATGGCTCTAAAGAAAAAGATAATAACAAGTGTTGACAATGGTATAGAGAAACTGGAGCCCTCATATACTCTAGTGGCACATAAAATGATGCAGCTACTTTGGAAAACAGTCTGGAAGTTCTTAAAAGTTAAAACATTGAGTTATCACTTAACCCAGAAATTCTATTTCTGGATATATACTTAAGAAAGATGAAAACACATTTTCATTAAGGACATGTGCATGGATGTTCAACCAGCATTATTCATGACAACCCAGAGAGTAAACAACTCAAATGTCCATCAACTGATGAATGGATAAAATATGGTATAGCCACACAATGGAATATTATTCATCCATAAAAGAATGAAGTATGGATTCACGCTTCAACATGGATCAACAATGAAGTCACTATGCTAACTGAAACAAACCAGATTCATAAGGACAAATACTCCACTTACATGAGGTACCTGGTGTTGTCAAATTCATAGAGACAGAAAGTAGAATAGTGGTTACCATGAACAGGTGGGAGTGGAGAGCGGGAAGTAATAGTTTAATGAATACAGTTTCTCTTTGAGAGGATGAAAAGGTTTTGACAACATAGAATTATAATGGTTGCACAATGTTGTGAGTGTACTTTTGCCACTGAACTGTATCCCTAAAAATGGTTAAAATGGTAAATTTCATGTTATATATATTTTGCTACAATGAAAAAGGAATGAACCTTTATATATGCTACAAAAATGGACAAACTTTTGAAAACATTATG
>SJXQ01003174.1:0-54537 GCA_006408695.1 Aepyceros melampus
CACATGTACCCCAGTGTTCATTATAGCACTGTTTATAATAGCCAGGACATGGAAATAACCTAGATGTCCATCAGTAGATGAATGAATCAGAAAGCTGTGGTACATATACCAAATGGAGTATTACTCAGCCATTAAAAAGAATACATTTGAATCAGTTCTAATGAGATGGATGAAACTGGAGCCGATTATAGAGAGTGAAGTAAGCCAGAAAGAAAAACACCAATACAGTATACTAACACATATATATAGAGTTTAGAAACATGGTAATGATAACCCTGTATGTGAGACAGAAAAAGAGACAGAGATGTATAGAACAGACTTTTGGACTCTGAGGGAGAGGGAGAGGGTGGGAGGATTTGGGAAATGACACTGAAACATGTATACTATCGTATAAGAAATGAATCGCCAATCTGTTCGATACAGGATACAGGATGCTTGGGACTGGTGCATGGGGATGATCCAGAGCGTTGATATGGGGTGGGAGGTTAGGGCGAGGGGTGGGGGTTCAGGATTGGGAACTCATGTACACCCAAGATGGATTCATGTCAATGTATGGCAAAACCAATACAATAATGTAAAGTAAAATAAAGTAAAAATAAAAATTAAAAAAGAATTAAAGAGAATGATAGCCTCATTTCCAACACTGCTAAATGATAGAAAAACTTATGTAACAAACATGGACTATGATTGATAAAAATGTAGAGTGTAGGTTAAGAAGTGCATGAATTCTATAGATACCAGAAAAAAACAAACTTCTTTTTCAAGAACTCTATCAAAACAGAAGTTTTAATATTTTATTTTCACAAACAACAGTTAGACTAGTACACTTCTTGCTTTTGTTTTTTAACAGCCCAACTTGGTTATAAGTCTAGATGAGAGTTTTTATCTTACTAATGAAAATATCAAATAAGAGAGATTCAAATTTTTAATAGAATATAAGATTAAAACATGGAAGAAAAATAAATCTAAAATGAAAACCTAGGAAAAAAATAATAAAAAATACTGAAGTGGGTTGTCATTTCCTTCTCTAGGGGATCTTCCTGACCAGGGATGGAACCCGAGTCTTGTGCATTGCAGACAGATTCTTTACTGACTCAGCCACCACGGAAGCCTAACCTTACTTTAATTATATTTACAAACAAAAATATGTGATACAAAGTAGTCTCTCAAAGTTTATAGTAATATTCACTACCAAGGAGAGAGCCTCTCTGCCTTAGCCACTGATATACTTTTAGATTTTTTCTGCATCTTAGCTACATGGCATCTTCTTTGAACATGCTGCTATAAAACTCTTCCTCTCTGTCTTATTTGATTGCAGTACCTAGTCTGTATAGCTCATCACCAGATTGTTTATTTATTTTCTCATGAATAAACTTGAATTTGTGCCAGACTTGTTTGACCTCATGCCAGGAAGTACCAAGTTGAGTAAGGGTTTGGTGGTGAGGAAGAATCACAGTATACTTTCATCTAAGTGAAAGCCAAACTGAAATCAAAATGTTCTGAACTCAGGAGAGGCACTGCGGTTGGGTAGCAAAGCCTAGTCAGGGCATATCAATAGACTTATGGGAAAGATTCATGGAAGCCAACAATTGCAAGGGTTCAATCAATAATTAGATGAATTAATACAAATATTAAAACTAGGAGGTGGAAAATGAGGTTACATAGGTGAGGTTAAGCAGGAAGAAGAGGAGTAATGCCATGTATGCACAGGAGCCAAAATAAAATCCTGCCAGAGAACCACATGCTTTCTTACTATGTATTCTTTTAATTTCTGAATAGTATGTATGCATTCTGAGTGAAAAGAAAGAAAAGTGAAGCCACTCAACCATGTCTGACTCTTTGCGACCCCATGAACTGCAGCTAGTAGGCTCCTCTGTCCATGAAATTTTTCAGGCAAGAATACTGGAGTGGGTTGCCATTTCCTTCTCCAGGGGATCTTTCCAACCCAGGGATCAAACCTGGGTCTCCCACATTGTGGGCAGATGCCTTACCATCTGAGCCACCATGGAAGCCCCCATTAAATATGTGTTGATAATGAATGTATTAGTCCTTATAATCTCATGTTCTTTCTTTCAGTGCATCTTCTTATTTTTCATAGGTAGGTTTTCTCTAAGAAAGGCATTAATCATTTATGTTAAATGAGAAATTTTCTAGTCCAGAAGTAGAGAAAAATGCTCTCAGAAAGTTGCTAAGTATTTTTCGGAACTCAAGGAGGGAAGTCATGTTTATATTGATCATATCCATGAAAGTGTACTTTGTGTATATATTGGTCTCAGTATGCTTTTGGTATGTAAAGCACATTGCCAGTCGACCCTTGTGTATAAAGCAGCCAAAAATGACAGTTCAATGCCACCCCTTCAAATGATTGTCAGTGGTTTGATGAAAACTCTATTTGGAAAAGTGAAATATATTCAAATCTAGATCACATTCCCTACCTGCTAACATTCCACTGAAAGGGAATTAGAATGAACAATTTATATAATACAGTTGGATATGGTATGCTTCACTATCAAGAAAGGTACATTATTGACATGGTTAATGACTACATAAATGATTATTTTCACTAGGCACATTTGGAAGCAATTAACTCACATGAACACATACAAATATATATAATACATTCATACATATACCTATTTTTCACAGTAAATTTTCATAACAGCGATGTGGAGTAGGTACATTTATTATCTTTATTTTAAAAATGAGAACACTGAGATGCAAAGAGATCATAATACCCACCCGGTGGCAAACAGCTCATTAATGTTGGAGCTGTTATTTTAAGCACTGTTTGGCTCCATTAACCAATGTTTGGCTCTAAACCATTCTGAAGGAGATCAACTCTGGGATTTCTTTGGAAGGAATGATGCTAAAGCTGAAACTCCAGTCCTTTGGCCACATCATGTGAAGAGTTGACTCGATGGAAAAGACTCTGATGCTGGGAGGGATTGGGGGCAGGAGGAGAAGGGGACGACCGAGGATGAGATGGCTGGATGGCATCATTGACTCGATGGACATGAGTCTGAGTGAACTCTGGGAGTTGGTGATGGACGGGGAGGCCTGGCGTGCTGCAATTCATGGGGTCACAAAGAGTCGAACACGACTGAGCAACTGAACTTAACTGAAACCAAAGCTATGTTGCTTTTCCTTCAGTTCATTTCAGTCAATCAGTCTTGTCTGACTCTTTGAGACCCCATGAACTGCAGCACCCTAGGCTTCCTTGTCCATCACCAACTCTCAGAGTTTACTTAAACTCATATCTGTCCATTTGAGTCAGTGATGCCATCCAACTGCCATCTGTCGTCCTCTTCTCCTTCCGCCTTCAATTTTCCCAGCATCAGGGTATTTTCTAAGGAATCAGTTCTTTACATCAGGTGGCCAAAGTACTGGAATTTCAGCTTTAACATCAGCCCTTCCAATGAATATTTAGACTGATTTCCTTTAGGATGGACTGCTTGGATCTCTTTGCTGTCCAAGGGACTCTCAAGAGTCTTCTCCAATACCACAGTTCAAAAGCATTAGTTCTTCAGTGCTTAGCTTTCTTTTTAGTCCAACTCTCACATCCAAACATGACTACTAGAAAAGCCACAGATTTAACTAGATGGACATTTGCTGACAAAGTAATGTCTCTGCTTTTTAATACACTGTCTAGGTTGGTCATAACTTTTCTTCCAAGGACCAAGCGATTTTTAATTTCATGGCTGCTGTCACTATTAGCAATAATTTTGGATCCCCCCAAAATAAAGTCTGTCACTGTTTCCACTATTTCCTCATCATCAATAGACTCTTTAGTTCTTTGCACTCTGCCATAACTGTGGTATCATGTGCATCTCTGAGGTTATTGATATTTTTCCCAGCAATCTTGATTCCTGTTTGTGCTTCATCCAGCCTGATATTTTGCATGATGTCTCTGAATATAAGTCAAATAAGTAGGGTGACAATACACAACCTTGACATATTACTTTCCCAATTTGGAACCAGTCTGTCCTTCCATGTCTGGTTCTAACTGTTGATTCTTGACCTATACAGAGGTTTCTCGGGGGGCAGGTAAGATGGTGTGTTATTCTTATCTCTTTAAGAATTTTCTGCAGTTTGTGTGATCCAGTCAAAGGCTTTGGCATAGTCAATAAAGAAGAGTAGATGTTTTTCTGGAACTCTCTTGCTTTCTTGAATATCCAATGGATCTTGACTACTTGATCTCTGGTTCCTCTACCTTTTCTAAATCCAGCTTGAACATCTGGAAGTTCATGGTACATGTACTGTTAAAGCCTTGCTTGGAGAGTTTTGAGCATTACTTTACTAGCATGTGAGATGAGTGCAATTGTGCGATAGTTTGAGCATTCTTTGGCATTGCCTTTCTTTGGAATTGGAATGAAAACTGACCTTTTCCAGTCCTGTGGCCACTGCTGAGTTTTCCAGATTTGCTGGTATATTGAGTGCAGCACTTTCACACATCATCTTTTAGTATTTGAAATAGCTCAACTGGAATTCTATCACCTCCACTAGCTTTGTTCATGATGATGCTTCCTAAGGCTGACTTGACTTCATATTCCAGGGTGTCTGGCTCTAGGTGAGTGATCACACCATCGTAATTATCTGGGTTGTGAAGATCTTTTTTGTACAGCTCTTCTGTGTATTCTTGCCACTTCTTCTTAATATCTTCTGCTTCTGCTTCCACAGCATTCAGGGCATTTATTATGCCCATCTTTGCATAAAAAGTTCCCTCGTTATCTCTAATTTTCTTGAAGAGATCTCTTGTCTTCTCCTTCTCTTGTTTTCCTCTATTTCTTTGCATTGATCACTGAGGAAGGCTTTCACATCTCTCCCTGCTATTTTTTGGAACTCTGCATTTAAATAGATATATCTTCCTTTTTCTCCTTTGCCTTTTGCTTCTCTTCTTTTCATAGCTGTGTGCAAGGGCTCCTCAGACAACCATCTTGCCTTTTTGTATTTATTTTTCTTGTGGATGGTCTTGAGCCCTGCCTCCTGTACAATGTCATGAACCTCTGTCCATAGATTTTCAGGCACTCTGTCTATAGATTTTCAGGCACTCTGTCTAGCAGATCTAATCTCTTAAATATATTTGTCATTTCCACTGTATAGTGGAACTAGGTTATAATGATTTAGGTCATACATGAATGGTCTAGTGATTTTCCCTACTTTCTTTATTTAAGTCTGAATTTGGCAATAAAAAGTTCATGATCTGAACTACAGTCGCTCCCAGTCTTGTTTTTGCTGATTATATAGAGCTCATCCATCTTTGGGTGCAAAGAATATAATTAATCTGATTTCAGTATTGACCATCTGGTGATGTCCATGTGTAGAGCCTTCTCTTGTGTTGTTGGAAGAGGGTGTTTGCTCTGACCAGTGCATTCTTTGGCAAAACTCTGTTAGCCTTGCTTCATTCTGTACTCCAAGGCCTGGTGGGCTGCTGTCTATGGGGTCACACAGAGTCAGACACGACTGAAGCAACTAGCAGCAGACTTAGCAGCATAGTTAATTTGCAGCACTGTGTTTGTTTCAGGTACACAGCAAAATGACAGAGTTATACACATCCATATATTCATTCTCTTTTACCTTCTTTTGTCATATAAGTTGTCCTAGAATATTGAGTATAGTTTCCTGTGCTATACAGCAGTAGGTCCTTTTAGGTTATTTATATATAGTAGTGTATGTATGTTCATCCCAAGCTTCTGATTTATTCTGTCCCTTCCTGTTTCTCTCTTGGTAACTATAACTTTGTTTTTAATATTTGTAAGTCTGATTTCACTATATAAATAAGTTATTTAATTTTTTAAAGTTCCACATATGAGTAATACCATGTGACATTTGTCTTCATCTGTTGGAATCTCTATGTCATCCATGTTGCTGCAAATGGCATTCTTTCTTTATTTGTGGCTGAGTAATATTTCACTGTATACATATATGACAGCTAAAAATATAGAAACATATTATTTCACTATTGCTATAACTCAGTACCTGAGGATCTCTTTCATTTTCTGTAGTTACTTTCTATTTTCTATTGTATTATATGTCTATGTGTGTATCCATGCTATTAAAATATTATCATTTATCTGTAGAGCTTCCTTGATAAAATATTTTCATATTATACCTTTTTAAAAGGTATCTAATATAAAGTCTTTAATTCCATAGATTTTAATATAGAAACAGGTACTGTGAACAATTTAAAAATTACTAGATTTTTTATATTTCTATCTCCTTATTTACTTAGCAAAATTTATTTAATATTCCTTGGCACAAAGATATTTCAACTAATAGTATATGTGAAACACCTTATAAAAACACTACTGTGAAAGTGGCATTGCTATTATGATTATTTACTTGAGAATAGGAAAAAGAAAAGCACATTTCATTGCCATGTCTGTTTCAACATGTCCAATTAAAGTTGGAATTAATGTCTTTTTTCTGAATATTATCCACAGTCTCTTTATAATTTGATCATTCCATATCTACTGTAATGTGTTTTGGAAATCTTTATTCACATGGTGGAATGCTGTACAGCAATAAAAATAAATTAACTTCAAATATGCACAAAATAAAAATCAATCTGAGAACTACAGTAATGAGCAAAAGAAGACAGTCACAAAAGAATATATTGTTATATGATTTCATTAAATAAAGTTAACTAAAACTACCATGGTTTACTAGAAATCAGAGTAGATATAATCCTGCATGGAGGAGGGGTGGTACACAGAAAATGGAAGGGAACTTGAGAGGCATTTCTGGAGCACTCATATATTATTTGATCTGGTTACTGCATTTTGTGAGATTGCAACAAACTGCATCCTTTGATATATGTACCATTCTGTATATAAAAGATTTAGAAGGGAAAGTAGAGTGATCAGCTAGTCACTTAAGGCTGTGATTTTTAGGGTGGATACATAATTTTACTTCTATTCCTTCTGGCCAGTCTACTATCATGGCCATAATTAGCTGGCAGAAAGATTGGTAATGTGGTCAGTTTTCTGACAGTGAGGTACTGGGCTAAAACTCTGGTGTTCCATTACCCTCACTCCTTGAGGGACAGCTATGAGTTTCTGCTGCTCTGAGTCAGGCTTTGTTTTCTGAAGTGAAGTTAAAATGATATTTCAGTAGTGTGTTTGCTCAGCATTAAAAATGCATATTATAAATTGAAGTGAAATTCAAGGAATAATGAAGGAGTAATTTTCTAAAAAAAAAAAAAATCTTGATGAAATATTATTAATACAAGGTTACTTGTATCTTTATAAAAATAATCACAATAATGTCCCACAGCATTTTACCCACCTATTGTTTATATTGTATAAAAAAATAGTTTATATTTGAATTGTTTTTTGTGTGTACATACAACTCCTCTGGAAAATTATCTTGTGTGGATCATTTAAAATCAACACCATCTGTACAGTCAGCTAACAACGGATATCATTGAATGAGGATTTTATTTAACTTGATAGAAAAATCATCATTTATACTAGATGTTTTTACATTTCCATAATAGTTTGTGGTGCCAGGTTCTCAATGAAGTTTGTTTTTATAGCTTTTATATCACTGTTTTTTTTTCTTTTCCTTTGGCTGAGGAATCTCCTACACCTTGGCTTATCTAAAAGTTAGTCTAATAAATATAAACTATAAGATTAAGCATCTTGTTATAATTTTTCAGTTTTAATAACCAGTGAATGTCTTAAATGTGTTTTATTGTGTGACCATGGCATATATCAATCTCAAACAAAAGTTATGAATGATGCTGAAATAACTTATTTGAAGAAGTAGGACTAATTTATCTTTATCATTTGAAAGAGTAAAGCTATGTAGGAAAATGTGTAGGTTATAATCTGGTTTTATGTCATTCATACCAGGCTTTCCTGGTAGTTCAGATGGTAAAGAGTCTGCCTGCAATGCGGGAGACCCAGATTTGATCCCTGGGCCAGGAAGATCCCCTGGAGAAGGGAATGGCAACCCACTCCAGTATTCTTGCCTGGAGAATTCCATGGACAGACCTTGGGGCTGCCAAGAGGTGAACATGACTGAGTGACTAACACTCATTCATATTCAATTCAGTCGCTCAGTCGTCTCCGACTCTTTGCGACCCCATAAATCGCAGTACGCCAGGCCTCCCTGTCCATCACCAACTCCTGGAGTTCACTCAGACTCACGTCCATTGAGTCCGTGATGCCATCCAGCCATCTCATCCTCGGTCGTCCCCTTCTCCTCCTGCCCCCAATCCCTCCCAGCATCAGGGTCTTTTCCAATGAGCCAACTCTTTGCATGAGGTGGCCAAGGTACTGGAGCTTCAGTTTTAGTATCATTCCTTCCAAAGATATCGCACGGTTGATCTCCTTCAGAATGGACTGGTTGGATCTTCCTGCAGTCCAAGGGACTCTCAAGAGTCTTCTCCAACATTGTAATTCAAAAGCATGAATTCTTCGGCACTCAGCCTTCTTCACAGTCCAAATCTCACATCCATACATGACCACAGGAAAAACCATAGCCTTGACGAGATGGACCTTAGTCAGCAAAGTAATGCCTCTGCTTTTGAATATTTTGGATCTCCTTGCAGTCCAAGGGACTCTCAAGAGTCTTCTCCAACACCACAGTTCAAAAGCATCAATTCTTCTGCGCTCAGCCTTCTTCACAGTCCAACTCTCACATCCATACATGACCACAGGAAAAACCATAGCCTTGACTAGACGGACCTTAGTCGGCAAAGTAATGTCTCTGCTTTTGAATATACTACCTAGGTTGCTCATAACTTTTCTTCCAAAGAGTAAGTGTCTTTTAATTTCATGGCTGCAGTCACCATCTGCAGTGATTTTGGAGTCCCCAAAAATAAAGTCTGACACTGTTTCTACTGTTTCCCCATCTATTTCCCATGAAGTGATGGGACCAGATGCCATGATCTTCATTTTCTGAATGTGAGCTTTAAGCCAACTTTTTCACTCTCCTCTTTCACTTTCATCAAGAGGCTTTTTAGCTCCTCTTCACTTTCTGCCATAAGGGTGGTGTCATCTAAACCTATTAGACCATGGGAAAATGCTTCTTTTTAAAATACAGATACCTTGTCTGGGAGATTTACATCTTTATAAATTCTGTTTTTCTTTTGTGTTTGCTTTGATTTCTAATTACCAAATATGTGTTATTATCGCCCAACTTTGAGCAAAATAATTTGACCTGGCAAGACTTCTTATACACTAGAAATTAATTTTGTGTTATTTAGAGGAATATAGTATATCATACAATACCTGTTTTATTTAGTGAAGTGAAAGTGTTAGTCGTTAAGTCGTGGTCTGACTCTTTGCGATCCCATGTTCTGTAGCCCCCCAAGGCTCCTCTGTCCATGGGATTTCCCAGGCCAGAATACTGGAGTGGGTAGCCATTCCCTTCTTGAGGGGATCTTCCTGACCCAGGGATTGAACCTGGGTCTCCTGCATTGCAGGCAGATTCTTTGCCATCTGAGCCACCAGGGAAGCCGTTTTATTTAGTGCTGTCTGCTTTTCAGAGCTGATTCATTCTTTATGTCCTTTGAGAGCACACATTTATGAACTGTCTTTAAAGTCTGCTTAAAAACTGTGTATTAATATTTAGGGAATGCATGGAGTTTGGTTTTATAAAGTGTTCTAACAAAGGGGTGGGGGCAGATAGGGAAACAGACACAGCAGGTCTTTATTTCATTTTGCCATCTAGATGATGTGTTGATTAGAACTGATTAACTCTATACCTCTCCAACTCAATAAAAATCAAAATAGTTTTCTTTTTTAAAAATAGTTTTCTTTCTGAAATAAGTTGGAGGCTTCCCTGGTGGCTCAGTCAGTGGTAAAGAATCCACCTACCAATGCAGGAGACATGGGTTCGATCCTTGGTCTGGGAAGATCCCATATGACACAGAGTCACTAAGCCCATCTGCCACAATTACTGAGCCTGCTCTCTAGAGCCCACATGCTGCAAATACTGAAATCCACGTACCTAGAGCCCGTACTCTGTAACAAGAGAAGCTACTGCAATGAGAAGCTCGTGCACTGCAACTAGAGAGTAGCTCCTGCTTGCTGCAACTAGAGAAGAAAGCCATGCATCAATGAAGACCCAGCACAGCTCAAAATAAATAAAATAATAAGTTGGGATTTTTAGGAGGCTGAAGTGTATCCTACATGTGACAAGTTTCAGCTCTGATATACTACTTATATAGTTCCTTAGATTACAATAAAAATAAAACCAGATTAACAATTAGTATTCTTGAAGGGTAACAATCCTGGGATCAGTATTTGCAGCATGATTTAGTGTAAGAAGACCGTTCTACCAGTCATACCTAATAAAGATTTTACAATATGAGTATTCTTCAGAGAAAAAGAAAACTCAAAGCAGTGGTATAGACAGCCCTTGATTAGTGCCTATTTTGTGTACTATTGATCCTTGTTTCTCCTCTTCATTATTCTGCTGTTCATAGTAGCTTAAAGAGTAAGCAAGGAAATGCAGTGTTTTGAATGTTGGTATATCAATTATATACTAGTAGCCATTCACTGTCATGCATTGGAGAAGGAAATGGCAACCCGCTCCAGTGTTCTTGCCTGGAGAATCCCAGGGACGGGGGAGCCTGGTGGGCTGCCGTCTCTGGGGTCGCACAGAGTCAGACACGACTGAAGCGACACAGCAGCAGCAGCAGCTATTATGTGTTTTAGAGATTTAAAAATAATGGAAAATTGATCATTTCAGTTTAGAAGATCATTCATGAGAAGAAGTTCTCATCACTATGTGGTATTTGAAGATTTATTAATTAACTTGATATGTGTAGTCTTTAGGTGGCCACCAAGTATAAGATTCACTTGGAAATAAAAGCATGAAGTTTTAAAACAAAGTTATACATAAGATTAAGAGCTTCAGACCCAGCCTATTTTCTCTTTTATAGGCTTTTCATTTACTTTTTTTAGATCACCCTCTTACTGAGAAATTGCATGTTCCTATGGCCAGGCTTAGTTTGGTCACAAATGCATTCATCTGTTGTTCGTATGACATTACTGGTATTTAAATTGATTATAAGTTCCTTGAAGGAACAGATCAATCTGGGCTAACATTTTTTTTCCATTTTCCTGTTAAATGCAGGTGGAATTATCATGAAGTAGTTATTAAAAAACAAGCTTTGGATCTCTTTTTTTTTTTCTTGTGATAGAAGAATCTGTTTTTAAAATGTTTCAAAATTATATCTTAGATTTTAAAAATTAGCTCCTTTTAACTATAAATCAAGCAAAAGCTAGAGAATTTTTAGGCATTTTGTATTACGGTTTAAACTTGTCATAAAGATTTTACAATGAGTAAAAGTCACATTGTGTTTCTAGTTAGGGCATCTGTCTTTTTTAAGCCATACTAGAGAATTATAACAAATTCTAAAAAATGATTGTACTAGAAGCTTCTTTCTTTGTATTTGTTGTTACTATTGTGGGGCTACAACAGTGGTAACAAATCCATATCTAGAAAAAGCAGTCAAATGCAAAGGATAGGAATCCTTATTAACTAAAACACTTTAGCAGACACTTGGAAATTTAGTTTTTGGGTAGATACCCTTCCCAACATTTTTGGTGTGTTTATAATAAATATGGCATTTCTTCTCCCCCACCTCCCATCCTTTTTAAAGGAATTGTCTGCCTTAGAAGAAAGAAGCAAACCATCATTTTACTCACATAAATATATGACTACATTTCTGATATTGGGGCGTTACAGAAGAGATAAAGAAATGATAGCAGCTCCAGAAATACCAACTGATTTTAATCTACTTCAGTAAGTATATTATGATAATTTCTAAATACTTGTTTTTTTCCACAAAATGGGAACTGTATATTAACTTCAGTTAAAGTTACTTCTGCTTGAGAAGATACAGTGTTTCAGTATAAGATAGCATGCATACTCTGAAATAGTTTATACCAATGCTTACTGGATTCTGTAATAGTAATTCCATGCCTTTTTTTGTAGTGTGCTTATTTTGTAATTTAGATACTGGAGAATTTATTATTTTTGCTGTTCAGTTCGAGTCCATACTTGGTTTTACAGTAACTGTTTTGAAGGGAGTGTCATGAAATTCTTAAAATGTTACATGTTCTCATTAGTAAGGAATATATACCATGCAATAGTATTATAGGATGTAATGTCAGATTGTCAGATTTCTGTTTAAAATCAAGTGACAGACTGAAACAGATGTAGGAGGTTAAGACATGCTCTCCCTTTTTTCCCAGAAACAAATTACATGCTCATTGGTTCATAAAGTGATTTCAACATAGGTATTTTCTTTACCCCCTTGTCTTAAAAGCTAACCTATATGCCTTCCTCAACTTTTATTCTCATTACTCTTTAATGTTTCATGTAGGAAAGAACTTGAGCTACTATTTGCAGTAGTGATTTTCATTCTAAGATCCAGTTTCATGAGATGCCTAAGTGAAGAGTGAACCTTTAAACTGCTCGTGGACCCTATTAACTTTACACACACATATACCACACTGTGTTTGTTATTAGGATCTTTAAAAGACTTGATTTTAAAACAGATCCTGGTTGCTAAAAATTTTGAAAACAACAGATATCCTCATACATATTGGTGTCTGGTGTCTGCTTTGGATATTTTATAGATTTTCATTTAAAAAATAATTTTATCATTTTCAGACTATTGAGTCTACTAGGTTATTTATTACCAGTATTTGAGAGCATGTTTTTTAATATGATTTTAGTCCCAGTTTATATTGACTCTTAGTTTCTTGAGAAAGCTTCTTCTTTTTTTTTTTTTAAGTTTCTTTGAGGGAGGATATGGGATAATCTTTAAAAAATTAATTTTTGGTTTGACTATTATAATATTATGAAGTTTCTTGAATGCATTAATACAGTAGAGATAATTTTAAAAGTTTTTGTTATAGAGTACTGACTATTAGAATATCTCGAGTATAGGACCTGAAATAGGATAATCAGTTCAGTTCAGTTCAGTTGCTCAGTCGTGTCTGACTCTTTGTATCCCCATAGACTGCAGCACACCAGGCTTCCCTGCCCTTCACCAGCTCCCGGGGCTTGCTCAAACTCATGTCCATCGAGTTGGTGATGCCATCCAACCATCTCATCCTCTGTCGTCCCCTTCTCCTGCCTTCAATCTTGCCCAGCATCAGGGTCTTTTCCAATGAGTCAGTTTTTCGCATCAGGTGGAAATAGGATAATAGATAAGAGGAAATTGCTGTTGTGGAGGTAAACTAGGCAGCATTTGATTGGGTCTGTGAGGTTGGGGCAGAGTAAAGAGAAAGGAGTGGAAGATGCATTCCTGTGACAGATGACTGAAGTTTCAGGCCACTAAAAGGTTAACCCAGTATACTCTGTGAACATATTAGCATATTGTAATTTCACCTAAGATAGATTTTTGTTGTTTTGATCTTAAAAACAAAGGGAAGCGATAGAGAAAGACAGAAGAATATTTTTTCTCTGGTTTGGGATTTTTTAGACTGTCACCCTGATTACTCCAGTTTTCTTCGGAAGGTTTTCCAGTTAGTAATTAAACCTGTAGTGGCTCATTCTTTTAGTTGGGATAGCCTGGAGATGAGAATTAAGAGAGTAATTGAGTCATTGATTACTCTTTGGTCATTAGAATATTGGCAAAGACTAGTGATTGCTGACTTGGAGCATTTGCTAAGCTTTCTAAGGGAGCTAGTGTCCCACAGATGTCTTGGGGAAGAAAAAAGTATTACTTACACGCCAGGATGTTTAAAAACATTTTTGATTTTTTTTTTTTTTTTGCAAAGCTATTAGGCATGTGGGAAGATTATTGATGACAGCAGTCTTAAGATGTAAGAGGTGTGAGTTTCAGGGTTAATATTAAGTAGTTATTCAGGTTTTGGTGCATTAGCTATGGGAAATGGTGTTTATTACAGGCTATTTTCCTTGCAGCATTGTAGGACATAGTTAGGATTGCCAGTATCTTCAATACATTGCTTACATAACTTTGTAGGTAAGTGCTATAAATAGTAATTTTTTACCCTGCTAGCATCTTAGCCATTATTTTACATTTATAAAAAGTATTCCTAACTCACAGCCTCTGGACAGCTGGTTATTATAGCAATAAAAATGGAAATAGAAGAAGTTTAATTAGAGAAGACTAGCAGAGCCTAGTGGGCTGCCGTCTGTGGGTCGCACAGAGTCGGACATGACTGGAGCGACTTAGCAGCAGCAACTTTAGAAGGCGATGGCACCCCGCTCCAGTACTCTTGCCTGGAAAATCCCATGGATGGAGGGGCCTGGTAGACTGCAGTCCATGGGGTTGCGAAGAGTCAGACACGACTGAGCGACTTCACTTTCACTTTGCACTTTCATGCATTGGAGAAGGAAATGGCAACCCACTCCAGTGTTCTTGCCTGGAGAATCCCAGGGACGGCAGAGCCTGATGGGCTGCCATCTATGGGGTCTCACAGAGTCGGACACGACTGAAGTGACTTAGCAGCAGCAGCTTTAGAAATATAGCCTTTCACTTGGATTCTGTTTATTTTAAAAACAAAACTGATAATAGTTTTACACATTGAAAATGGTACAACTTTTATCTTTTATGTGTTTTTCAATTCTAAAAGCCTTTGTGAGTGACCCAAATACCAAGTATGCTTTGCTTTAAGCATTTAAGGGTACCTATGTTCCTACTATTTAGATTGATGGGCCCGGTTTTACATATATAGGAAGCATCACCCATGTATATTTAAATTGATTTACTTCCATTACCCCTTGGGCTTCCCTCGTAGCTGAGTCGGTAAAGAGT
Organism: Aepyceros melampus; assembly: GCA_006408695.1. Classification (NCBI taxonomy): domain Eukaryota; kingdom Metazoa; phylum Chordata; class Mammalia; order Artiodactyla; family Bovidae; genus Aepyceros; species Aepyceros melampus. The sequence goes on from SJXQ01003174.1 coordinate 14,750, forward strand.
CTGCCTGCAATGCAGAAGACCTGGTTCCATCCCTGGGTCAGGAAGAACCCCTGGAGAAGGAAGTGGCAACCCACTCCAGTATTCTTGCCTCGAAACTCCCATGGACGGAGGAACCTGGCAGACTACAGAAGTCTATGGGGTCGCAATAGTCGAACACGACTGGCTAAGCACATACGCACAGTTCCATTATGCCCTAGAAAATATGGAGTATACACAGCACCCCTTCTACTCCAAAATGAGGGGCAAAATGAGAACTATAAATTGGTGTCTTAGAGATTAAAGAGACTTCAGAGAGTTCCTTCTTTCCTGCATAAATATTATTTGTAAATGTGAAGTTTGAGAGGTTGTCAGTTGTTCAGGGTCACACAGTTTCCTAGTACTGTATTAACTAGAAACAGTTCTCTTGACTAGCTCATGACCTTTTTACTTTATAAAAGATTTTGATCAGTTAGCATACTTCCCTACTCCGTTTCAAATGATTTAGTTTGTAAAAATGTTTATGTATAGTCTTTCAGAAATACATGTTACACTTAGATTTATAAATATTTTGGGATGATGTAGGAAAGGTCATAAGAACCTTAATATTGCTAAAATTACCTAATAAAGGTTATCTCATATCTAGTGCTAAAATATAGTTTTACCTGAGCACCATGATCTCTGAATCAAAAAAATGAACCAGCCATTCTAATAGAACAGCACAGTTCCTAGAGTTAGAAGTTTGAGAGCCCCTGTTTTCATTTTTACACTCTGGTTAAAAGTTAACAAGAGAACTGTTTAGACATTTGTGTTTTAGATTAATGTTTTTGTGTTATATAATTTTATATGTTTGGTAATATGCTATGATACTTTGGAAAAGCATCTTAATTACATTTAATACTAATGTAGTTTTGTGATGAGTTAACCTGGCCTTTCTTTTAGAAAATATGGCAAAATTTAGAAACTCCATTTACATTTCTAAGACAGCTTTTAAATAATTGCTTATCTTTTTGTCATAGGGAGTCAGAAACACACTTTTCTTCTGACACAGATTTTGAAGACATTGAAGGAAAAACCAAAAGCAAGGCAAAGGAAAAGTATGTACCGAATATGTGTCTTTATTTTGGTTCCTAAGGTCATAATTACACATGAATATATATATGCATATATGTAGTATTTTTAGTTACATCTCAGATGTTTTCTTTTAAAAATGCTTTTTCCACTGATAAGTATGGTAAGTCTTTGAACACATGTGGTTTCTTTTACTTCTAGAGCAAATACCTTTTGATTCTCTACTTCTACTACTATAAAGTTGGAATTAATAAGTCATTATTTCCAGTAGTTTATTTTATAAAGCATTGTATGCTAAAGCAAAATATGATATTCTGTTGGTTTTATTTTTATTGACACAAGTAGTCCAATATAAAGCAAATTGCTAAATTTCTCTAAAGCACCCTAAAAATGTAACCTGTGAGGTTTACTATTGACAATGACTCTTTATGAATAACGTCAAGGATAAAAACGAACAAAGTGAAGTTCTCAGTCAATAGGATGCAAGTTTAGAGTTTGAGTGGATAGCCTGAGAGATGTGGATAACTTAGTGAATGGTTAAATTATTTTGGAAAGTACCTTTAACTCTGTGCATGTGTAAATACGTTGTGCAAAAGATGACTCTTTTTGTTCAGCATTTTATTTGCCAAAATTAATTTTGGATTCATATTTTCTCATGACACATTTACTTAAAAATGTCTAAATAATGCTGAAATGTATGATGAACAAAGTAAAAATTTCTCATTTTAAATACGTAAACATTTTGATGAACATACACACATATATAAACATGCATGTAGAATTTTACTTAAATGGAATCAAACTATGCAAACTGTTTCATTTGCTTTTAAAACTTATTGGTATGTTGTCAGAAGCTTTCCTATCAGTGAATTTTTCCTCTCTGTAATTTTTGATGGTGTCATAGTATCACATTAAAAATTTTTTATTTATTTATTTATTTGACTGCACTGGTCTCAGTTGTGTCATGTGGGATCTAGCTCCCTGACCAGGGATCAAGCTTGATTCCCCTGCATTGGGAGCAAGAGTCCCAACCACTGGACCACCAGGGAAGTCCCATAGTATCACATTTTATATATCAAACATAATTTATTTACCTAGTCCTTGGAATATCTTTTTAGAGTGCACATAATCCATGTGTTTCATATTTCGTATGCACTCTTAGTCTCTTAAAAAGTAGTAGTATGAGAGAGAACATGTGAACGAATACACATGTTAACTCATGACTATCCAAATACAGCCATAATTCTAGTGGGTAGTTAACAGTTATTCATTATAAAATCATTTTTTATTGGTTCTGCAGCCATTGTTCAAAACTGAAATTCTGCTTTTGACTTTGATTTAATTTGCAAGTTGGGATAAGACTTATAGTAGCATCTGAATAGAGTAGTCACTGCCCTTGGTTATTAGGGGGTCAGATCAAAGATTTATTATAACTAATCATATTTTGACCGTATACCATGTATGTTTGATGCACTATGCTAATAATTTTACCTGTTATCTAACATTTGAACAACACTGTAGATTAGAAAACTTCCTTATTTTTATAGACAGTAAACTGAGATCTATTGAAGTTTAATGGTTGAGGAATTGAACCCACATTTGTTAAAAGATGGTACTCTTAATCCACTGTAGTATATACTACCTCATAGTCTTTTCTTAATAGGGTTTTCTCCCTGCAAGATTAGCTTGTTTACTTCTTGTACTTCCCAATATTGTCTGCCTTTGCACATTGTTTTTTGTAGCACAGCATATCCATTGAACCATTTTAATTGTACTAATTAGTTTTTCCTACCAACAGGGAATATTGAGGCATATGATAGATAAATTGCAAATATATAGCTCCATGTTAATTAACATGAACATTTCATACTTTTCCAGTGTATACTTTGTAGTTGAGCTTTTCTTTTACCCTTATCTCTGAATTTTTTTCTTTTTTTTGTTGGGGACAAAAGCCTTTCTTTCTTCAATTAGGAATTAGTGACTTAGGTTCACAAAGACTGAATATCATTAACAAAATAAGGTAAATTAACAAGTAGTATCTCTATTGGTTAGGAAGGGATTTGAAGTAGTTCCTAAGAGTAGGGTGGTTTTAGATTCTTGAAGGAGAAAGAACCCTTTATAGAACAAAGCATGGAAACATAGAGTCAGTGGAAGTGGCTGACCAGCGATCTGCAAACTATGGCCTGTTTTTATACTACCCTGGTTTTTACATTTTTTAAGGAGAGTAAAGGTAAAGAATATGTGACAGAGACAGTATGTGGCCTGCAGAGCCTTAATAGTATTCTGATGCTTTACAGAAAGTTTGCTGTAGATCATAGAAATGTATAGATCTAGAAGAGACCCTCAATCATCTGTTCTAATCTGTAAAGATTTTAATACAACTCTGGCATTTTAGAAAAGAGAACTCTGAAATGGGGAGTGACTTTTTAAAAATAATGTATAAATTGGAGGTGTTTTATATCTGGGGCATGTGGGCAACTGTTTCACTGATTATGAAGTCTCCACACCCAATATTGACAACTTTCTTATAAAGGGGCTTCACTTCCATAGTATTTGTTAATTGAATTTTCATGATAAATAAGTGTTGAAGGGAGGGTCCAGAACAAAAATGAGATTGATATACCCATTCATAGTTCTTAGAATTGTCAATTCAGTGCAGTGATTTATAAGACTAACGATAGACATTAAGTTAAAATGTTGAACTAATTACAAGTTAATTATTTCACAGAGTTTTGTTATTGCTGCTGCCCACTACAGTCTGTACACTAAAGCAACAATCCTATGAAGTAGACACTTTTTTCTTTTTTTACTTTTATCCTCACTTTGCAAATTAGAAAATCTCTCTGAAGCACAGTGTGGTTAAGTAATGTGCCGAAGATCCCTCAGCTAACAGGAGTAGAAATTTGGGACCCAGTAGTCTGTCAAATCTACAGAGACTGTGCTCCAAACTGCAGTGTTACATGAGGTATATGGCAGTATAAGTGAAAAAAATCGGTACCACAAAAAGGCTGTCATAACCATATAATTTTACTACGACATGTGTATGGTTCTCTGCTTTAGGTCAGTTTGAGTATTTTATAATTATGCACCCTATCAGCTGCTTCTGTAGCTTTATTTTGAACTCTCAAAGATAAGGATATAACTTAAATCAATTTGTATCTTTATGCAGACTTGTAAAAAAGGCAAAAAAGGTCCAGGAGAGAAGGGCAAAGGTGGAAATGGAGGAGGAAAGCCTCCTTCTGGTCCAAACCGAATGAATGGTCATCATCAACAGAATGGAGTGGAAAACATGATGTTGTTTGAAGTTGTTAAAATGGGCAAGAGTGCTATGCAGGTATGTTTATTGTGTTCTTCCCAGTTCATTTGTACATTGTGAACTTCAGTGAGTTATATAAAATATATTCCTGATTTTTCTAATATGTAAAAAATTTTTTTCACACTACTTACTATAAAAAAGCAACAAACTAGTTGGGAAACTAGGAATCTGTCAGTTCAGACATAAGACCTTTAAGCTGTGTCTTGAGTCATTTTCTTCTGTATTATTTTTTTAATGGCATCTCACAAAAAATTATTTGGTCAAAAAATATGCTGCTATAAACCCTGACTGTGATGTTTCAGTTTCCTCTGAATTTATATAGTGGCTGTTAAAACGTGAAATTCTTTACACATACAGAATTCTTGGTTGAGTGACCTAATATAATCACTATCCACTTGAGTGAATTACTTTGATCACTGTTGTCTATTCCAGATTTTATTACTTGTGTTGTTTCTTAGCACAGAAGTACAAAGTTAGAGTCACCATGTCAAATTATCCTAATTTTATTTCTTCATAATTTTATGACAACAGAAACTTTTTGGCTTTATACCCATGTGGTTTTAAAAAATTGAATCAACACTATACTCAATATACATGTTTAATGAAATTATTATAAAATATTAATTGAAACTAATAAATAAAAATTTTTTTACATGTAAGGGATTGTTAGCTTTTGAACCACCACCAATTGTTTAGTGCAGTGTAGTTTCTTGAATTTGAATTAACTCATTTATTCATACATGGTTAGCTTTCATATAGTTGTAATTAGAAGTGGATTTTCTTGTTTAATATTTTAAATTATTGTTTTGTGTACACATTAAAAAATGTCATCTTACATTACTGTGCTATGGTTTATTTAGTCATTCCCTAATTTCAAAAATTATCCTGCCCTCTCTAGTTCCCATTTTGGATTAATATTATTGAAGAGATAAATTATCTCTGTCATATTGTATACCATTTCATTACTTTCCTTTTTATATTTGTATTGTACTTTTTGTCTGTAATATTTTGTTCTAAGTGGTTAAATGCATTAATCTTCTTTTTCTGATATTTTGTCCTTTTTGTTACCATCAGAAATCTCAATTTATATCTACACCTAATTAGGCTATTCTATTTTTGTCTAGTTTGTAGGTTTTTTTTTTTAATTAACTTTTTGGCACATCAGAAATTTTTAATAGAAAATGTGAGGGCTTAGCTTTATATTTCTTTTTGTTAATGGTATATCAGTGAACATTTTCCTTATTTTTGTGTTGCTTATGGTTTGTCATATGTTGAGATTGTACCTTTATGCCATTTGTCTTCTAAATGTGCTTCCCCCCTTAAAAGCAGTATATCCACAGTATCGATTGATTTCCCTGAATCATCTCTCCACCTCTAGTTTGTTTTGTGTACTCCCACTTGTGTTATCTTTCTAACACCAGATTTGATCAAGAGAGTCTTCTGTTAACAACCTTTTAAGAGTCCTTCCTTATCTAACAGCCCAGCCCTGGCTTCCTTGCAGCATGCTTGCTGTTCTCTAGCCACCATAGGTTCTCTGCCCCAGACCTTGCTTTTTGTTTTTCTTGCCCCCTGAGGTAGTCTTATTTTTCTCCCTTCCATATCACATAGGATTGACTAATTCAAATGTCACTCTTTTAGTGGGGAACATTCTTGGATTCTATCTCCTTCTCTCCTTGAATGTATTTCTTGCTTTTCTCTTTTCAGTATATTACAATTATGCACATGTCCGAATTTGCTTCTAGATTGTTAATGCCTAGATCAGGGACTATATATTATTCATTTTTTTGTATCCCAGGATATCCCTATTCTGGTAATTATAAGTGAGAATGAATAAGTACAGGGCTGTCAGTTTTAAAATAATTCTTTAAAAAGAAGAAATCATGCATGTGCCCCTAGTTCTATTAGATAATTGATGTTGAATTTTATTGAATGGGGTTTTAGTATACAATTTGATGGTTAAATTTTTAAATATATTTCATCATGATAGCTTGTATTGTTTTCTGTTTGTATTTTATTTGTATTTATTACAGTGGCCTTATATAAATTCTAGTATAAATTCTGTTTTGAGCTTCATGAATAACTTTTTGATAAGATGTGATATTTTGTAAGATTTCATTAAATATTTTTGTATCCTTATTAATGAGAATAACCCTTGTTCTACTTATCAATTGCTGTATAACAAACACCCCAAACTAAGTGATGTAAAAGAACAACCATTTTTTTATATTATGCTTAGTGATTCTGTAGATCTAGAATTCATACAGAGGTAAATAGGGTTGTCTCTTCTATGCTTCCATCCATAATGCCTGGGGTCTTAGGTGAGATAGCTTTAACGCCTGGAGGTGACAAAAGCAGGGACTGTGATCATCTGGAGACTTCTTTATTCATGTTTGGTGCCTAGCCAGGAGTGGCTTGAAGGCTGGGCTCACCTAGAACTGTTAGCTTCAGTTCAGTCACTCAGTCATGTCTGACTCTTTGCGACCCCATGAATCACAGCATGCCAGGCCTCCCTGTCCATCACCAACTCCCGGAGTTCACTCAAACTCATATCCATCGAGTCAGTGATGCCATCCAGCCATCTCATCCTCTGTCGTCCCCTTCTCCTCCTGCCCCCAATCCTTCCCAGCATCAGAGTCTTTTCCAATGAGTCAATTCTTTGCATGAGGTGGCTAAAGTACTGGAATTTCAGCTTCAGCATCAGTCCCTCCAATGAACACCCAGGACTGATCTCCTTTAGAATGGACTGGTTGGATCTTTTTACAGTCCAAGGGACTCTCAAGAGTCTTCTACAACACCTCAGTTCAATTCTTCGGTGTCAGCTTTCTTCACAGTCCAACTCTCACATCCATACATGACCACTGGAAAAACCATAGTCTTGACTAGATGGACCTTTGTTGGCAAAGTAATGTCTCGCTTTTCAATATGCTATCTAGGTTGGTCATCACTTACCTCCCAAGGAGTAAGTGTCTTTTAATTTCATGGCTGCAGTCACCATCTGCAATGATGTTGGAGCCCCAAAAAATAAAGTCTGACACTGTTTCCAGTGTTTCCCATCTATCTGCCATGAAGTGATGGGACCAGATGCCATGATCTTTGTTTTCTGAATGTTGAGCTTTAAGCCAACTTTTTCACTCTCCTTTTTAACTTTCATCAAGAGGCTTTTTAGTTCTTCTTCACTTTCTGCCATAAGGGTGGTGTCATTAAGTACCTACAAATGGTCCTTCCATGTGACTTGGCTTCTTACTTTACTGTAAGAAGTAGCTTCTCGGGTAGAGAGACTGTACTGAGAGGAAGTGTCTAGTTCCATAGGGCTGTGAGAACCCAGTGCCGAAGTTGAATAGCCTTCTATGACCTAATCTTGGAAGCACCATTTTTACTGCACTCTGTTCTAGAGAAGGGGACATAGACTTCACTTCTTTTTGAGGAGCAATGTCAAACAACTTGAGGCCATGTTTTTAAACTTCCATAGTCACATAATGTATTCTCTTGATATTTATTGTTTGTATCTTATTTGAGAATCATCTTAAAAACGTTTCTTTCATAAATTGAGTTGTTTGACATACACAAGCTGCTGTATAGAAAAAGACGAAAATCTAGAAATTAAGCATTCTTTTTTAGAAAATGTCCAATCTCCATGAGCCAGATAATTCTTAGATAATATTTCCTTTTTCTTTTTTTGTACATCAAGTTGTATATATTTTATTAATTCACTTCATACTCAAATTCCATATATATTTAACTTAAAACATTTTCCTTCCTGAGTTTTTATTTCTATATTAGCTGTTTTTTATCACCCTAATTTTAAAATTTTATTTAAAAATTGTTTTGGTCTGTCTTTGGTTTCCTCTTCTGTCCACAAAGGAATATAGTACTGCTTTTATTTATTTGCTGAGCTGTGCAGCATGCGGGGTCTTAGTTCCCCAACCAAAAGTTGAACCTGCTCCCACTACAGTTGAAGTGCAGAGTCTTAACCACTGGACTGCCAGGGAGGTCTCAGTACTACTGTTATTTTTTAGTTCTCTTCTTTAAAAAAAAAAAAAAAATTACTGTATTGAGATACACTTCGCAAACCATGAAATTCAGTTATAAAGTATACATTTAATGGTTTTTAGTACATTCACAAGAGTTGTGCAGTCATCACCAGTCAGATTTTAGAATTTTTTCCATCCTCAGAAAAAAACCTCATGCCATTAGCAGTCACTTTCTCCTCATCTGACTGAAAGTCCAGGCAACCATGAATCTACTTTCTATAAATTTGCCTATTCTGGATATTTCATATAAATGAAGTCATACAAATATATGATTGTTTTTGAGTGGCTTATTTGGTTCAGCATAATGTTTTTAAGGCTCATCCATGGTGTGGCATGTGTTACAACTTCATTATTTTTTATTGCCAAATGATATTATATTCCATTGTATGGATAGACCATATTTTGTTTATCTGTTCATCCCTTGATGTACCTGTAATTTGTTTTTACCTTTTGACTTTTGTGAATAATGCTATTATATGATTATTACTGAATAAGGTTTTGTTTGGATGTTTGTTTTTATTTCTCTTGGGTAATATACCTAAGAGTTGAGCTGCTTTTGAGGAGCTGCCAAACTGTTGTTTTCAATGTGACAGCACCATTTTCCATTTTTCCTAGCAGTGGTTTAGCATTCCATTTCTCCAAATTCTTGCTAGCTTTTGTTAATGTCTATACTTTTTTTTATTATAGCCATGTTAGTGGGAATGAAGTGGTATCTTCTTGTGGTTTTGATTTCCGTTTCCTCTGTGGCCAGTTACATTGATCATCTTTGCATGTGCTATATAGGCCATTTGTGTATCTTCTATATAGCACTTATTCCAATCCTTTGCCATATTTTTAATTGGGTTATTTGGATTTTTAAAATTACAGAATTACAGTTCTTTATCTTTCTGGACATAAATTCTGTATCAGATGCATAATTTGCAAATATTTTCCCCCATTCTGTGGGTTATCTTTTCACTTTCTTAATGGATTACTTTCAAGAACAAAGTTTTAATTTTGGATAAGTCAAACTTATTCTTTCTTTCATCTTGTGCCTTTGGTCTAATATTTAAGAAGGGTTTACCTAACATGATTATGAAATTTTTCTTCTGTGCTTTATATTTTTAGCTCTTATTTTGGTCTTTGATCCATTTTCAGTTAAGTATTGTGTATGATGTAAGATAGGGTCCAACTTCATTGTTTTGCTTACAGATGTCCAGTTGTCCCAGCACCATTTGTTGAAAAGACTAGTTTTTCTGTGTTGAATTGGGTTAACATCCTTGTCAAAATCAAATGACTGTCAGTCTAAGGATTTATTTCTGGACTTTAAATTTTATTTCAGTAATCTTCATAACTGTCCTTATGCCAGTAGCTTTGTAGTAGGTTTTAAAGTCATGAAGTGTGAGTCCTACGACATTGTTCTCTTTTCAAGACTATTTTGACTATTCTGTATACCTTGCATTACTCTAAGGATTTTAGGATCAACTTTCCAATTTTTGCTAAGAAGTTAGTCAGATGGCATTTTGATATGGGTGGCATTGAGTCTGTAGATCAGTTTGGAGGGTACTGTTATCTAACAATATTAGGTCTCCAGATTCAGGAACTATCTTACTTTCTTTTGGTGTTTATTTAGGCTTCAGTTTCTCTTTTTTATTAATATGGGATTATTGGCACTCACTCGAGAAAAAGTGTTATTTTATTTGCATTTCCTCATTGACCCAGGCATTTACTTCTTTTTAAAAATTTTGTAGTTTTCATTCCACAAGCATTGTAAATATTTAGATACTACTTACTTAGTACAATGTTTTTGTCAACTATTTTAATATTTTCTAAGATGTCTATAATATCACTAAGAAATTTCAGTTTATAAATTGGGTCCGATAGTTTTCAGATTGCTTTCAATTCAGAAGTTAAGGAAGATGGATCATTATGTATAAACAGGTGATGGATTTACTGAATTTGATTTCATTTTATTGTTAAAATGTAAATTTTGGTATACAAATATGTATTTATTGAAGTAATGTGATGCCACTTATTGTTGGATCTTAATGACTTTGATCTGAATTAAATCTTAGAATGTTAGAAAAAGCTAATGTTTTTTCTCCCCTTCTTGCTGTAGTCGGTGGTAGATGATTGGATAGAGTCATACAAGCATGACCGAGATATAGCACTTCTTGACCTCATCAACTTTTTTATTCAGTGTTCAGGCTGTAAAGGTAAGATATATTTATTTTGGAATCAGAATGTTCTCAAATGTTATCTTCTTTTTTGTTTCACCTAAAGATTATTAACAGTTTGTATGGAAAATAATGCCAAAATATTGAGTTATTTGCATTATAACTATACAAAATATGTAAAGAAAAAAGAGTAAAGAATGAAGAGAGGAAGTCTGTTGAGACTGTTTTATTCTGTGTGAAAGTTAATGAAGAACTTGGCAATTTATAATGTTATGTTACTTTTATTAGATATATTTCCCACTTTCAGCATCTGGTTTTAGGAACAAAGAAATGGATTAAGAAGGGAGGAAGAAGATAATGAAGAGATACAGGTTCAAGTGGCAGGGAATTGTAAAGTGTAGGGAATTAAAAAGTGCCATGAATAAACAGTAAGAAAGTAAGTAAGTAGGTAAGTAAGTAATTAAGTAAGTTAAGTAAGGTATTGGTGAAATTTCCAGATTTTTTTCCCTGAAAGAGAAACTCTGGAGTGGGGTCTTGTTTAAAGTGTTTATAATTTATTTTAAAAGATTTTGAATTAAGAGTATGGAAAATATAAAATGTAGAAATGTCTTTCCTGAGACAAAAACTTACAGGGACAAAACTGTGTAAGTTGGGGAGTCATATACCCTGATCTGAATTAGTAAATGAGGTAGTCAAAATCATGGGCAGGTTCTGACTATTCTGTCTCCCTAAACTTGGCCCATCCTTGGAATTCTGCAAGAAAAATGCACAGGCAAATAAATGTTACAGAGTTTTCCAAGGCTATTCTTTTTAAAAATGAAAATGGCACCAAAAACATGGGCATTAGAAGTCAGGAGGAGGGAAGATTGCTTAAAAATAGATGTAAAAAATTAAGATGTTAAAGAATGATTTAACCAGATCTGAAGAAAAGATCCCAAGAAGCAATCTACTCATTTAATTCCATAAAACTTCTTTGAAAATCCTGTCATTAGAATTGGAAAACAAGTAACATTATAAGAACTGATGCATTTTATAGGGTTGATCACAACTTTCAGTGCCATCTTCATATTAAATGTTATATGTGAGGCCTGGTAGACAAATTTATTAACTTCTTGAATCTGTAGTCTTCATAATGCCATTAATGTGGTCAGTTTTGAGAACTTTTTAAAAATGTCTGAACTTTAGAATACAGAGAGTTGCCTAGTTCACTCAACTTCTTAGCTAAAGATATCTGTATATCAGTATTAGAAAATTCTACTGAATCTGCTCAGAGGAAATGTTGTGGTAATGACAGTATGATAAACCAGATAAACTCTTTAGAAAATGAGATATGTCGATATTATTTTTATTTTGCCTATGTCCATTCCATCTTTCTGGAATAGAAGGACACAAGTATCTGTTTGTTGTGTTACATAATTAAGGGCCATGTCCTTTCTCTTTAGATTTTTTGAAATGGAAGGTTGATGACAAAACAACTGAACAGGTGCCAGAAATAATTTGATGAGTTGAAATTCAGTCTTAGTTGATCCATTATAGTTTCCTGATTAGGTTTCTAAATAAGCAGTTTTAAAACAAAGCCATAGTCAGAGTGTTTTCCCTTTATCGGATACATTCCTTTTCTGGCCTCATTGTATTTATAAATAAGGAACTTAACCATTCAACAGTTGGATATACCTTATCATAAATCAAGTTGTGAAGATTTTTAAAAATTGAAGGTGTTGAAAACTTAAACACTACTTAATAATACTTATTTTAGAATCATGGAAGAATCATAAAGTGGATTTTACCATGTTAAGGTCATCACGTACTTAAATATACTCAAAAAATATCTTGATGGAATTACTTTTTAAATGAGTTAGACACATATATAAGTATATACAGTGTACTTTAACCTAGTCCTGTGGATCTAGGATTGTTATTATGAGTGTCAGTTATTTTACTGTAGTTAACGCTTTTTGTAGCTATTGAGGTAGGTGGAGAGATGTTTGGCCCCACACTGAGTGGCTCCTGACTGCTCTGTGGTTGGTGATTCTGCAGCCAATGTTGTTTCCTTTTTTCTGTTCTGGTCGGCTGTCACTTTTCAGTTTACCAGTTTTTAAATAACTCACTTCATGTCCCCCACACTTCTAAGGCAGTGGGATCTGGCCTGGTGTCCTGATGGCTCCTTCATACCTGCCTCAGAAGAATTATATGCATGAAGTTTGTGACAGCCACTTTCTTTTCTCTTTATATTTGAGTGTATGACTGTTAACATGGTTTATTAGATGTGAGGAGGAGCTTTAGAAGTTTGTCAAGCTGTATGCAATATGTTTACTTTGACATATCTAAATGTTTATTTCATATAAATTATTTCAGGGATTGAGTTACTTGTTCTCTAGCATTGCCAAATTTACAGTATTTGGGTATAAAGTATGGAAAGTTTTTGAGATATATTCATGGCTCTAAATAAAAATTAAAAACTCTTTCAAAACGTTTTTGAGAATGTGCTTCTTTAGCTGGAAAAATCATGCTTTCTTCCAAATTTGTTATTATTTGTAAACAACCATTTGTTTTTTTAAGGTGGTAAGAATTCTTTTACAGTACCAGTAGAAATTGATATCACCTGGGGCTGCGCAACATGATGTTGACTAATAATCTCATGGAAATTATTTATAACTTCTCTTTGCCTTAGCATCAGTTTTCTCATTTGTAAAGCCAGGATTATAGTACCTGCTATACAGGCTTGTTCTCAGGGCTTAAGTGGCCAGTACATAGGAGGCTAGTGGATGTTAGTTCATGTTCTAATTCTGCTGGCTTTGTTGGACTACTGGAAGGTCTTAAATTGCATGCCTATGGAGAAGGAGCTCACATAGCTGTTGCTCTTTCAGATTAGGAGTTGAAAAGACAGTATGATGTTTTGTTGCTGTTTTTAGTTTTATATATACACACAGTACACACATATACAAAATAGAGCTTGGTCAATTGAAATACATTTAGTAATTATTTCTAATTTTTATAATAAATCTCATCTTCCTGTACCAGACATTCTTTTATTTTTTGGCCACACCTTGTACCATGCTGGATCTTACTTCCCTGTCCAGAGATCGAACCTGTGCTCCCTGTATTGGGAGCACATAGTCTTAATTACTGGACTGCCAGAGGAGTCCCAAGACATTCTTTTAGATTTTAGTTTATTTATAGTATTCATAGTGATTAGACTGGCAAAGTATAAATAATATAGAAATATAGTTTAAGAAATTCACTTTTTACAGTTATTTTTTTTTTAGTAAAACCCTGTCAATGAAAATTCATGTATGACTTCTTGCATTGTCTCCTACTCATAATTTTTTCCTAAAAATTCCTTTTCTGATATTTGATGTATACCTGGATAACTTTTACACTTGTCTTTTATTTTTGAAATATATTAATATTTGATTAACAGTGTTGTTAATTTCAGGTATACAACAAAGTGATACAGTTATACTACTTCTTGTAATGTGTATACTTTCTCCTCTCCTCTCCCATCCTCCTTTAAAAGGAAATGTCCACTATCAGATTCCTTCTCTGTGAAACACCTACTTACTCAAATCTTAATTCTTTCTTTCTTTTTTTTTTTTTTTTAGCCTATCTTGGTTTTTCCACTCATTAGGGCATTTATTATGTACTACCTTTAATACTTTATCCCTGCCCACTCCCCCACCCCATTATTCTTTGTTTAAACTTACAACTAGGTTACAGACTTCTGGATGAGCTGAAACTACAACTACTTTTGTTTATTTGAAGTCCTTTGAGGTAGATGGTGGATACAGTTGCCTTACTACAGTTGTGCTTAATGAAGAAACCTGCCTAAAGTGAATTCTTCCTATTACTCTTTCCCTTATTTTCTTCAGATTCATTCACGGGGCTTTAAATGTTATCCTAGATGGCTGCCTCATTATTGATGACATATGTTTTATATTAAAGAATTTAGCCAGTATACATATTCTAGGAGTGAGTAAAGTGAGTTAGGTAGAAATGGCTAAGGCTGATTGTTCATGAAAAGAAAGAAGATACCTGTCAGAAGTGTGGGTCTGTTTTCTTGTATATGTGGAGAGTGGTATTTGTGCTTTATAGGATTGAGTATCATGGTGAAGATCACGTGATATAGAAGTATACCTTATTGTGTGACTGTAGACATATTAATATTAGAGATGGACTTAGAAGTTCTCTATTTTTTTATTTACCATGTATTAACTTCTTACACTTGGAAATTTCAGGTGTTGTCACAGCAGAAATGTTTAGACATATGCAAAACTCTGAAATAATTCGAAAAATGACTGAAGAGTTTGATGAGGTAAGTTAATACCCTAAATATTGTGATAATTTTATGTACCTTGATCTTCAGAGTATTAAATTTTGAATATCAGTATTGTAGATAAGAGCTTTGGTAGTAGAAATCCAGTTAAATGATGGCCATGTGACCTTAGCAAATTGTTGTCTTAGCGTAACTTTCATCATCTGTAAAATGGAGCTACAAATACTTAAAGGGCTCTTAAGAAGATTGAATGCAATAATGTTTGAAAACTTCCTTAGCATTTTACAATGTCTGGCACATAGTAAGAACTAAATGGTAGCTCTTTTGTTAAAAAATTAAAATTTCAACAGAGAATAAAATTAAGTGCCCATGAACATGTGTAAGCTCAGGTAAAGATAAATGCATGCAGGTATATTTTATTGTTTAAAGTTTTATTTATGTTTCACATGTGAATAACAAGAACAATACAGATACATAATAAACAGTAGCTTAGACCTTACTTGATTATCATAGTGATGTCTTTGAAGTATTTTGCCAATAAAGACATATTTAGATTTACCATAATATAAACTCCTTCAAGGCAGGGATTTTTGTTTGTTTTGTTCACAGCTGTATTCAAGCCCCAGTAGTTTCTACTCTTCATAACTTCTCACTGTGAATTTTCAAGTAGAAAGCCTTTCTCATTTGAGTTTTATATGTTTTTTTTTAACCTTATTCAGATGAAGGAGCTTTCAACTATCTTTCTGAAAGATAAGAATTGTTAGAATGGTTTTGATGATCACTAAGTGCTATTAATCAGTCTCTAAGTCATTGAGATGTAATTAAGAGGAATGGTGTTATTTTAACCTTCTGATATTAAATGTTTTAGTGAGAACTTTTTTCTCAATAGCTATTTGAAGTAAGATTCCTGAAATAAGATTTGAAAATACCAGCAAACCAAGTTGCTAAGAACAATTAAGATGTTATCTTTCAATATAGTGCTAAATGAGCCAATCAGAAAATGGAAGAAAACCTTTTTGTGGAGTATTGGGATCTTATTCTCAGATGAGACATAGTTCAACTTGTGTATGGCATTACTTAAAATTTTTTAAAATATATGGCTCTAATGACAAAATTTAATTGTTAAAAAATTTACTAAACCATAGTGACCTTAGGACATTCTTGTCAGAAACTTCTATATAGTATTGGTCCCTGCATTTATTCTTAAGACTTGTTTGTTTTTAATGATTTATGGAGGACCTCAATGTATCTTTGTTGGTGAATGCCCCATCTTATATGTAGGAATACTTGAGTACCTGTCTTTACAGGTCATTCTAGCTTGTTTTCACTTAAAAAATTTTTGTTTACATCTGCTGAGTGTTTGATGTCCTGAAGCTAATAAAAATATACGTTGTAATCCTTTGATTGTTTATAAGTCATATATGAATCTATTTGACTGACTGAGAATATGATTTCATCATGTTGAATCATTAAAACAGGCAACTTTGGTTTGATTTTTGCTCAGTTTTGTTTTAAAGAAATTTAGTGGCTATATCTTTGCTTATCAGAATAAATTTTGTTTGATGAGAGAGGCTTTTTATTTTGGTGTGTAATTAGTATATATTTTCATTGGTTAGAGTGAATTCAGACTATCCATTTTTACCTTAAATAAAAGACCAGATGTGTTCAAAGGTATCTCTACCTTTGCATATTATTCTTCTGCCTACTTTGAGGATTTATTATAGAAGATGAGATAAAGGAGTCTTTTCAGCTTCTGCCTAGAGTATTTCAAAAACAGGTAAAAGTTTATTAAATTATGGGTTTTAAGTGAAATTGCTGTTTAAAATTTCTATTTTAGGATAGTGGAGATTATCCACTTACCATGGCTGGTCCTCAGTGGAAGAAGTTCAAATCCAGTTTCTGTGAATTCATTGGCGTATTAGTACGGCAGTGTCAATATAGTATCATATACGATGAGTACATGATGGATACAGTCATTTCACTTCTTACAGGATTGTCTGACTCACAAGTCAGAGCATTTCGACATACAAGCACCCTGGCAGGTCAGTATTTAGAGATCTTTTTGTGCATTTTCTTAGGTTAGAGATGATAATGGTTTTCATTAAAAGGAATGACATAATGGTGACAAATTAATTTTATTTATTAAGTAGCCCCTAAGAGGACATTTTCCCCTTTCCTCCAACTCCCATGAATTATGGAGAATGGAATTGTAGTTTGGTTCTCTGAAGACATACTGTAATTTTCTGTGTTAGACCTTCTTGATTCCTGTCCACTTCTCCCTTTCTGTGGCATAGTAATCTGTTGGGAAGGTATCAACATCAAATTTGGGGAGCAGTGATTTTGGATATGTAGTTCTAAATGACCTGTGTGCATAGTCACTACTAGCATAGTCCCTCCCAGTAAGGTTGTCCCTATAAGATGATGCTTACTTAACCACATCAAAAAAGTTGGTTTTTCTGATGCTTCTGAGTAACTTTAGGCTGAGTCAATTTCTCTGATTTTTATATGAAATAAGTTATATTTTTAAGGCTCACATGATTAATTCTAGAACAGTGATTTTTGCTGTTGATGTTGAAAAATGTCCTGGTTTCTCTTTTGTGCTAAAGGTAAAATTGTTCATATACTGTTATTGAAAATGTGCCTTTTGACTTGAGTATGAGTAAATTGACCAGGTGCTAATTGTTAAGTATTCTGTGCATTAATGATAGAATATTTTGATTTCTACAAAAATTTTTCATTCTCTAAATGTGGGAATATTTTTCCTTTAGAGTATTTCCCTAAAGAATTAAAGCTGTGATTAAAGATTTTCTTTTGCTCAGCCTTCCATTAAAAAAATGCGGACAATTTCCCTGTAGGTTTTTAGATTTGAGGTCACAAATTATGAATGTGATTGATCTGTGTACTTAGGTAGCTTTGATGTTAAAAACTTGAATGGTTAAAGTAAATAAAAAACACATATAATGGGCAAGGTGAGTAATTTTAGATCAGATGAGAAAATGGTTTGCTGAGGGTATACAATAGCTCAGAGCAGAAGATTTGGAATCTCTTTTAAAGAATGCTCTTGCTGCTGCTGCTGAGTCACTTCCATCGTGTCCGACTCTGTACGACCCCATAGACGGCAGCCCACTGGGCTCCCCTGTCCCTGGGATTCTCCAAGCAAGAACACTGGAGTGGGTTGCCATTTCTTTCTCCAATACATGAAAGTGAAAAATGAAAGTGAAGTCACTCAGTTGTGTCTGACTCTTAGCGACCCCATGGACAGCAGCCTACCAGGCTCCTGCATCCATGGGATTTTCCAGGCAAGAGTACTGGAGTGGGGTGCCATTGCCTTCTCCGTTTAAAGAGAGCTAGTAGCCACAATTAAGGTTTAGTTTTGTGGTGTTTTGTCATGCAGTGAATCAGGCTTGAGAAGTAGTCTGACCTTAGCTTAAAAAAAAAAAGCATAATATGTTCAGATATTTCAATTAATAAGTTTAAAATCACAGGCAGTGAGTCTTGTCTCGGTAGCAAGAGTTCAATAACAAGGTGGAGATCTGGAGAAACTCTGATACAAAGCGCTTTATTGAGTGACATTTTACTCTGTACTTTTGACTTTTTTCTTGATCTGTCTTTCATAATTGCATCATTGTCTTTATGATGATATATAATGAGTAAAATTAAAGGAAATCAAATACTGATAAAACTGTCCAACATTTCTACACACTGTACTTTGATAAAAAGCACTTACGTTCCCTCCCCCTTTGGTTACTGGATAGCTAAATGACTGCTGTATTAGTCAAAATTTATTTAGAAGGTAAATCATGATTTCTTGAAAAGGTCATTGTAGGAGACCTATCACTGAATAGTGAGCATAGTCTAGAGTAATATTATCTAGTTTTGAATCTTGTTTTAACTATGTATATGAACTGTGTAGTTTGAGGCAGATTTCTTAAGCTCCCTGAACTTCAGATTCTTCTTGAATGAAATGAGGATAATACTTAACTTTTGAGGGCTGTTGTAAGGATTAGGAGTTAATCTCAGAAATACTTAACATAGGTAACTGACTGACATATAGTAAGTATTCGATACACATTAGCTGTTGTGTACTATTGTCATTTGTAGCAGCTGTATTTTTCTATTAGAAGTGGAACAGCCCATCTTGTTTTTAATTTTTCTTAAGTAGATCATAACTTGTAAATTTTTCTGTGAGACTAATTTCAACATTTTCCATTTAAAAATAGCTATGAAGTTGATGACAGCTTTGGTGAATGTGGCACTAAATCTTAGCATTAATATGGATAATACACAAAGACAGTATGAGGCAGAACGGAATAAAATGATTGGAAAACGAGCCAATGAGAGGCTAGAACTCCTGCTACAGAAGCGGAAAGAGGTACACCTTTGTATTGAATATTTAAGCTGTTAATCTGTGACCAACTTCGTCACCATTAATTATGATATATAACTTTGCTAGTTAATCAGATAAAATTTTTTGAAAAATTTAAACAATATGTTTAAAGTTGTTTATACATCTAACTTATTTTTATTGACTGTCCATGCCAAGGGTACCTTCTGTATATATTTCCTTTCTGTGTGGACTAGGATTAAGAGTTGAACGCTTCAAGTGAGGAGTCCTGGGCAGTCTGACAAGTTGTCTTATGCTTTATTGTGATTCATGTCTACTGTGAAAACCTGTCTCCTAACTCTACCTTCAATTTATTGTCAGGATCAAATAAGGTTTCACTTATGTAAAATCCCTTTGAAAAATAGGGATAAGCTATTTATGGTGTCATAATCTGTGTTTTTGGTGTGTGTGTGTGTGTGTTTAGTGTAAGAGACCCTTGAATAACATTAATGACTGATCACCAAATTCAACTTTGAATGAGGAAAATGTTTTTTCAGTTCTATGCTAATAAAATCTTTTGGTATTGGGTTTTTTTTGTTTTTTTGTTTTTTTTTTTTGGCCATGCCATGCAGCTTGTGCGATCTTAGTTTTTTGACAAGGATTGAACCCAGGCCCCAGAAGTAAAAGTGCTGAGTACTAACCACTGTACCACTAAGAGATTCCCTCAATGTTGTGTTTTTTATTTAAATTCCTTCTTCATTGGTAATATAATATTTTGCTATCTGATATTGGGAATGTTTATTTTTATTTTGAATAGACAAAGTCTGATGTTTTCAAAAACATTGCTAATGTAGTTGAACTAAAATATTTGCCATGGTATTCCATAAATTACTTGATTCTGACATTTTGTGGGGGTGATTGTAGTAACTATAATTTAAAAGTTGGTTATTTCTGAGATAGCCAATAACTTTTAAAAATGCCCCTTGCCCAAGAAAAGCCAGAAAAATCTTGCCCATATTTCCCCCATGCCTAAATTCCTCTTCTTTTTCATGAACATTTGAACCATGAATAACATATGTTTGAACTGTGCAGATCCATTTACACATGGATTTTTTTTTCAGTGGTAAATATTACAGTTCTTACATAATCCATGGTTGGTTCAGTCTTTGGTTGTGAAACCTTGTATGTGCAGAAACCGTGGATACAGTGAAACAGAGGGCCACCTATACGTTTTACTTAGATTTTCAACTGTGCAGAGGGTCAGCAACCCTAACCCCTGCATTGTTCAAAGATTAACTGTAGTTGAAATGAAGAATTACCTTTATGCCCTTTAATTTAGTTAATAAGTTGCATTGGATGCTTTATTAGCTGAACATCATGTATAAAATTATGGCCTTATTCTGAACATAGTATGAATGGATATAAAAGGGTTTTGAATTTAAAATTCTTCTATCATATAAGATATTAATACTTCTAGGTTAGATTAAGTTTTTAAACATGTTGAAAGCCTCCTGTGCCTTTGATTATGCTAATGAATACAAGTACATGCCCTGTTAGCATTATTTGGAAATGTGAGATTATACTTGTGAAAAGAAAAAAAATGTTTTATGGATTTGGGAAAACACAGAACATAATTCTGAAAGCTAATTGATACTTAGAGTGTGAAAGATTTTTCTTGTAATTCTGAAGCTCTGAATCAATTTTCTCTTAACTCTAAAGCTCTGAATTGAAAATATGTGAAAGTAAATAAGTCATCCAGGATTTGAAATGCTTAGTTGATTATTTCAAGTGAGCCTTGTTTCCCTCAAAAATATTTAGCAAGAAGACAAATTTTTTGCCAAGTTATTTTACTCAAATTTTTGTGTTCTTTGATCAGGCAGTAGATAACATGAGTTAATTTACGGATGCTAAACACCAAGATAATGAAGCATTGTTCTTTTTTGATATGAATATATATGTTATTTAATAGATAAGTAATATAATAAAATGGGCTTCCCTGGTGGCTCAGAGGTTAAAGCGTCTGCCTCCAATCAGGGAGACCCGGGTTCGATCCCTGGGTCAGGAAAATCCCCTGGAGAAGGAAATGGTGACCCACTCCAGTATTCTTGCCTGGACAATCCCATGGACAGAGAAGCCTGGTAGGCTACAGTCCATGGAGTTGCAAAGAGTCAGACACGACTGAGCAACTTCACTATACTCACTAATATAATAAACTACTTAAAAGATTTCTTTACATACATTTATACAATAGAAATATGTGACCATCTGAAAAAATTAGTCGACCAGCTAAACATTAGCAGTGACATTAACAACAATGTACAAATATTCCAGGTATCAAGGAGTTTAGCTACCTTTTATGCGACATCTTTTAGTTTTTCTATGTGGACACTTTTCGTTTAGTGAAATAAAAAATTGCATGAAAATATCAAAACTCTGGAGAAACCTACATTTGTGTTTGTATCAACTTTTACATGTTCTTTTGGTCGTTTTCTATTACAATTGCAAAGCAATGATGTGTTCTTTTCAGCTTCAAGAAAATCAAGATGAAATAGAAAATATGATGAATGCAATATTTAAGGGAGTGTTTGTACATAGATACCGGTAAGTCAGGACAGCTTTTTCTATGTAATTCTTATTCTCTTCAAGTTTGGTTATTTAGTGATTTAAGCAATATAAATTTAGTGGTAACAGTGTTAAGAGTAAGATAAGTGTTAGAATCTAAGGTCTTGCACTGATTGGGACACTCTAGGCAAGTTACTTAACTGCTCTGAACTTTATTTTCTATCTGAAAAATGGGGGAATGTTGTGCTTGACTTGTAGATGCCCAGAAAATGGAAGCTACTACTGTTACTAGGAGTGAGGATACAGAACACTTAATTGCTTTTGTATGTACTGTGTTAGCAGAGACGGTACATTTTGATTCCTGATTCTTTCCCCTTCGATTTGAATATCAGTGGGAAAATTTGAGTAGATTTAAGTGAGTTGTTGCCCTTATTTTGAATGAGCAGAGGAAGGAAATAGGTAGTCTTACCACCATTTCTGCAGTAACCTGTTCTTTAAGTATTGGTGGCATTTTTCTTTAACTTTGTCATTTTCTTAATTTGGCAGTTACTAAATCAGGTTAATACTTCCTTTATAATACCCTTTTGTCCATTCTTACCTTTTTATTTCTACTGTCACCATTACCTTAGTCTGTTCTTCATCATTCTAGAGATTATTGCAGTTGTCTTAAAATGTTCTTTTGTTTAGTCATTCCTCTACTCAAAAGCACTGAATGACTTACCAGCACCTACATGATGAATTCAGAATAATGTAGTATGTTGTTCAAATCCAAATTGAGCTTGGCCTCAATATTAGGTGTACTAATTCTCACCTGGAAAATACGCTGTAACCAGACTAAAGTTCCGACTGTCTTCTGAATATACCATGCCCAGCCGGTGTGAATAAAGGCTGGGGAATGACATGATAGAGAAGGTGGCAGTTGGATTTTGTTTATAGGTTTATTTAACTTTAAATATTTATTTGGTGATAATTGTACTTCGACAACTAGACTATAAGCTTTTGGCATTTAGGGGCCATGCTTCAGTTCTTCTTGTAAACCCCCAGTAATACTTAAGGTAGTGATATGTTCATAGTAGGTATCAAGTATTGGCGTTGCATAAAGAATCCACAAGTCCTGTGGTATACTGACACTAATATGCATGATTTTCTTTCTTCCATGCAGTGATGCAATAGCTGAAATCCGAGCTATTTGCATTGAAGAAATTGGCATTTGGATGAAAATGTATAGTGATGCCTTTCTTAATGACAGTTATTTAAAATATGTTGGTTGGACTATGCATGATAAGGTAAGATATATATAGTGCATTTCTTTCTACACATAAGCGTTGCTATGTG
Organism: Aepyceros melampus; assembly: GCA_006408695.1. Lineage (NCBI taxonomy): Eukaryota > Metazoa > Chordata > Mammalia > Artiodactyla > Bovidae > Aepyceros > Aepyceros melampus. The sequence goes on from SJXQ01003174.1 coordinate 37,794, forward strand.
CTACTCTCATTCATAGTGAGTTATCTGCGTATACGTGCAACTGGGAGCACATTCCTGTAGGCTTCTCTCCTTTATTCTTTTCTATCTGTTCATGAAAATATGGTCTCTATCACATAAAGTACCCTAGATTTTTGAATCTTGGGCACTGATTTAGCCTTCGATCATGAAACAACTTTTGTACTGAAACAACAGGATCATGTAGGTGATGGTGGTAGTGGTAAGACATTTCTTAAGAATAGTAAGAAGAATTCTTAACTCTGTTAATATATAAGTGCTACATATATACATATACTTAAATTTCTTTAATTTTGATTCTCTTGATAAACATGTATCTTAGCCAGATTATAAATTACCACCTGGCCTCTGACCTTTTTTATTTTTTTTATTAATCTGCCTTTCCCTTAGGCTGTCTCTTCACCTAGCCTTGAACTTTGTATATATCCCTTGGAAATACTATTTTCTATAAAGGAAAACTTACTGTGAAATTGCTACTGTCATCTTTCACAATAACATTGCTCTGAACAAATTTTCAAAATATTTTCATTTGACCTACAGTAATAGTAACCCAGAGGTATTTAGTCTTAAATGTATGTATTGATTCCTATTTTTGCATTGTCAAGGATGAGAGTTTCTGAAGAAATACCATAGTATAGAACATATTTAAAGTAGAAGATGTAGTATATATCTTGTGTGCTCAAGTTGAAAATATGCAAAGTTTTAATGCATTTTCTCCTCTCATTTAATTCAGCAAGGTGAGGTAAGACTCAAATGTCTCACTGCTCTACAAGGGCTTTATTATAACAAGGAACTTAATTCCAAACTGGAGCTATTTACCAGTCGGTTCAAGGTTAGTATTACTCTAAGTATTTAACATTTACCTGTTATTTTCAAATATTTTTCTCTTGGTTTCCCTTTAAGAATATTTTATTTTTTTCGTCCTTAGGATAGAATCGTTTCTATGACCCTTGACAAAGAATATGATGTTGCAGTACAAGCAATAAAATTACTCACTCTTGTTTTACAGTAAGTGTGTATTTACTGCATATGGCTAATGTCTACATATCTTAAAAATACATTAGCATACTTGGTTTAAATTTATCTGTGTCTAAATTTGAATAACTTGGAGTTTTACAGCAAGAAGTTTAGTTTTCTCATGTAAAGTTGAGAAGATAGGAAGAGAGGACCATTGAACTAGAACATTCTAACTGAGCTGGGAATTCATGTGTTTGCATTCTTGACTAGTTTTCTTTCAATTTTACTGTCTTTAGATGCTCTTAAAATTAACTCAAACACCCTAGTGTGTTAAATATGTGTATTGTATTTTGTCACACTTTTAGAAATTAGTATTTACTGAAACTTCTCTGTAAAGAATCTGAATTTAAAACATATTATGTTAAAATGGAGGATTGATGCAATTCACTTTTCCCCTTTTTAAAAAGATTGTGGTGATATATGTAAGATTTACCATTTAAACGTATTTCAGTGTACAGATCAGTGGAATTAAATACTTCATATTGTTGTGCAGCCATCATCACCATTATCCATCTCCAGAGTGTTTTTATCATTTCATACTGATACTCCGTAAAGGACTGCACAGTATGATTTTGCATCATATTGTCTACTTTTCATCTCTGAATTTGACTATTTTAGGTACCTCATATATGTGAAAGTATGTAATATTTGACCTTTTATATCAGGCATGTTTTACTTAGCATGATGTCTTCAGGGTTCATCCATGTTGTTATGTATCAGAATTTCATTCCTTTTGACACTCAGTATACCACATTTTATATATTCATCCGTCAGTGGACATTTAGGTTGTTAACATGATCCAGATAGTTGCTAAGGGCTTTTTATTTATTTTTTAGTTTTATATTGGGGTATAGCCGTTTAACAAATGATATTGTGATAGTTTCAGGTGAACAGGGAAGGGATTCAGCCATATATAAACATGTATCTTTTCTCCCCTAAACTCCCCTCCCATCCAGGCTGCCACATAACACTGAGCAGAGTTCCCTATGCTGTATAGTAGGTCTTTGTTGGTTATCCATTTTAAATACAGAAGTGTGTACATGTCTATCCCAAATTGCCTGTCACAAAGGGACTTTTAACAACATTCTAATTCTGATACTCATATGAGAAAGTCATCATGTAAGAGTAGCCAGCAAAATTCTGATAAACACTAATGAGAGATGACTGCCCACTACGATTTTAAGTCAAAATTATAAAACAACATTGACTTTTTTGTTATTATTACTAATTTTAAAAAATTGAAATATAATTGATTTATTATATTGTGCTAGTTTCAGGTGTACAGCAAAGTGATTCAGTTATACATTTATGTAGTAGGTCCTTGCTGGTTATCTGTTTTATACATATCAGTGTGTATGTGTTAATCCCCAAATCCTATTTTATCTGTCCCTCTCCTCACCCTGTTAACTTTTAAGTTTTGGTACTGGTGTGTAAACAGAAATGAGTGACACAGAATAAAGAATAGAGACAAACTTAAATGTATCTGGGAACCTGGTGTGGGTAAGGGTGGTTTTATATCAAAATAAATGATGTTATGACACTTAAGTTCTATTTGGGAGGAAATTAAATTGGATTCATATTTCATTCCTTATACAGAAATAATTTCAGGGTGGATGAAATGTCTAAATGTAAATAAATGAAATCATTAAAAGTGTTAGATGAAAACTGAGGAGAAGATTAAACATTTTAATTTTATATGCAAACTGGCAGTGTCTTTCTGAGAATGGCATAAAACCTAGACATTAAAAAAAATTACTGAATTTAACCACATAAAAAACTACAAATACGTATATGCCATAATGTAAACTCAGAAAACAAATAACAGACTGGGCAGAATATTTGCACTGTAAGAGTCACTTTCAATAAATCAGTAAAAAGAACAGAAACCCAGAAGTAAAAGAGTCAAAAGTTAGGAACCATGTCACTGACAGAAAATAAAATAAAAAATTTAACATGCAAAAAGATGTTTGGTCATACTTAGAGACATGTATATTAAAATGAGACTTTTTTTAACCTACTTTTTTACAAAGATTAATGTGTTTGGTAATACACTAGTTGCATAAGGCTATGCAGAAACAAACCCATAAACTTTATTGATGGGACTATAAACTAGGATAGCCTCTTCCACCTGGGAAGCCCTGGTGAAAAAAGCTTGGTGGTATCCAAAATTTAAAATGCTCTCATTCTCTAACATAGTACTGTTTGTAATAGAATATTGGAAATAGTCTAGATGATTATCAATAGAGGAAGAATTAAGTTAATATATAACAGCTAATACAAGCTCCTTATAGGGGTTAATGCAGCAGTCCTGTGTGAGGAGTGTGGTTGTCAACCCCATTTATATGAAATGGACTACATTGCAGATATTAAAAAGAAGGTAGCTCTACCTCCTAATTTAAATTTGTAGGTTGAGATTAACCCTGTTATATATAAAATAGATAATTCATAAGGACCTACTGTATAGCACAGGGAACTTTGCTCAGTACTTGGTAATAACCTTTATGGGAAAAAGAATCTGAAAAGAATAAATATGTATGTATGTATAACTAAATCATGTTGTTGCACACTTGAAGCTAATGTAACATCCATAGTAAATCAACTATATTCCAATATGAAATAAAAATTAGAAGTCAGAAAAAAAAGGTAGCTCTATATATGCACTGACGTTTTTTGAAACTTCACTTAACGGTGGATTTTGAGCAGTCTTAACCATTGCATTTTTCTTTGGGTTTAAAAATTATAAATTATTATATATGTATATAAAACTGTCCTGAATTAAATAAGAAAATAGTAGTACTCTACTTAATTTCTATAGCTTCTCCCCTCTTCCTCTGTAATACCATGTGGACACCTTTTTTGTTGATGCAGCCATGTATATACCTAATAACTGAAACTTTCAGGAACATTCCTTATGGCTTAAAATTAGTGAACTACCTCAAATTTGCTGTAGTTTGATTTGATTCAATATGTATGTATATTTATTTATGTGTAGTTATAAAGCAGCAAAAAGCATATTAGGGGGGAAGAGGTGCCAGAGGCCAGACCTTCAAACACAGGGTCTTAGTTTGGAAAACCCAGCAAGGTTTACCCTGGGGTTCTGTGGTTGATAGGCCTAATAATGACTTTGATTTACCAAGATTTGTTAGGTTTACTTTCTTTTCTTAAAGTAAGATCAATAAAACAAGCACTATATTTTAGTGAGTTTTTTTTTTAATGATAAATTGTAATTAAACATCTTTGGCACTTTATTTTTTGGAAAAATTCTTTTGCATTGTTTTATATGATGTTTAGTACATGGTGAATGAAATATTATTCTTCATCATTGTGACGCAACTGGAGTGTTGGTATATTTTAACGTTGCAAAATTGTATCCTTAACATTACCATGAAATGCATGCAAAGTGTTTTCTTTGATTATTAACTAAGCTCCAAGTGGTTCAAATGGTAAAGAATCTGCCTGCCAATGTAGGAGACAGAGGCAGGACATGCCAGTTCAATCCCTGGGTGGGGAAGATCCCCTGGAGAAGGGCTTGGCAACCCACTCAGTATTCTTACCTGGAGAATCCCATGGACAGAGGAGCCTGGCTGGCTACAGTCTAGGAGATTTCAGAGTCAGACACGACTGAGGACACACGCACACACTGAGCATGCCACTACTTTATTTTCTATGTTAGTTTATATTATTTTGTCTTCATTTCCCTTTAGCACACTTGTTACGTGGTTATTTCTCTTAGTATATATATCTTTATGCCCGATATTCACTCTAATTTTAGGTTTGATCTTGGGTGTTCACAAAATACTCAGCTCTTTTGTCAGAGGATGCTTTTACTAATAGATGATAATCAAGTGGTTTTAATAATAGATGATAATCAAGTAAGGTTGATTTCTTCTTGAAACAACTTCTTAATGACCTTTTTTTAAAAACAAGTTTAAAAGTGAAAAAGTACTATTTTTTACTGTATGAGTATGAATTTTTGTACCAGTAAACTTAAAATTACAGCATTGTTTTGAAAACTGCTATTGCTTATTTGTTTTCAGGAGTAGTGAAGAAGTTCTTACTGCAGAAGATTGTGAAAATGTCTATCATCTGGTTTATTCAGCTCATCGGCCAGTAGCAGTAGCAGCTGGAGAATTTCTGTACAAAAAGTAAATCTGCATTTCTATTGTTCATTTTCTAAAGTCACTTTAATGGCAGTAATTTATTGTGTTATAAAATATATATAACTTAATAATTTATTCAGTATAGGTCTTAATCCTATTTTTATGTATTTTAAAGTATTTTTGAATATAATAAAAGTACTTTGATAACAGTTTGATATAAGAACCACAAGAATCCTTTAGTCTCTTCACATTTATATTGCTATTTAACACTTCAGATTAAGAGGTAGCAGTGTGAATATCTGATCACCGAAAATATTCAGCAGATATGTAATGATTTTAAAGGAAATGGAAACATATGGATTAAACTATATTTTTGTAAAATTTTATTAAAATGCTCATTTGAGGTGACACGTTTATTAAGAGTACATGATACAAAGTATTTATGCTACAATTTTTATTCATTGTATCCAATGATAACTTTTTTGTTGTTTATGAGAATGACCATGATATCCATAGAAAAAGGCCACTAAGTTCAGACTTGGGATAATTGTACAGGAGGGATAGGAGGAAAAGATATGTCATTTTTAAGGAGAAGAATATTTTTAATATGTTTATTGCATAAATGGTATAGGTTAGTTATTGTGATACTTGTGTAAAAAGAAATGATTACATAACATGCAGTAAGATTTTCACAAAGAAATCATTCAGAAACATTTAGAAGTACCATCAAGTGTGAAATGGAAAAGGTTTACTTGGGTATAGTGTTGGACAGTACTGTACCTACCCAGCTCCAATTTATTCCTCTGTTAGTTGCTTAAAGATGGAATCCAGACAGGTTTTTTAAATTTCTTAATTAAGAAATATTTTTGTTTGTTTTAAAAGTATTTTGTATTGATCTTAGGCTCTTCAGTCGTCGAGATCCAGAGGAGGATGGAATGATGAAAAGAAGGGGACGACAGGGTCCAAATGCCAACCTTGTTAAGACATTGGTTTTTTTCTTTCTAGAAAGTGAGGTTAGTTGATGTTGTTCATTTTATACTTCTGTACAAAACAATTCGGAGATGGGGTTAAAATGATGTAAATCTTAAAATCTTCCAAATATCACAGTAAGTGTTGGATAACAGTTCTACCAATTTATGTTAGTAAGATACTCAGATAATATGATTTATATATAATGCTTAAGAGCATAAATTTTGGAGCTAGAAAGACCTGATTACCAATTTGACTTCTCTACTTCATATTTATATAACCTTGATTCAGTTACTTAACCTTTCTTTTTTTTTTACTTAACCTTTCTTAAGCCCATTTTCCTTCTAAATGTGTGGATAACAATTTCTTAGATAACACCGAGATAACCCATATAAAACTGTTAGCACAGATCTAGCATTTTGTTCTCAATATTTGGTACCTGTGATGATGATTGTTCTTATTTTCTAGTATAGAGAAATACAGTTGGTTTTTGCATATTTACCTCTCACTGCAGTTTGCTAAATTCACTTTTTTTTTTCTAAATTCACTTTTAAAGTAAGTTTTTATTAAAATTCTTAAGATTTTCTGTAATATGCAATCAAGTCATTTGCAAGTAGTGATAATTTTACTTTTTCCTTTGCTACATTCTTGCCATTTGTTTCCCCAGCCTTATTGTACTGGCTAGGACATTCAGTAGAATGTTGAATAGAAGTGGTAAGAGAGGATAGATTTGGATTGTTTCTGCTCTTAAGGGAAAAGCATCCAGTATTTCAGCATTAATTATGTTGTTAGTTACAGGTGTTGTGTAGCTGCTTATTATATTGAGGATGTTTCCTCCTATCCCTTCTTTTGCTGAGAAGTTTTTTAAAAATTTTATTGAAACATAATTGATTCAGCAAAGTAAATCAATTTATATACACTGACACACATACATACTTTTGTCATTTATTTCGTTGTGGTTTATCAAAGGATATTAAATATAGTTCCCTGTGCTGTACTAAAACCTTTTTTACCCCTCTTATATATAATAGCTTACATCTGCTAATCCCAAGCACCAAGTTCTTTTCTTTCCCACCTCTTCTCTGCCTTGGCAACCACAAGTCTATTCTCTATGTCTGTAAGTCTGTTTTTGTTTTATAGATAAGTTTGTATCATATTTTAGATTCTACATATAAGTGATACCGTGTGGTATTTGTCTTTTTCTTTCTGACTTTGCTTAGTATGCTAATCTCTAGGTCCATCCATGTTGTTGCAAATGGCATTATTTTATTATCTTAACAACTGAACTGCTAGGGAAGTCCCTATACCCTTCCATTCATGTGTTGATGGACATTTAATTTGTTTCCATATCTTGCCAATTGAAAATAGTGCTGCTATGAACATAGGGGTGCATGCATCTTTTCAAATTATAGTTTTCTCTGGATATATGCCCAGGAGTGGGATTGCTGAATTATATGGCAACTCTAGTTTTTTGAGGAACCTCCATACTGTTTTCCATATTGACTGCATCAATTTACATTTTCACCAACAGTGTAGGAGGTTCCCTTTTTTCCACATCCTTTTCAGCCTTTTATTATTTGTAGACATGGCCATGGAGAAGGCAATGGCACCCCACTCCAGTATTCTTGCCTGGAAAATCCCATGGACGGAGGAGCCTGGAAGGCTGCAGTCCATAGGGTCGCTGAGGGTTGGACATGACTGAGCGACTTCAGTTTCGCTTTTCACTTTCATGCCTTGGAGAAGGAAATGGCAACCCATGCCAGTATTCTTGCCTGGAGAATCCCAGGGACGGGGGAGCCTGGTGGGCTGCCCTCTATGGGGTTGCACAGAGTTGGACACGACTGAAGCGACTTAGCAGCAGCAGACATGGCCATTTTGACCAGTGTGAGGTGGTACCTCAATTGTAGTTTTGATTTGCATTTCTCAAATAATTAGCAATGATAAGCTTCTTTTCATGTGCCTATTGGCCATCTGTGTGTTTTTGGAGAAATGTCTGTTTAGGTCTGCTGTCCATTTTTTGATTAGATTGTTTTTTGATACTGAGTTGTATGAGTTGTTTGTATATTCTGTCAATTAAGCCCTTGTCCATCGCAATTGTTTGCAAATGTTTCTCCCAGTCATTAGGTTATCTTTTCATTTTGTTTATGCTTTCCTTTGCTGTGCAAAAGCTTATAAGTTTGAATAGGTTGCATTTGTTTATTTTTGTTTTTATTTCTTTTGCCTTGAGAGATTGACCTAAGAACACATTGCTATGATTTATGTCAGAGAATGTTTTCTTCTGGGAATTTTATGTTGTCCTGTCTTATATTTAAGTCTTTAAGCCATTTTGAGTTTATTTCTGTGTGTGGTGAGAGGGTGTGTTCTAGCTTCTTTGGTTTACTTGAGGCTGTCCAGCTTTCCCAACACCACTTGCTGAAGAGACTGCCTTTTTTTCCATTGTATATTCTATTCTCATTTGTCAAAGATTGATTGTCTGTAAGTGTGTGGGTGCTGAGAAGTTTTATCATGAGTGGATGTTGACTTCTGTCCAGTGCTTTTTCTTTATCCTTTATTGTATCTTTATTACATTAATGTGGTGAATTATATTGATTGGTTTTTTGAATGTTGACTCAACCTTGCATTCCTAGGATAACCTAACCTCTACTTAGTTGTGATCTGTTATCCTTTTTACATATTGTTGGTTTCAGTTTACTGATTTTTTTTAAGAATGTTTTCTCCATGTTCATGCAATGTGTTGGTATGTGTGTGTATTTTAAAGTATAATGTCTTTGATGAGTTTTGGTATCATGGTAATGCTTGTCTCCTAAAATGTGTTGGATAGCTGTAGGGCTCTTTAAAGCTTCACACACTGAAGAGAAATGATTTACTTACATAGTGAATTGATAAAGTGAAAGTGAAGTCACACTATAGTGAATTGATAAAGTGAAAGTGAAGTCACACTATAGTGAATTGATAAAGTGAAAGTGAAGTCACACTATAGTGAATTGATAAAGTGAAAGTGAAGTCACTCAGTTGTGTCCGACTTTCTGACCCCATGGGCTGTAGCCTATCAGGCTCCTCCGTCTGTGGGATTTTCCAGGCAAGAGTACTGGAGTTGATTGCCATTTCCTTCTCCAGGGGATCTTCCTGACCCAGGGATCGAACCCAGGTCACCCACATTGTAGGCAGCTGCTTTTACCATCTGAGCCACCAGGGAAGTCAGTGAATTGATAAGTAATCATGTATTTTATGTTTTATATAATCATTACCAGTCACATTATGTTACAGTATATTTATAGTGTATTTTATAACTGAGAGTAGTTCACTTATGTAATACAGTTGCCACCCCCCCCATCTCTGCACAGATTCAGCCAACAGGGGATTCAACCAATAGTGGATTGAAAATATATATTATTTTAATTCCAGAAGTTTGAAAAAGCCAAACTTGAGTTTGCCATGTACTGTCAGCTATTCACATAGTATTTGCATTGTATTATGTATTATAAGTTATCTAGAGTTGATTTAAAGTATATGAAAGGATGAGAGTAGGTTATGTGTAAATACTATACCATTTTATATCATTGGGCTTCCTTTGTGGCTCAGCGGTAAAGAATGCACCTGCAATGCGGGAGACCTGGGTTCGATCCTTGGGTTGGGAAGATCCCCTGGAGAAGGGAAAGGTTACCCACTCCAGTATTCTGGCCTGGAGAATTCTGGCCTGTCTGCAAAGAGGCGGATACGACTGAGTGACTTTCACTTTCACTTCACTTTATACCATTAACTTGAGCATCCTTGGAAAATCTATATGTGGTCTTAGAACTAGTCCCCCTCAGATACCAAGTTCTGTGAAACTGTACATATACCATTATTTTATCATTGGCTCAGTCACATACTTGGAAATGTAAAAGACAACAATTTCGTGAAACAGGCAACATAGAAAATAATACAACTAGCAGTTATTAGTAAGGTCACAAGCAAGAATTTAAGTCAAGAACTTTCATTTGGTATAGCTCAGTGTACCCGAGGCCATCTAACTTAGTTAAATTATTATATCCAGGTGTTAATCCCCTGGTTGTACATCATGGAGCATTTAATCTTTATCTAAAGCTTGACTGCTGATACAAGCATTAGAAACAAAATTAGAGTGTCTTTTTAACAACTTGATTAAATTTTTAGTAATATAACAACAAGGAACTATCTCAGAAGTGAGGAACAAAACTAGGATTTAATGTTCAGTGAAACATAAACATTTTTCATTGTGAGAGCAATAACCCTGCAGCCAGGGAATGCTTTATCCCATCAAATAAAAATGATTTGTCAGGGAGCCAGGAAAAGCCAAGTGGCAGAAAAGTCTTTTTTATAAATTTTGAAGAAGTAGCAGTATTCTTTCAAAGGCATCGGAGTGAAACCATTGAAGGCATGTTTAAAATTTGATTATATTACAGTTGACAAAGCAATCTGGTCATTGGTGTGATGTGTAACACTTGAATATGATAACTAAAATTGTAATTGACAACATTTTATCAGGACATATCATATCTTTATGAATTCCACATAATTTCAGAATATCTATAGTAGTAATATCAACCATACAGTATAACCTGAGAAGATTTTATCACCCCTCCACAATATTTCCGATGTAATTTAACATGTCAAATGAACCCAGGTATTTTAATACTTCTCTTTGGGATGTCTCAGGGGCCCTCTGAAGCATCCTAAAGCCAGCTAGAGGTCAAAAGAACTTCATTAGAATTTAATTTTAGTAAGTTTTGCCAAAAATATCAACAGGATTTATAACCGTTAGATAGTATATAGGTCATTGGTAAACAACCAAAGTTAGCACAAGATTAGCTAAAAGTTAAGAAAAGATTTCAAAGGTAAACATAGAACAGATTACTTCAGTGGTAAAGAAACTTAAAATCCATTATCAAAGGCAGTTCAACATCTCAAGAAAAACTTGTGTTATGTGCAAAACTCTTCTTGGGGTCCACTTTCCATAAAGTCTCTCTCTCTCTTCTTTTTCTTAATCACTTTGTTTTTTTAGAAACAGCCACCTGTAAGTCAGACCTACTTTCTTTTTTCTTAATAAAATGCAATTTCATTTCTCATACCTTTTTTCTCTTTTTTTTTTTAACCTAACTTATTTTCCCTAAGTGACCATGAACTGCCCTTAATATTAGCATTCTGTAGATTGGTGAACATAAGTACCAATTTTAATTTCTAAAAGCATTTGCTTTCTTATAGACAACATCTCAGAATGGCACCAAACATATTCATTAACAGTCCAAAATCTCTTTAGTTTCTCTGTAAGAGAAAGTTAGTGTTCAGTAATTAATGTTTCAAATTTTTATTTTATTTGGAAATGAATTGAAATGAATTTTGGAAAAATTTCAATAAATGTTTATCACTTAGTTTAGCACAAGCATAGAAATTCAAGTTACCCCTATCTGGAGAGACTATTTTAGACAGCCGTTCCTTAAGTATAATGATTCTTAATAAAGTTTATCTAAAAGCTCTTGTTCCATTTCTGTTTTTCTTTTTTTTTTTTAAGAAAAGTTTCTTGACTCGAGTTACTTTCCTTGTTGGCAAATTTAGCTTGCATTAAACCCATGTCTCTTGCATCTCCTGCATTAGCAGACAGATTCTTTCCACTAGTACCATCTGGAAAGCCCAGGCAAAGGTTAACTTCAAGCTTTTTTCTAGGCAGGCCTATGTAAAAAGCTAGCTGTTTTTAATTGCATATGTAAAAAGAACTGGTTTTGTGGTTTCAAAGGAAAAAAAAAAATCATTTTAACCAGCTTTCTCCAGAGTCTAAAGAATGCCATGACCATTCTCTGCCAAAAAAGTCATCTTGCCTTTCTGTTCAGTTCAGTTGAGTCCAACTCTTCGCGACCACATGGACTATAGCACTCCAGGCCTCCCTGCCCATCACCAACTCCTGGAGTTCACTCAGACTCATGTCCATTGAGTCAGTGATGCCATCCAGCCATTCTCATCCTCTGTTGTCCCCTTCTCCCCTTGCCCCCAATCCCTCCCAGCATCAGAGTCTTTTCCAATGAGTCAACTCTTCGTATGAGGTGGCCAAAGTATTAGAGTTTCAGCTTCAGTATCAGTCCTTCCAATGAATTTTCAGGACCAATTTCCTTTAGGATGAACTGGTTGGATCTCCTTGCAGTCCAAGGGACTCTCAAGAGTCTTCTCCATCACCTCAGTTCAAAAGCATCAATACTTTGGCACTCAGCTTTCTTCACAGTCCAACTCTCACATCCATACATGACCACTGAAAAAACCATAGCCTTGACTAGACGGACTTTGGTTGGCAAAGTAATGTCTCTGTTTTTCAGTATGCTATCTAGGTTGGTCATAACTTTCAAGGAGTAAGCGTCTTTTGATTTCATGGCTGCAGTCACCATCTACAGTGATTTTGGAGCCCAAAAAAATAAAGTCTGACACTGTTTCCACTGTTTCCCCATCAATTTCCCATGAAGTGATGGGACCAGATGCCATGATCTTAATTTTCTGAATGTTGAGCTTTAAGCCAACTTTTTCACTCTCCACTTTCACTTTCATCAAGAGGCTCTTTAGTTCTTCACTTCAGCCATAAGGGTGGTGTCATCTGCATGTCTGAGGTTATTGATATTTCTCCCGGCAATCTTTTGTTTCTGTAGCCTAGTTTTATAGCTAAAATATTGACCAAGTAGTGCTCAAATTGACTCTGAACAAGGCAGGAAAAAAAAATTGCTAAAGTGCAGAAGGGGTGGAAGAAGTTGGGCTTCCCCTCCCCCCACTGATAGATAGGGAAAGTTAGCAGGGGATTAACTGATGGAGAGGGAGACAGAGGCAGATGGAGGGGTGTAAGGCAGCAACAGGGCAAAGAAAGGAGAAAGAAAGGGGAGTGGGGGACACTGGGAGAGCCAACTTAAATAGTGATTTATTTGATCAATTGAAATATAATTTTGGCATTGTAACATGGACAGTTGTCCTCAAAAATCACATAATTCTTTTTCCAATTATGTTTAACTTCTCATTAGACAATTTTAAGTTAAATTCATATACCTTATGGTAGGGAGAGGACCATCCAACCTTTCACCTAGTGCGGCACTTAACCTTAACCTTTCTCAATCAGCATAAGCCGCAAAATTTAAGGTTCCAATTCTCACACAGTTCAGTGAATCCCATTCACTAGCTAACGAGCAATAAGGTGAATCTTTCAATCTGTGAATAAAAACTTCATCAACCTTAATCTCTTTTTTCCCTTAAAGAGTGGCATTTTGTCTCACAAATCCTGCTCACAGCGCCAATTAATATTTTGCAGAAAGTTTATACTTTCATTTCAGGTTCAAAAGATTTGTTAACAAAATAAGTCATTCGTTATATACAAATAAATAATACAGATATTTATGAAAGAATTACCTAGCTTACTTTCAATATACTAACATTAAAAGAAAAGAGAAATAGAAAGAGCAGAAAATACATCACCAAATTGGGTTTTGACCAACATTCAGACTTAAATATCGCTCGAAAGTCCCGTGTCACAGCCACATCTGCAGTCCCAATTGGGAAAGGGTCCCAGGGAGTGCATCCACTTGGTGGGTGAGACTTCACACGGGATGACTGTTTTGAGTCAGGTAATAACTAAATGCATGCATATAGTCTCTTCAAAAACAATTTTCATATTAATGATTATCATGAAAATGGTAATACCTAACAGTGTTTACTTACACTTAGCAAGCTAAGGCAATTCTTGTCTTTCCTTTCTTCTACTTGACATTAAAAAACATTGTTGTCGGAGTTTGTGTATGGTGCCAACAAAGCTTCCATTCTTTTGATTAAGGCTAGTATGGTATTTGTCTAAGAGCACATTGTTCTTTTTAAATTTTAGTTACATGAGCATGCAGCATACCTTGTGGATAGCATGTGGGACTGTGCTACTGAGCTGCTGAAAGACTGGGAATGTATGAATAGCTTGTTGCTGGAGGAGCCACTTAGTGGAGAGGAAGGTAAGGATGTTTAATTATGGTATTTTTATTGTCTAGGTAATTTTGAAAACAGATTTTAGTTATACCAGTTTAGCATTAAAATAGTTGATTCAAAGTCTTGGGGTAATTTTGTTTTCATATGCATGAATATTAGAAAGGTATAGTTCCTGTCAATATTTATGATGTTTTTTTGTATTTTATTTTTTTGCATCTGTTCATATTTTCATTTCTCAAATTGTGGACTGGTGGTTTACAGATTTATAATGTTTAGTAAGTTTTAACTTGTTCTGATCCTTTTTGTGATATAGTAATAGGATTTTCTTTAGTACATTAGGTCAGATTCTGTCACAGGCACAAGAACTGTTACGTAATGATTATAAATGGCATATAGAGAAAAAAATAGGTTAACTCTTTCTGATTATTTTTTTCCCAGCGCTAACAGACAGACAAGAGAGTGCTCTGATTGAAATAATGCTTTGTACCATTAGACAAGCTGCTGAATGTCATCCTCCTGTGGGGAGAGGGACAGGAAAAAGGGTATGCCAACATATTTTCAGTGTTCTAGATTATATGTCTCTTTTTTAATATCTTTTTTTAAGTTCTTATTTGTAGCTATATAATCAAAGTTTTGAATCTTAAAAATTTTAATTTTTAGGTGATCTTTGCTTATAAATATGTTAGAAGTAAATTTTAAAGCATTAGCAGTTTGGGAAGTCTGCATTCCTTCTGTAAGATCTTTGTTAGTTTACTACAGTGATTGTCAGTCCCTGTAAGATTGCCTGATGTGCATCATTTTAGAATGGTGTATTTGTCCGTTTTGATTTATTTACAGATTTACTTTCTTTTAATAAAAGTAAGAGCATCATTCATTAAAATGGGGGAAATTTCTGTTTTCTGGGACTAAATTTTAATGCATTATTTCAAAGTTTGCATGTATTGTAGACCAACAGTTGCACAGGCTTTCAAACTTTGTGAAGCACAAAAATAATTTTTATATTGTGACTAGTACACATCTATATATGTGTTTTTGTATATAACTGAAGCAGTTATAGAATATAAGTTACAATATTGCAACTTACGTGATGCATTCAATTCTCTCTTTTTTGTTGTTGTTGTTTTTAAATTACTAGTAGTTAATTATATTGAATTCATAACCCATGGATCATGGCACAACTTACAGTTGACTGAAATCCTACTCATTTCCATGACTATATAAACTAATAAAGTGTATTTCCTAGCTGCTTTTCTTTTCATCCAAAGTTAGGGTAGGTTAGTCTAATTTGGTATTGATTTTATCTCTAGAACTATTCAAAGTTTTAAAAAAAATAATGTGCAGGCGATTCTCTTTGTTACTTCTGGGTTTCAAGTTTTATGGTAGAAATTTTTGTATCCATCATTTAAAATGTCATGTTATTACTTATTTTGAATATTTAAACTTGAGCACCTAACAGTGTCAATGGGCTTATTAATAAATACTTAGAAACTTTGCTGTGTTTCCTTAGGTGCTTACAGCAAAGGAGAAGAAGACCCAGTTGGATGACAGGACAAAAATCACTGAACTTTTTGCTGTGGCCCTTCCTCAGTTATTAGCTAAGGTAAGTTTATGTCAGTATCAAGAGTGTTGTTAAGAAATTACAGGTTTTGTTTGGAAATGCCATACAGAATTTTCTACTTATCATAATATTTCCTTACCTTTAATGTGATGTTTTTGACATGATTTTTTTCATTTCAAAGTACTCTATAGATGCTGAAAAGGTACTAACTTGTTGCAGTTGCCGCAGTACTTTGATTTGGAAATATATACCACTGGACGATTAGAAAAGGTAGGGTGTTTCTGTGTATAATAAACCTTGAAGAAAAATTGTTAATGTGGTTCATCCCGTCATGTTGCTTATTTATATTTTTTGAATTATGTTTTTATAGCATTTAATATAAAGGAAGCCTATATATTGTATGCCTTACACATTTTAGATAAGTTGGATTTAGAGAATGGCACTAATGAGGTTTCCCTTTGATTCATGTTGATAGCAATACCCTCCTTCCTAGATGTTATGTTACTATGTCACTGACCATTTATGGAGATTGGAGGTAGGTAACTGGATAAGAACAATTGCAAATGAAACAGCTAACATTCATTGAATGCATTTACTATGTTCCAGGAACATATATATTTATTATGTATTAATATCTTACCAAAGCCCTGTGAGATAGATAATATTATTCCTGTTGAAGTAGGGGAAATAAGTTTGGGTGGGTTAGTGCATTTTTTTACTTTGACTAGAAAAGCTTAAAATGTGTGTGCTACTGTTGTAAAGTTACTGTATTTGAAGCTTTTCACCCCAGTTGTACAGTCATTTTATGCCTGTCATCATACATGCCTTAGTTTTAATGAAGAAACTTTGATTTTGCAGCATTTGGATGCCTTATTACGACAGATCCGGAATATTGTAGAGAAGCACACAGATACAGATGTTTTGGAAGCATGTTCTAAAACTTACCATGCACTCTGTAATGAAGAGTTCACAATTTTCAACAGAGTAGATATTTCAAGAAGTCAACTGATAGATGAGTTGGCAGATAAATTTAACCGGCTTCTTGAAGATTTTCTGCAAGAGGTATGTATTACAAGTATTTAGTCAGTTGTCCCCCACTATGGCCCCACCCACCCCTACCCTGTCTTGGTGA
>SJXQ01003174.1:63253-82947 GCA_006408695.1 Aepyceros melampus
ATAGGCCTTCACTATTCTATGTGATATTTTGATGATCTTCAGCCATCAGATTATGTCAGGAGGGCGTGACATGTTAGAGCCATTAGTTTACACCCCTGATTCTTCATTGCAGTCTGAGTTGCTCAGCTTTATTCTCGATCATGTCTTCATTGAACAGGATGATGACAATAACAGTGCAGGTAATTTTATTGCCATCTTTTTGTTAAATTTGTGTATCTACCATAAATCAAATTTAGCAACAGTGTAAAATGTTATACTACTATTTCATATTTTATTCTTAAACATGAAAGGCAGGTACATTTTCCACTGCATTTTGTATTCATTCCTTGGAACATAAAGACAATGAAATATCGTTTTTCACTAGTTGTGAGTTTGTTTTTCTAAAGCGACCGAAGCAACTTAGCAGCAGCAGCAGCAGCACAGAACTGTATGAGTTGATTACATTGTGCAAAGTGACTAGTGTAGTACCTGGGCATGTAGGTAGGTAATCAATAAAATTTACTTCGCTTTACCCTTAATTACTGGTAATGCCAAAATTTAAGTAACTAGAGCAGAAAAAAAAATGTTAAAGTGACATTTTTTGTTGTATGCTTTCATGGCATTGTTTTTCTGTTAAAGTGTGGGGCAATACAGAATGTTACAGGTAAACAGTCAGAATGACCTCGGTATTGTTACTCTTTGTACCCTGATTGCATACACAGATGCCTTACTTGGGCTTCCTTCATAGTTCAGTTGGTAAAGAATCTGCCTGCAGTACAGGAGACCCAGGTTTGTTTCCTCGGTGGGGAATATCCCGTGGAGAAGGAAATGGCAACCCACTCCAGTATTCTTGCCTGAAGAGTCCCTTGGACAGAGGAGCCTGGCGGGCTATAGTCCATGGGGTCGCAAGACTCAGACACAACTTGGTGACTAAACCATCACCACCACCACCATGTCTTACTTGAACAAGAAATCATGGAAAAACAGATAACATTTGGTGACTTCTTTCTGGGTTTGTTTTTAATTTGAAGTTAAGCCCGAAGATATATAACATCAGTATTTTGTTCTCAAGTATCACAAACAACTCGAACAGGATTGAGAAATAAAAATAGGCAAAACAGATAATCAAAAATCCATGTACTAAAGTTTATATACTTAGAATTTTCCACTGTTCACTTTTAGCTCTTGGTTTAGTTGACATTCATTTGATATTTATTAGTCAGCAAGTAGTATACTAAGATGCTGTGAATATTTTAAAAAAATGAGATATAGTCTTTTAAGAATTCAAGTAGAAAAGACATTTCTAAAAGCTAATAATTATTATGTAACTTGATAAGTAGTAGAGACATGTACAAAATGTTACGGACATTTAGAGAAAATTCTTACTATTCTGTCAGAGTCAAAACACCACTGAAACAGGCTAACATCTGAAATGGATCCTAAAAGATGAGTTGGAGTTTTTAAAACTTCTATCAATAAACATATATTCCAAACACTGATATAAAATCAGTTTTTGTCTATGACCCTTTTGTTAGTTGCAGACTACCTCAAATTCATTTAGACCATAGGAAACAGGAATGAGAATAAGCTTGCCAATACTCCTGAATTTTCTGGGAGATTCCTGGAATTACACTCTGCTTTACCTCCTTGGACTGTGTTTTTCTATTTACACTTTAAAAATGAAATGTATTCTAGTTCTATGGAAAAGAATAAAATATAACACATTTATGTAGACCAACCACCAGCAGTTGTTATATTTTGCCTTGTTTCAGGTTTGTTTTTTTAAAGGAATAAAGCATAGATAAAAAAGAAGCCCTTGTTTGTATCCCTCCCCAATCCCATTATTGTTTTTCCTTAGAAATAACTGCTATCTTGAATTTGGTGTTTATTGTACCTTTGCATTTCAATTCTATTTTACCAAGAGTTTATGTGTCTTTTAAGAATATATAGTTTATTTTTTGTTGCTAGCTTCCACGTAAATGGTATCATGTTGAACATTTAATTTACATCTTGGTTTTTTGAATTAACATTATTTTTGGAATTTATCAGTGTGGTTATAGTTTATCATCCTGATTGCTGAATATTGTGTGATATGAATTAACGACATGTTATCCATTTTCATATTGATGAACATCTAGTTTTTTTTCCATTTTTTCCCTCTATTATAAATAATGCAAAAATATTATAATTATCTCCTGAGCACATGTGCAGATGCTTTTCTAGTGTACAGGCATACCTCCTTTTGTTGCACTTTCATAGATAATGTGTAGTTTTACAAATTGAAGGCTTGCGACAACTTTGCATCAGGTAAGTCTATGGATGCCATTTTTCCAACAACATTTCTTCACTTCATGTTTCTATGTCATATTTTGGCAGTTTTTGCACATTTCAAATTTTTCCATTATTTATCATGGTGATTTGTAATCAGTGATCTTTGTTGTTACTATTGGCAATTTACATGAAAGCTTATATGATGATTAGCATTTTTAAATTAAGGTACATACATGTTTTAGACATAATACTATTACATACTTAGTAAGACTTAGTATAGTATAAACATAATTTTTATATGAACTGGGAAACCAAAAAATTCAGGTGACTCATCTTAGTGTGGTATTCACTTCATGGTAGTCTAATCAAACCTGCAATATCTCTGAGGTGTGCTTGTGTATACCTGAGTGGAATTGCTAGAGTATATATTCTGTGTGCATTTTAAACTTTACCACATGTTGCCAAATTATTCTCCAAAGTAGTTTTATTCTTTTATCCTCCCACCAGCAACATATGATCGTTTCCACTGCTTTTCATACTCATATAACCCCTGATATTGTAGACCCATGGTTATTTGATTTGTTAGCCCACATCAGATTAGAAGGGGAGGGTAAAATAGAGAATGCTTTTAGAGGCGCTGATAACATATAATAATAATAGCAACTGACATCTATGAAAGGCCCAGTGCATTAGATACTTCTCTAACATTCTTTAATCCCTACAGGAGAAAAAAGTAGCTAATTTTCGATAAGAAGTGAAGAAAACTTTCAAAAGGACTCAAAAAAAACCTCTTAATATCTAAGTAACTTAGTCTGTAGGGGGAGTAAGTCTTATATCCCTCCAGTTCCTGAGAGCAGTACCAAACAACAATTGGAACAATATGTATAGAAATCCATTTATAATCACAGAATCATTAAGAGAAAGTTAGCTTTTATGTTCAATGTACTCTTTAAAGAGAATAAACAGTACATTTTAGGTTTCTAAGAAACTGACTTTGGCATTCTGGAATAGGCAATTTTGATAACAGAAACTTTTTGGATGGTCTGTCTTAAATTCCTAGTCTCAACATTTGGTTTTTATTTACGAGCAGTCATCAAGGATTATCAGAGACAGGATGAAGTAAATACTTTCTTAGAAAGAGTTCTTATTTTATACACAATATTTTTGATATAAGTAATTTCATTTATAAAATTTGTCAAGAGGAAAAATCTTTGCATAGCTTTTTATGTAAAAGGCATCATCACAATTTTATTTACAGGATCAAATTGAAAATCCTTTGGCAGTACTTGGCTGTAATCTGGCTTTCTCAACTATGAATTTGGAAATAATTTTGTCCCTTTGATAACTAAATATCAAGATCTCACATAATTAATCAGAGGAAAAATATGTGAAGTTCCCTTAAAAAGAATGATTTCTCGGCCAGTCTAACTGAATATCTGTCAATGGAAATTGGGCTCTAGGTGAGGTGGGGTCATCTTTAGAAAGGATAGGACAGTTTCTAAGATTGTCTGCCCCTAGGGAAGAAAAGTCTTACCCAACAGATAGTGAATATGCAGGTCTCATTGTCAAACTATCCTATTAGGGAAGTAGATCAGTGGGTTAGACATGCTTGTATGGCAGGCAAGCTTAGCCTGACTTCACTAGGCATCAGTTCCTTTGACTCAGCCCACTTGTTCCTGTTCCATGTTCATCAAACAGCCTTCTGATTTGACATCACAAAAATTTTTTCTATTGGAATAAATGGGCTGGTCATTCAGGAAGCTATTGAGTGGTTATAATTTTTATTTTATTTAAATTTTTTTCTTTATTTTTCACATTCTCCAAAATAAAAATAAAGTTATATATATATATATGGCTGAATTAAAATACAGATGGCTTAATGTTTGAAACTTTTTCCCCCAGAGGTCAGCAGGAGGATGAAGCCAGTAAAATTGAAGCTCTGCATAAAAGGAGAAATTTACTTGCAGCATTTTGTAAGCTAATTGTATATACTGTGGTGGAGATGAATACAGCTGCAGATATCTTCAAGCAGTATATGAAGGTAAAATTGAAAAGTGGATAACAAGATATTTTTATATTGCTTTTATGTTTGGTTACCATTGAATTTTTTAATAGTTATTTTTGTAGTGTAAAAGAAATCTCTTAAAATATTTAACATTTTCAGTAACATTTTCTTATACCTCCACTCCTCTATCAATGGACATTTTGGGTTTATTGAGTTCATTTGTGTTTGGAATATTGCAAACAGCTAGTCTTAGACTGTCACTAATAGAAATTGCATTTGTGATTTAATTTAAAACAACAGAATGGTGTCACTCCCCTCCTTGATGTAACATAAAAAAATGTAGGAGTCAGAGAATTACATAATATAGTTTCAACTTGGTTACTATGCAGCTTGTGACCTTGAGTAACTCACTACCTTTTGTATCCTGCCTTTATCTGTTGCACTGTGATAGTTAAAGTTTCTTAAGCTCTGAAAATCTACTTAGATTCATAGTAGGTTATTCACAAGCATCATAAATATATGTGAGATTCTTTAACTTTTAAGTAGTAGTAGAAAGGATATTACTGATTGTATTAACAGAATGTGACTAAATATGTGATAATTTTCCTGTAATCCCTTTTCAAGTAAAATCTAATTATAAATGTAAAATTTTTAAGCCTTTGATTTTACAGAATAAAATATGTAATACATTTATCAAAACCTAGTTAGTTCTTCTTTGGAATAGTTTCCTATGTGATAGAAGCATTAATAAAGTACTTTGAAACTTATTTGGCATGATACTTATTAGATTATTTTTTTAAACTGGTTGGTTTTGAAGTCACTTTGCCAGTGTTAAACTTTTAGACATAGGTATTCTAGATTAAAGTCAATTTTGTTAGTCATGTAGAGGCGTGGTTATCCTGTTATCTCTGGTAGTTATGTAAAATCTTAAATTAGAAAAAAAAATCATGTGCAGTGTGTGATTTAAATGCCACATATAGTAACTTTGGGGATTCCCTGGTGGCTTAGACAATAGAGTCTGGTCTGCCTGTAATGCAGGAGACCCGGATTCAATCCCTGGATCGGGAAGATCCCCGGGAGAAGGAAATGGCAACCCACTCCGGTATTCTTGCCTGGAAAATCCCATGGATGGAGGAGCCTGGCAGGCTACAGTCCATGGGGTCACAAAGAGTCGGACACGACTGAGCGACTTCACTTCACAGTAACTTTTCTTTTAAACGTTGTTAACAGAGTGTTAGTTTCTATATGGAAATTAATAAATTTGGAAACTGCTCATGAAATACATGCCAATTGCAATGAATAAGTTATGAAAGTAACTATGATAATATTCATTGACTTAATGTTAGGTTGGTGAAAAAGTAATTGTGGATTTGGACCATGAATTTTAAATCATTATAACTAGGCTCAAACATGTATTAATCAAAATAGGAGCCATTAGAGTCAACACATTTTTGCCAATGAGAAATAAGTTTGTTTATTCCTCTAGCATAAAAATCCATGCTTTGGGATTTGACGAACTCTTGGAAAGCATTTTCTGCCTCCTGCTGGTTGTGGAAGCATTTTCCCTGCCAAAAATCGAGATGCATGGTAGTCAGTTGGCAAGAGGTCAGGCGAATATGGTGGATGAGGCAAAACTTCATAGCCCAATTTATTCAAAATTTTTTTTATGCATTCAATTTTCGAAGTGTTGGTTGTATGACGTGGGGTCAAAGCATTGTCATGGAGAAGAATTGGGCCCTTTCTGTTGATCAGTGCCGGTTACAGGCAGTGCAGTTTTCAGTGCACTCATCAATTGCTGAGCATACTTCTCAGATGTAATGGTTTTGCCAGGATTCAGAAAGCTGTAGTGGATCAGACTGGCCACACACCACCAAACAGTGACCGTGACCTATTTTTTTGGTGCAAGTTGGGCTTTCACAAGTGCTTCAGAGTGTCTCAGTCCAGCCACTGAACTGGTTGTCACTGTTTGTCTCACACTTTTCATTGTTATGTCACAATCTGATCAAGAATTGGTTTGTTGTTGTGTAGAATAAGAGAAGACAATAGACACTTGACACTTCAAAACGATGATTTTTTTTGATTTTCAGTTAGCTCATGAGGCACCCACTTGTCGAGCTGTTTCACCTTTCCAGTTTGCTTTAAATGCCAAATGACCATAGAATGGTCGATATTGAGTTGTTGGGCCGCTTCTTGAGTAGTAGTTGTAAGAGGAAGAGCTTCGATGATGGCTCTCAATTGGTTGTTGTCAACTTATGAAGGCCAGCCACTGCGCTCCTCATCTTCTAGGCTCTTGTCTTTGCAAAACTTCTCGAACTACCACTGCAGTGTATGTTCGTTTGCAGTCCTGGGCCAAATGCATTGTTGATGTTGTGAGCTGTCTCTGCTGCTTCATGACTCATTTTGAACTCAAATAAGAAAATCGCTTGACTTTGCTTTTTGTCTTAACATCATTTCCCTACTCTAAAATAAATGTAAAATAAATGGCAAGTAATAACTCATTGGAAAAAAAACACAAACTGAGGAATGTGCATTAAAATGATACGTAGCAACCACATTTATTTAAGAGTGTATTCTAATATCAAACAGCAAAGTTCACAAGTGCAAAACCGCAGTTACTTTTGCACCAACCTAATAGTTCTGAAAATCTGAATACTTAATTATTTTTATACACTGTACCTCCTTAAAATCAACTCTAGAACTTAATGTGAATTAGATCTTAACTGTCTGATATTTCTGAATTTACTGATGTTAGAGAATGTGCTTAAAGATCATAATAAAGTTTCAGCAACATTCTTATGTGTCTTTGAGTCATAATTTTAGCCAAATATATTCTTGTAATATGTTTATGTGCCTAACCTAAAATTAGTCTTATTGTCCAATAGTTTTAAGAGACAAAGCCCTAATTTATTCAATTTTTTTTCTAGTATTATAATGACTATGGTGATATCATCAAAGAAACAATGAGTAAAACAAGACAAATAGACAAAATTCAGTGTGCAAAGACCCTTATTCTCAGTTTGCAACAGGTAAGACATGAGTACCATGATTAGGCTAACATAATAAGCATTTACTGGTTTTCAAGGTGACAGTCAAAAACTGGGCAAAAGGACACAGTAGATAGTTCGTAAAAGTGGAAATGGAAAATACACAATCTCACTAGTAAGCATTGAGCAAGTGAGATCATTTTTTGCCTCTAGACTGGCAAGAGTGGCAAAACCTATAGCTGCCTAAGATGTGGGAGAAACAGGTTCTGTCAGCAGTATATATTGGTTCAACCTTCCTGGTAGGCAGTTTGCCAATACATGTCAAAATTTATAATGTGTATGTCATTGAGGCAGCAATTCTACTTTTAGAATTTTGTCTACAGGGGTAATAGGATAAGTTTGCAAAAATGAATATACAAGATTGTACATTGCAAAGTTATTTATAATACCAAGAAATTAGAAATAATCCAAATGTCCATCAATAGGATATTAGTTGAATATATTGTGTAGTACATCTCCACAGTGGCTATTGGGTAACACTTAAAATTAGCATAAGTTGGTATTAATTTAAGATCTCTACCATATTTGAGAATAAAAAGATTGCAGTATATCATCACTATAAAATTGCACCTATCTCTGTGTCCCTGGAGAAGGGAAAGACTACCCACTCCAGTATTCTGGCCTGGAGAATTCCATGGACTGTATAGTCCATGGAGTCACAAAGAGTCAGACTTGACTGAGTGACTTTCACTTTCACTGTGTCTATTTGGTAAAAATAATCACCAAAATGTTAGCCGTGGTTAACTTGCTTTGGTAAGTTTCAGGTGAATTTTACTTTATTCTTACCCATTCGCACATGTAATTTTAATGAGCACTTATCAATCATAGTGAAAATACACCAGTCATTTTCATTTTGGCAGTGGCATGGCAAGTTTAAATAGGCAAAAATCATTTGCTTAGTATACTTTGGTCTGTTGAGACCAAATGCATATAAATTGTAACCAAACCCATTTCACTTTGATAAAGTTTCTTGCTTTTTAGAAACATAGGTGTGAAAGTTCTTAGCTTCATTTGCATATTTGATATTCTTTATTAAAAGATTTTAAAGGCTACATTTAAATAACTTATTTTGTTATAAAATAATAGCTGTAGAAAGTTTAGAAAGTGTTTTAGGAAAACTAGAAAAAATATACTTTATCTTTAATTTTTTTCACTTGACAGTGTTTTCATTTTTAATCATCTGTCTAAAATCTTTTTAATGCCTGTGTTAAATCTTATTTTACAAAAATGAAAAATGTGCATTTTGTCTTAATATCCTTAATTTTTCATATTAATAAATCCTAAACTTTTCATGCCATTAAATTCTTCCCTCTGCTCTTTTTTGGCTGCTCTGTGTGGCATGTGGGATCTTAGTTCCCCTAGCAGGGATGGAATCTGTGCCCCCCTGTATTGGGAGTGTACAATTCTTTCCATTATAAATAGCACTAAAACAAACATTTTTGTACCTATGTATTGCGCACAAATATTACTATTATTATTTTTGGATAGAGTCTGATAATAACAATTGCTTAGTCAAAGAGCATGAAAATGCTAAAGCTTTTGCTACACATTGCCAGATTACTGTGTAGAAAGAAAGGCTATCTCAGTTTATGTTCCCAGATCAGTGCCCATTGCACTGTATTCTTTTTTTAAAATTTATTTATTTTTAATGAAGGATAATTGCAATATTGTATTGGTTTCTGCCATACATCAACATGCATCAGCCAGCCCTTCTTGAACCTCCCTTTCACTTCCCACCCCATTCCCACCCCTCTAGGTTGTCACAGAGCCTGGTTTGAGTTCCTGAGTCATACTGCAAACTCCTACTGGCTATCTTGAGTAGTAGCCATAAATACTATAGGAATGCACTGTATTCTTGAGTAGTAACCATTATCTGTTAAAAATCTTAGCAGTTTGATAGTTGAAAAAATTATATTTTGTTTTGCTTACTTTTTGATCCATCATTTAAATGTCAATAAGAACATAGTTGCCTAATAATTTAGTTGGTTTCCTTTTCATTTATATTTTATATGCTATTATAATATCCAATTAATAGTGACAGAAAAAAACTGTGTCATAACTAATGTAAGAAGTTTCTAATGTCAGTAATTACCTCTAGTTTGAATATGTGAAGTGCTGCAATTTTGGTCATTTGTATCATGTTTTTAAAAATCCATGCTTTAGAATGAAGTATAATGCCTTATTTATAGAACATCAAGTATATGTTAAAATATGGTATTTCAAAATCAGTAATAATCCATAATTATTAAAAACTTTAACATGCTTTCTTTCTTTCTTTCCAAACAGCTTTTTAATGAAATGATACAAGAAAATGGCTATAATTTCGATAGGTCATCCTCAACTTTTAGCGGCATTAAAGAACTTGCTCGACGTTTTGCTTTAACTTTTGGACTCGATCAATTGAAAACTAGAGAGGCCATTGCTATGCTACACAAGTAATTTCCAAATTTTATTCAGCTTCTCTGTGTTTTAATCATGCAGGTTTTTTGTATATTGCTTTTTTTGTTTAGAATAACCAAATTCAGTTGCTGCCTTATTACTTGTTTGCAAATCTGTAATATGTCTCCTTTCTTAAGAACCAGTTACAATGCTGTCTCAGTTAAAACATGAATTGGGACTAAAACACCTTTTGTAGAAAAGTCTTTGCTTTAATTAAAGCCATACAAAATCTTTATGAATTATGTGAAGAAAACATATATTTGTTAGGTATTAGCTCTTTTAGCAATTTTGTCATGATCTCATGGCTAGGTAGAAGAATTTGATTCCTTTGTTTCAAGTTTCTGTTCTCTTTTATTACTTTTCTCTTATTTGGAGCCACAATCTTTATTTTATCTGCATGTTTTCTTTGTCATATCAAAGTTGGAAAAAGTCTGATTTTATTTTAGGCATGTAATTTAGTGATCAATTATACTTTTATATATGAGTATATTTTAGATCTCTAACATAACCAGAATGTGGATATTAATACCCTTTATGTCTTTATTGTGGATAAAGAGCCTTGCCTTTGGAAAAATCTAGAGGCTTGGGCTCTGTTTCATTGAAAGCTCTCTGTTTTGTGTCTTTTTAAAATTTGTATTGTTTACTTAGTTATGAAAGTGTTAAATGTCTCCTTTTGGAAATTATTCTGCTCTTTAAGTTAGTCCTATGCTTTCCTCAACTTTAATTTACTCCCACTTTTTCACTTGGCTCCAAAAGTCCAGATTTCTTTTTATGGCTTTTAATACTTTGGTTGTGAATTTTAGGTAATACTTAAGGACCACACATGCAGTAATTATTCTGAGAAGTAATATATTATTTACTTCATATATGTGTAATGTTGGATAGTTGTCTTAATAGAGGTATTTATTGTTAAACAAATACAGGTAAAATTGGCCCCGAGTTGAATATAATTTTTGAACTTTACTCTTTAGTGAGTCATTACAAATAGTCTGTAATCATTATTTTAAGTTGATTTTATAGTTGATCTCCTTTATGTCTTGAAATATACAGAAAATGTACTGATCATTATGTGAAAGGATTTGGATTGTTTTTTATGGAAAAGAAAACTGAGGAAAGAATGTAGCTATGCCAGATCACATTTGTAATAAAGACCAGTGTAGGGGAGGGGAATTGTCTGTGTCTGTGTCTGTTTTGTTTTAAAGAACCAGCTAGGGTGTGTGTCTGTCTGTGTGTGTCTGTTTTGTTTCAGAGGAAGTAACAGTTCAGAGTTCCTGGGCAGTCCAGTGTTTCACTTTCACTGCTAGGGTGAGAGCAACTAAGATCTCCAATTAGCCTAGCATGCCCACCCCTACCCCCACCTCCAATAAAAAACAAATTAAAAAAATCCACCCAAAACAAAATAACAGTATCATAAAATGTAAATATATTTGATCATTCTCTATAGACTCCTTATTGTCCCTCTTCCTCAGATTAAACAGATGAGAAAGGAAGCATCTTTTGTAGTGCAGTGAAAGTATATAGAGAAATTTTCTAGGTTATTAAATTTTCTATTGTAGTTATTTAAATATTTGTCTTTTTTGTTTTTGTTGCAGAGATGGCATAGAATTTGCTTTTAAAGAACCTAATCCACAAGGAGAGAGTCATCCACCTTTAAATTTGGCATTTCTTGATATTCTTAGTGAATTTTCTTCTAAACTACTCCGACAAGACAAAAGAACAGTGTATGTATTTACTAGAAATACTCTATTTAATTTTGCTTTGGAATTCTTAAAGATTTGTTTAATTGGTTTCTCTTTCAGATTTGTAGGATTTCATTAATGCGCAAAAACTTTATGCTTCAGAAATTTTATAATTTAAAGATTACAACTATGTTTTATGCATAATATTATATTTTAATTCTATGAGTTCTTTTTACAGTGTAGCTGTATCTTTAAAGGTGTAACTGGAATGCTTTTTGTATTCCTATTTGAGTTCTTTGCTCAGTCTAACTAAGGAAGAAACATTTAGCAGACAATAATGTTGCTGATCCATCTGTGTCTTTGTCTGTGTCCTGAGCTGTGACTACACTGGAAAGTAGAAGTCTCCCTCTTTTATCTTTGTACTTTAACTACAAGTCCTGTTCTCAACAGGCCATTTAAACAGAATACTTTTATGGTTTGGTCTTCTAAAATGATGACTTAAATTCTAAGAGAGCCCAGCAAGTGAAATTAAAGTCTCAAAATCTTCTTTCATCTTTCCCTCCCAGACCTCCCAACCCCGGGCTTTGAGGTATAAAAAGACAGAAGAATATGAATAACTCATAGTACAAGTAATATCTTCTTAAAGCCCACCAGTATTTTGCATTTAAAGATTATATAGATCTTATATGAAATTATAAAGCAGACAAAACTAATCTATATTGATAGAACTCACCATAGTGGTACTTGTTGAAGTTGGAAAGACTGAATGGGAAAGGGGATACAAGGTACTTTCTGGGGTCATGGGAATATCCTGTATCTTGATAGGTGTATGGGTTACATGACTGCATTCATTTACAGAGGTGATCCAACTTTTATTTTCTGTGCACTTTATTATATATAAATTGATCCCAATTTAAAATTGCATTGAGGAATTAGTAGTCCAGTGGTTAGACTCTGTGCTTTCACTGCTGAGGGCCTGGATTCAATCCTTGCCTGGAAAACTAAGGTCCCACAAGCTGTGTGATGGTAGGCAAAAAAAAATTGCATTGATACTATTAATTAGAGGAATAAAAATTAAAAACAAAAAAATAATTTCTCACCTAGTAGATTAGCACAACTTTAAATGTCTGATAGCGCCAAGGATGTGGAGCAATAGAGACTTATACATTGCTGGTACAAGACCAGTTTGGAGATATCTGATAGTATGTAGTAAAGTTTAAGATTCTCCCTACCTCATGATCCAGTAATGCTATTCAAAGGTAGATACATGAGAGGAACTCTTACACATATATGTAAGGAGAACTATAAATGATTTGACTGTTGGGGACTTCCCTGGCGGTCCAGTGGTTAAGAATCTTGCTTCCAATGCAGGGGTCACAGGTTCTGTCCCTTGTCAGGGAACTAAGGTCCCACATGTGCTAATATGCTTAGTTGCTCAGTTGTGTCCAACTCTTTGTGACCCCATGGTCTGCAGCCCACCAGGCTCCTCTGTCCATGAGATTTTCCAGGCATGAATACTGGAGTGGGTTGCCATGCCCTCCTTCAGGGATCTTCCCAACCCAGAGATCAAACCCAGATCTCCCATATTTATGGCCAAAAAGAAAAAAAAAAATTGTTGCATTGTTTGAGTAGAGGGAAGTGCAAAACTAAATATCTATCAACTAGAAAATGAGATCAATAGATTAATATTACAATGAAATACTATACAGTGGTCAAAATTGTTAGATATTTCTAAGTAAATATAAATCCTTAATTTTATTAAAAGTGCATCTAATTGTTCAAATTTCTAGTAGTCTTAGATGTCATATATGAAAGCAACTCAGCAACTCTTTGTGACCCCATGGACTATACAGTTCCTGGAATTCTCCAGGCCAGAATACTGGAGTGGGTAGCCTTTCCCTTCTCCAGATGTCATAAATGACTTTTATTCTTAGTTCATTTGATTGAATTGGGATTGAAAAGAGTCACACAATCCAATTGATCTACTTTAAAATTTTTTTCAAGTTTATTGAGCTGTAACTGGCAAATAAATTTGTAATGTATTGAAAGTTACAGCATTATTTCATATACATTGTCTAAGGATTCCCATAATCAAGTTAATTAATGTATTTATCACCTCACATTATATACTCTTTTTTTGATCAGACACTCAAGCTCTACTCCTTTAGCATATTTCAGTTATATAGTATTATATATTTACATAGTATCATCAACTATAACCACCATGTTACATATTAGATCCTGAGATCTCATTCATCTTTTCAGAATTGTTTTTCTGACTTCATTGAGATATAGTTGACATATAACACTGTGTAAGTTTGAGGTGTGCAACATATTGATTTGATATATATATTGGAAAATGATTATCACCATAGTGTTAGCTGATACCAGTCTTCCAAAATGGTTAGATTTTAAATTAAAATGTTGTGTGCAGAAAGCTAAGTACAAAATGATGCTGTGTTTTCAGACAAATAAGTATTAAAATATTATAAATAGGAACAAAAAGAAGTTCAGGTTAATGTCAACCTCTGTGGCTGGAAAGAGGATAAAAGGCAATAGCATCAGAGAGGGCTACTTATCTGGAATGTTCTGTTAGACTATGTGGTGGATACATAGTTGTAAATCTCTGCTAGTAAGTAGATTTTGGCTCAGACTGCACATCTTGTCACAGATGGTTGATAGTTCCCTGACTGATAGCCAGCTTATAGACCACACTTTGAGGAGTACTGTACTACCATATGTAGGGCTTCCCCAGTGGCTCAGCGGTAAAGAATCCTCCTGCAGTGTGGGAGACACAGGTTCGATCCTTGGATCAGGAAGATCTCCTATCCTTTCTCTCCTTATCTATGATATGGGGAGAATATCTCCCTCACAAGATTATAAGAATAAAGTTAAAGAGCCCAAGAGGAAAATGCCTAGCACACAGTAGTCACACAAATGTTAGTTGATTTTTAGTTGCTATATTATATGTAAGTCATGGAATCCTTGTGATACTTGGATCCAAGGGTAGATGTATGACTTCCATTACGCTGAAAATATTTTTCAGGGAGGGGCCATATCAGATTTACCTTTGCATCTGTCCCCATTGCCTGAGACATAGGTGCTCAACAAATAATAAGCCAAAATGCTGTGAATTTTTTCCTTTATTGTGAGAATCTTCATAGAGAAGAATTGTTCATCACTGTACTAATGAGGCTTAGAATAAGTAGTGAAGTAATATACCCACACTCACATGGCTAGGTGTTGGTAGAACTGGGACTAGAACTCAAGTTGTGTAATCTTTAAATCCAATCCTTTTTTCAAAAATATGATTCAGATTTGTTCTAACAGAGGGGACCTGTAAAGTTAGGATAGAACAGAGACATTTTGAGAAAGAGAACACTAATATCCTGCAGTTGTTAGTGGAATGCTTTCAGGAAATGTAGATCCATCGACCATTATTTTCATTCTCATTTACTTTTTATTTAACTCTAGTTAATCATTGTGTGTTCCATATAATGTGTAAGCCGTAAGATTATTAGGAATAAGCAAAAAGAAAAAAAAAGCTATGGCAGTTTAATGTATCAAAGCTAATGGTTTCTACTCCTTTTCAAGGTATGTTTACTTGGAAAAGTTCATGACCTTTCAGATGTCACTCCGAAGAGAAGACGTGTGGCTTCCCCTAATGTCATATCGAAATTCTTTGCTAGCTGGTGGTGATGATGACACCATGTCAGTCATTAGTGGAATTAGTAGTCGGGGGTCAACTGTGCGGAGTAAAAAATCCAAACCATCTACAGGGAAACGGAAAGTGGTTGAAGGCATGCAGCTCGCACTCAGTAAGCATATAGTTTATTTTCTTTATGTTTGTCCTTTATGTTTCCCATAGCTCACCTCCTTTTTAAATTCAAGGTACGTGTTGTTAAATGCACACTGTTTGTTCCAGTTATGTGTAAAATGTACTGTTTAAAGCATTTTGCATCTATGAATTTGATTCTTAAAATTCTTTAGGTACATTCTTATTTTTCACATGTAGGAAACTATTACAGAGAACTTGATTAACTTAGGTCACACTGATACTAAGTAGCAGAGCCAGGCAGTCTCACTCTAGAGCATCTACTTTTTTTTTTCTGTATTAAATTTATTTAAGATATACACACGTCCCCTCCCTCTTAAATCTCCCTCTTACCCCATAGAGCATCTACTTTTAATCACTGCCCTATACTCTATGTATATGGATATGGACTCAGTATTTTAGAACTAATCATTACCTAAGAGATCAGATCATCTAGTTTAAGTGGTGCAGCAGATTCAGAGAGGTTCCAACTTTGGAATTTCTATGAAGAGATCATTAATCATAAAGAACTTGATAGAAATACAAGTTGCTGTCTATAATCTTAGAGTTAAGAATATATTATAATGCTTGAATCTCTTGGACTCTTAGTACTCCAGGATTGGTTCTTCATTTCCTTTCTTTAAGATACTTTAAACAAATGAGTATAGTTGTCAAAATTTGTTCCAGCTATTATTCCTGAGTAACAAACTACCCCCAAAACTTAATGATATAACCTGGACATAATGTCTGATACTTTCACTAGGAATAAATACTCCAAGGCTGGGACTAGAATCATATGGAGATAGCTTCACTTATAGATGTATCTGATGCTGGCTGTCAGCTGGGACCTCAGCTAGATTGTCTGCCAGAACCCCTTACATATGACCTTTCCATGTGACTATTTGGCTTCCTCACAGTGTGTGACTCGGCTTCAAGAACAAGTGTCTCAAGAGACAACTCTGGACACTGCCATTTTCTAAGGCCAGAAACTGGCATAGCAGTTTCCATCATGTTCTGTGGACCAAGCAATCACAGGGCACAGATTCAAGGGAATGGGACATCATCCCCCACCTGCCTGTTAATGTGACAAGTGTCAGAGATTTGGGGGCTTTATTTTATTTTATTTTATTTTTGACTTATTTTCCTCGGAGCCATGGATTTAAATCGCCACATGGATTAATGGTTTTAGTGTTTTTTTGTCCAGTGACACAAAGCATAAACTTGTAACTTACACAGCCTTAGATTTAGACTTGATTGGTCATATAGTATCAACATCCCAGTCTGTGGGAAAATCTCTCTTACACAGTATCCCTGACCAGTTTAAAAACTTGGGCTTAATAAGAAGTTAAATTTTCCTTTTTTTAGATAGAAAAGTTATCAAATGAAAAGATATATCCCTGAATATCACTAAATTTTTAAAAGTTTTTCTTATCTCAACCTCTTAACTCACCTGGTCTAACATAGTTAGCTTCCTCAGCGGCCAGCTCACTCGCTGCTAGTCTTCATATTCTTAAGTCTGTCCTCCACATCACCACCATATACTTTGTCTAAAACATGTAACTCACCACATTGCTTCCATAGAACCTTTAGTAGTAGTTCTGTCACCTTAGCATAGCTTATAAAACTTTGCATAAGTTGGTTCCTGCCTCTTTATTCAACCTTACCTTTTGCCATCTACTCCAGGAGTACTAACCTCTTAAAATAATCAGCAAATTATTATGATCCAGTCATTGTTGTTTCATGCCCCAGTGCTTTTGCTTAGGTTCTCTCCATTTCTTGGAGATGTCACAGTTCACATAATATCTACTCTAGTCAGAAGTAACTTCTGGGTAGCTGGGCTCCGATCTTTTTCATTGTTCCCATTCTCCCTGTGCTTCCCTCTTTTAGCACTTGCCACACTGTATTTCCCCAGTGGCTCAGCAGTAAAGATCTGCCTGCAATGCAGGAGACACAGGTTCAATCCCTGGGTCAGGAAGATCCCCTGGAGGGAGAGCATGGCAACCCACTCCAGTATTCTTGCCTGGGGGATCCCATGGACAGAGGAGCCTGACAGACTATAGTCCATGGGGTTGCAAAAAGTTGGACATGACTAAAGTGACTGAGCATGCATGCACATTGTGTTATAATTGCCTGTATTTTCTTTACCAGGGCTTCCCTGGTAGCTCAGCTGGTAAATAATCTGCCTGCAATGCAAGTGACCCCGGTTCGATTCCTGAATTGGGAATATCCCCTGGAGAGGGATAGGCTACCTACTCTGGTATTCTTGGGCTACCTTGGTGACTCAGATGGTTCAAGAATCCTCCTGCAATGAGGGAGACTTGGGTTCAATCCCTGGGTTGGGGAGGTCCCCTGGAGAAGGGAATGGCTACCCACTCCAGTATTCTTGCCTGGAGAATTCCATGGACAGAGGGGCCTAGCAACTACAGTACATGGAGTCGCAAAGAGTTAGACACGATTGAGCAACTTTCACTTTCTTTCACTTTCTTTTTCCACAACTGGACTGTCAGGGCATGACAAGGACTGCGTCTTACATACCTTTGTATCCCTCTGTTCCAAGCTCTAGCATGTGTAAAGAAACAGATGTTTGTTGACCTGCACAGATTGTATCAGCCATTTCCCTGGTGGTTCAGATGGTAAAGAATCTGCCTGCAATGCAGGAACCCTGGGTTCGATCCCTGGATCAGGAAGATCCCCTGGAGAAGGGAATGGCTACCCACTCCAGTATTCTTGCCTAGGAAATCCCATGGACAGAGGAAACAAGTGAGCTATAGTCCATGAGGTCGCACAGAGTCGGACATGATTGAGCGACTAACAGTCAAAATTAGTGACTGAACTGCATTGCTATTACTTTTCTTTCTCAGCTGAAGAAAGCAGTAGTAGCGACAGTATGTGGCTAAGCAGAGAGCAAACACTGCACACCCCAGTTATGATGCAGACACCACAACTCACCTCAACGATTATGAGAGAGCCCAAAAGATTACGACCTGAGGATAGTTTCATGAGTGTCTATCCAATGCAGACTGAACATCATCAAACTCCTCTTGATTATAAGTAAGTATATTTGATCATTTTCTGTACTATAACTTTATTAATTACATAGAAAAAAGTTAAGTTAAAAGAAGAATAAAATTCTCCTTGAAGCACGCAGGTAACATGGATGTTAGCTCAAAGACAACAAGAGGAAGCAAGGCAACAGCAGGAGAGAGCAGCAATGAGCTATGTTAAACTGCGAACTAATCTTCAGCATGCCATGTAAGTGAGAGTGCCTTATTGTCTGAGTCTAGGAAGTTCACTAATTCATTTTGACATATTTTATTGTGTGCCTTATCTAAAAATTTCAGCAAACTCTCTAGAGTAACTAAGCTGAAATAATCAAGGAGCTAAAAATTGGTCTTTCCAACAGAAAAAAAAAAACTTCTGAAGTTAAATATTAACTAGTTAGTAAAGGACTGATATTAGGTTGATCTGTTGGAAAAGTTTAACTCTGAATCCTTGTTTATTTTGGTACACAGAACTATAGCTAAAAATTCAGTTTTGTTACATCTTAATTGATCCCCACCTTAGTTCAGGCCCTCATCTCTCACCTGAACTATTGCATTAGCTTTCTAATTCATGTTCTTCCCTCAGATCTATTTATCCTCTCACCAAACCCCTTGCCTCACTCCCCTTACCACCACTCCATCATTCACATTGCCATCAAGAATTGGTATTCTAGAATAAAAATCTGATCATGTAGCTCTCGTCCTTAAAATCATTCTATGGATCCCCATTGCCTGCAAGATACAGTTCAAACTCCTTAGCTCATGGCATGCAAGATCTGTCTAAATATGGCCCCTGCCTACATTTTAGTATCATATCTTATTCCCTGGCAGCTGGTAAAATCATCATAAAAGGACAAGCTCAGGTGTCACCTTATATGAAGCCGTGGTGTCATCTATGCTCCCATAACACTATGTATATTCCTATTCTTATAGCACTTAGCACATTGTATTGTAATTTGTTTATGAATTTGTCCCTTTCTCTAGACTGTGAGCTCCTTAAGGGCAGGGACCTCTTTCTTTCTCTTTTTTAAGTTGAAAAGTATAGTTGATGTATAATATTATGTTTCAGGTATACAAATTTAGTGATTCACAGTTTTTAAGGTTTTAATCCATTTATAGTTATTATAAAATATTGGCATTTCCCTGTGTTATACAGTATATCCTTGTATCTTATTTTATACTTAATAGTTTGTACCTCTTAATAGAGACTGCTTTCATTTCCTGTTAGTGCTTGGCACATTAAAAACGTACTAAGTTAAATGTTCATTAAATGAATAAATGTCCAATGCTAAAAAAACTGCAGTTTAATTTTCAAATACTTTGTTTTTACTGGAATCTGTATGAGAGTTTTATAAGTCCTTATTAGCTTTGGCTCCAAAAGAAATGGCATATAAGCAGTATTTAGATGACTGGTACGAAGGG
>SJXQ01003174.1:83074-266781 GCA_006408695.1 Aepyceros melampus
TGGTACGAAGGGGGAAGATCTGATGATTTTAATTAAGTTTTTTAGTTTGAAAGCTTTATATTTGTAACATAATGTGGTACATGTTTTAATGCTGGAGATAGTGATTGTTACCTTATTTCTTAAATTTATATTTTGTTTCAATTTTGTTGGTTTTTGAATGATGAGAATTTGACCTATTTTTCTTAAAAACTGGTCATTTACCTCACGAGTAGTAGTCTGTTTAAATTCACTTTAGTTGTCTGTAGTGGTCTTAAAAACCTCAAACAGACAAGGTATAACTTTATCACATCTGTAGATTCGGATCCTGTTATGTCTACTATGTTCATCCTCTATACTATCCCTTGATTCTGTCCCCTGTTCTGTTTCTATAGCCACATTCCCTTTAACATATGTTCTTATTTCATGCTGAATTCAACAAGTGATTTCTTAGCTTCTCACTAGTTACTAGTACAAATACTGCAGAATTCTGCCAGGCAATCATTTGGTCCATATGTCTCCCCTTAAAACTTTCCACCAGTGCCCACAATCTTCCACAGCATCTCATTATCAGTACCATTTATCATTATTCTTTTGTTTGTAGGTTAATTGATTAAATTTTTTCTTCAAGTTTTATGGGGATATAATTGACATACAACACTGTATTAAGGTGTCCAGCAAGATGATGCAAGTTACATACATCATGAAGTGATTACTACAATAAGTTTAGTAAACATCCATCATCTCATATAGCTGTAGTTAGTTTTTATTCTTCTTAGAGATAAACTTCCCTAGGTGACAGAAAAATTATTTCAGTTAAATATTTATTATCAGAAGAGTCTTTTGATTGTATCATAAGTAGTCTATCACCTGAGACTTTAAAATATTTTTGTTTTACAGTAATTGTTCTGTAATGGTGTCTGGTCTATAACTGAAAATACCTTCAAATTCTGTCACCTAGTTTATATAATATATATCTTTCTAAAGCAGAATGAGTTTCTGGTTTTCCATAACACATGGTCCCCAAAGCACACATATCCCCTTCACAGTTGCTTCCACCAAACACAGTAAAATTGTCATTTATTATTTACTGTCCAGAACTCTTGAGAAATAGGGACCATTGTTAACATATTTGTCTACATAGCCTGGACTAGACATCATGTCTTGTTATCTTTGTCTTTTAAGACTCAACATAGTTTTGTGTAAATTGTAAACAGGCATTCAATAAATAATTGATTTGGTGGGGGGGAAATATTATCAAAACTGGGGAACAACAAGTCACCCTCAATTTCACTTATGTTGATTCCTTTATGCTGATATGGGCTAATTTGTGAACTTGAAATTGAGTTTTTTCCTTATAATTATGTGATAATAGAATTTTTGGTCTTAATTTTTATTTAACTTTTCTAGATATGTCTCAGTTTTGAGTTTCATAGGATACAGAGTGCAAGTTTCACCATAATGTTGCTCATTTCTTCCTGAAGCAGAATTAATCTCTTCTTTCAGTATATCTTTATAGTGCTTAATGCATATTTCTCTTGCAATATTTATCACTTTGTCATAATTAATTGTTTCCCATAGTAGACTGTGAGCTCCTTGAGGGCAGGAATCATGTCTTATTCATCTTTTATTTTGCATCCATAGGACACAGTCAAAGCCTGGCACATAGTAGGCACTATGTGAATGAGTGAGTGAGTGCCTGGTACATTTTAGGTACTGAGTGAATGTGAGTGATGGGTAAAATTAACATATGTTCATGAAAATACATGTATTCTGAAAATGTCATTTATTTGGTCTCTTGTTTTATACTTGTTTATTAATTTGTACCCTGCCTACTTTCAAAAAGGATTTGAGGTATCTTGTCTGCTCCCATGTGGTAAATTATCATTGAGCTTTTAAATGGGATATCAGAACTATCAAGCTAAATGTTTTGAAGTAATGTAGAATAAACATAACTCCTTAGCATTTCCAGACAAGTGAACATTGGGGTTTTGAGATCATTGACGACATGATCAATGCCTAGTCATTTTCCCTGACCTTAATTCCATCATTTCCCATTACATTTGAATAGAGCCACATAGTTGCTGCCAATATATTACTAAGTTGTGACTTTGGTTGAGATCTTGACCTTTTTTATATTTCTCTAGTCGGCGTGGTACAAGCCTAATGGAAGATGATGAAGAGCCAATTGTTGAAGATGTTATGATGTCCTCAGAAGGGAGGATTGAAGATCTTAATGAGGGGATGGATTTTGACACCATGGATATAGACTTGGTAAGATACAGTGATTCTGTAAGGTTTTGGATTTAGATTTTTTTTGGAAATTAAATTGGATATTATTAGAGGAGAGAAATATTTGCTATAAAAGTAAGTTGTGCAAAATTACTAAATAAAATAGTTGCCAGGAGTTTAGTTATGTGAGAAGGAATTGAAGAGGGTGAGTTTGGTGAGGGTGTTAGATCCTAATTTAAGATGGTAAACTTTAGACTAATTTAGGAATATATAAAGAATATAATTTGCCTAATAGTATAATATCACCTTATAATTTACCATCTATTTACCATTATCAAACCAATATATTAGAAACATGATCTACTTTTTTACTGAGGTCAGTTTCCATATCACACAATAAAGTACTAATAAAAGACTTGGAAGTTGAATATAATGGTATATTCTCTGATAATAACATCATATATACAATTAGGGCTTTATTATATACAAAATGATTCCACTTATGTAATTTTGCTACACAGCTCATTCAGCTTTGTGAGGTAGGTTGAAAGGATTGAGGATATTGAAGCTTAGACACCCTATCCAGAGAGACAAAACTAGTAAGCGGTAATGCTGAGACTCATAAGCCAGGTCTTCTGTTTCTCGGTATACCTTGGTGTATTCTCCTTAAAGGGAAGAAATAATTAAATATGGCTTCTATTCAGAATAGTGTTAATTCAGTGCCTTGAGAGGAAAGTGAGTTGAGAGAGACATTTCTAAAATAAAAAAAAAAAATCCTTTTTCTAGTTTTCATCCATAAGAATAATTTCCCATGAATGAACTGCTTTTGCATTTTTAAACATTCTGTAGTTTGAATAGATAGTACTTGAAGTATTGTAGGGTGCAATTGCAATTACATAGGTCTTGTGAACACTTAATTAATTTCAGGATTTTCAGTTACTATTTGGCTTATTACAGATATGACAATTGTCAACTTCCTTCCTTTTTTTCCCCTTTAGCCACCATCAAAGAACAGACGAGAGAGAACAGAACTGAAGCCTGATTTCTTTGATCCAGCTTCAATTATGGATGAATCAGTAGGTTTAATTTAAATATGCCTCAAGATTGTAAAATCAAAAGTAATAGGCAATCTCTGAGTTTGAGGTTGAAGAGCTTGGACAATACATTAAGAATGTTAAAAACAACTGAACAGGAGGAAAAGAGACAGGCAGGAAGGATTTCGGAGTAGAGTTGAGAAGGCGTCATGCAGTGGTGGTAACAGATTCAAAGTGCCTTGAATCCCTGGCCAACTGGGGCTTAAGTGTTTGTTAAGGAATTTGGACTTTTCCTGTAGGCTTGAGTTATACCTAATGAAGGATTTTGAATGGAGGCGGGGCAGGCATGATCAGAATTGTGTTTCAGAAATATTTCCTTGAATAGGATGAATTAGAAGAAAAATAACCATGATAGTCATAATATTAATAGGAAGACATGGTGAAAAATAAACTTGAACAAAGGCTTTGGTAATAAAGAGAGGGGAGTTGAGATAATTGGTTATTGTTAGTTGTCGTCAGTTCTGTTTCTTCTGTCAGTCCCTGTTGCCATATTCTCCCTGAGAATGCCATGGTTCAAATCTGAGACACACTGTGCTCTTTCACAGCTCCATGACCTTGTAAAAGCTTTTCTCTCTGTCAGAATTGCCCATTTCCTTTTCCAAGTAGTGAATTCTTTCTTTCAGTAGTCAGTTCCGACATTACCTGTGGAGTTTTTCCTAACTTTATTCTTAGCTCCCATAACACTTGTACACACTTCTGTTTTGATAATTATCAGATTGATGTAGTGAAATAGGATATTACATTTTGCCCAATGATTAAACTCCAGGCAGTGATGATTTTATTCGTTTTGAGAGTTTTACCCAGCATAGAGGTGTTTAGCTTTATTTGTCAGCTAGCTAAATTGGTTAAATGCCTGTCTAGCTCACTTTTTAGCATCTACCCATTTATGCTCCTTCTTCCTAACACCTGCTGTCTCAGGTGACTGTTGTATCATCCTCCAAGGCCTGCCTTCTATGCCCATATTTCTGCCGTTCTCTCCTGGCCCTCTCTTGACTCATAATCTGCTGTCAGATAGCTCTTGAAAGAATTTAAACAAATGAACTCATGCCAACATACTTAAATTAATAGAGCCAGCTATTTGAACTAAAAGATAACATTTCATAGATCAGCAGGTATAGAAATCTTTGGACAAGGCATCTTGGGATCCTTGAAATCAGTGTTTGTCAGTCTCTAAGGGACATATAAATCATGTAGAGATCTTATAAAATATAGGTTCTGCTTCAGTAGGTCTTAAGTGTGGTCTAACGTTCTGCATTTCTAATAAGACCATAATTTGAGTAGCGTAGGTGACCTCTGCCTACCCATAAGTCTATCGTTTAAGTGCATATTGAAGTATGTGGTTTCCCTGATAATCTAGGAGTATGTATCTTCCAGTTTGTTA
Source organism: Aepyceros melampus (assembly GCA_006408695.1). Lineage (NCBI taxonomy): Eukaryota > Metazoa > Chordata > Mammalia > Artiodactyla > Bovidae > Aepyceros > Aepyceros melampus. The sequence goes on from SJXQ01003174.1 coordinate 87,758, forward strand.
AATAAAACATTTAGGTAGTGATTGTGATGAGGAATAAAAGGGAATCTTTCCAAGCATATGTGATGAAATGCATTAATTCAGCAGTTTAGTGAGTTGGAAATTGGTGCTAAAATGAATAAGATGCTCTCCTTGCTCTCAAGGGATTTGTATTCTAGTCCACCTGTACTATCACTTTGAGATGAAAAGGAATGGAAGCTAGTATTTGAAAACTTATGTGCCTGACATTGTGCCAGGCACAATTTAGTGGGATCCCACTTTCACATTCAAAACTTGCGCTGTAGAGGTGGTTTCAGTGACTTGCTGAGAGTTATACAGATTTAGTGTCAGAGTAGTAATTTGATCTAAATTCCTTTTGATGTAAAAATCTTGTGCTGCCTCTGCTGTGTACTTCCCAGAACTAAAATCAGACCTTACCTCAAAGAAATACCAAGAAATTTTTTTTAGAGATTGTAATGATTAACTGCAGTCAAAATTGATATGGGCAGTTAGAGATCACCTTATTTTTTCATTTGTTCATCTAAAGTCAGGAAACCTTTAGGCATTTGTTTCCTTAGTCACTTACTATTGAATAGATTTGCCAAAAGGGGCTCTTCACCTTTTTTTTTTTTTCCTCTACAGTGGTGGAACAGCATTGTATATGTATATACATTTTTGACATTTAACATTTAGGGAAAACTATAATCTGAGTGAAGCCAAAGATAGGGACCTAATAATGGTTATTTATAGAAAAATGATGGCATTCTTGTGTTTATTACATATGTAACAACTTAGAGGATAGTAGTTTTGCTGCTTTTCCTAAAATTAGGAAAAGGAGCACATGCATCTATACCTGTAGTTCTATACAGTACCACATGATGGCAGCAGTCACATAACTGAGTGCTCAATATCTTTAACAGTTCAGGTATCTTTAGAAGTCTTTGACCACGTATGTATTGTAATACTATTAATACTAGTTTGTTTTAAAATTACTTTATCTTATTATCTCAACAATAACTTAAATGGAATAACAAAATTTTCAATGTAAAAATCTGCATTAGATTACATCTCTCTTTATTCAACCCTGTGATAATAGTCAACAAGACAATAATAAAATTAGGACTATAGATCCTTTTATACCCAATTCTAAGATTCTCTAATTTTATGTGAAGTAACCCAAAGCATCCTAGTATAGATACTTTAGATTATTACTAAATAAATCCTAGATTTATTTTCTGTAACATGTTATCTGTGTGATTCAGAAGTGGTAATATGAAAACTCTGAGCAGATCAGTTTGGGGTTGCATATAATCTAGATTTATGATTTATTTAGTTTCATATTTGATAACAGTGTCAACATTGGTATATGGTTGCTTTCTGCTATTAGTGGGCCAGTATTGCCTCAACACATCAAAGCTGGTTGTTGGTACTTTTAAAGTATGTGCTTAAGTGGTTATTAATGTTGACACCAGAAACAGGTAGCTTATGTTACCAGAAAAAGAGAATATCACTAATGTCCTTCTTCTGTGTTGAGATTCTTTTATTAGAATTATCCGTAGTATAAAATTGGTAAAGGAAGGGTTTGGTATAATGGAGCTAATTTAATGTTCTAGTAGAAGAATCTCCTTTATAACCTTGTCTGTACAAATCCAGGAGGGGGGGGGAGATCTGTTCAGGCTATTTCTAGGTAGACACTTGGTTTGGAACGAACTTGAGTTCATCTTCATGCCACACTCTACACTAAAACTATCAATAAAGATTTTATCCTTTTATTCATCATTAGATTTTCCATTACCCAGAGTCAGAATGTTATGGCTAGAAGGGATTTTTAAACATCACCTATCACCTAGGCCTCTTTGGAAACGTTCTAACCACCCAAACTCTGACTCTAAAATTAAAAAGGAGAACAGTTAACCTTTAGGGGTGGGGTGGGCAAGGGGCGAGTAGTGGTGGTTGTTTTGATGGATGACTGGTAAGAATGGGGTACATTAATCCTCTATTGTTCTCATTACTGGGGATTCCAAACACTTTACTTGATGATTTCCTACATGGAGGCTACAATCATATAGATATTTGTTTCCTGGTCTGAAAATACATAGCTCCTTCAATTCAGATCAAAACAATTTGTGAGCTCTATGACTTTTGTTAAAGTGAGATTTAATTTACAAGTAAGTGCCCTTTGTAATCCCAGTCTTAGATCATTACCTCTGGCTTTAATTATCAGTTTTTCACTAGCTCATTATAGTATTTTAAAAATATTACTCAATTGTCATAGTAAGTGTTGGAAATTTAATTGAAGAGCCCAACTTTTATTAGTATATACAACTAAAAGTTGTAACTTATTCTTGCTTAACAAACAAGAGGGAGTTGCTCCATTCATTACCTGCTTTTACTTTTTCAAGTTAGTGACAAGTAATGATTAGATTTTTCCTAGCATTGTTTCCCCAGCTGAAATGTAATGGAGTAAAATATAACTGGAGTGGGTTGCCATTTCCTTCTCCAGAGTTCCCAACCCAGGAACCAAACCCTGGTCTCCTGAATTGCAGGCAGATTCTTTACCAGCTGAGCTATGAGGGAAGCCCCAAAATGTAATGAAAAGCATCAGTACAACATTTTGCTCAGATGTTACCTTTACTTACTTGATTTTTTAAAATTAGTAGACCTGTTCATTCAGTCCAGCTTTTCTAAAGAATGCTTCCTGTTTTCTACATATTTATATTGTTCTTGGATGGTTTTGGTCTGCATGTTCAAAAGACTTTAAAAATGATACCCATTTCACAGTGCAAATGACTGAATTTGCCAGACATTCTTGTGCCAGAAGTGTATGTCAAGAAGCACATTTACTTGTTCATGCAACATATGTTGGGTGCCTGTGTTGAGGCATTATCTAGGCATTAGGGGTGTATATAGAATATAAATGAGACATGATTTATGCTTTTGGTTATATTTATGAGGTAGGTAGGATTGTGATTAGGCCTGATGTTATTTCATTTTATGTTAATGGTAATTATATATCTGAAGAGAGGGGAATTTTTCAAAGTGACTTTTAGCATGTTATTAAACTTAATATTTCCAAGTATTAATGTAATATATTTTACAAAGAAATGAATGACAATTTTAACAATTTTTTTTTCCTTCTCTCTCACTAGGTTCTTGGGGTGTCAATGTTTTAATACCAGTACGCAATTAAGTCTGTGGTGAAGTCATTTTCTAAGTGGAAGAGGAAATTTTAAAATAAAGTGTGGTAGATACAGTGAAATTCTGTACAGATTTTTCTCTAAGGAGAATATGACGTGCTTATACTTACCAAGATCAAGTGCATTTGAGGGGCAGTTTTGTTTGCCTGAAAAAAGTAAAGGACAAGTAAACAATTTGATGATAAGCTACAGTTTTTCTTAGAAAGTAAATATTTTATTTATGCGCTGTTAGTTGGCTTTTGAATCAATTATTTCATGCTTTTTTTTAAAGAAACTATAACAATCTGAAGAGGCATTTGGTACAGACGTGAATCCTCTTACTATTTACTGGGTGTACTAAGTAATGATGACCTCTGCTGGATTTCTGTTTACATCCAAGAAACAAAGTTAAGGATGAGTATTCCCCTGCCCTGAAATTATAGGATAGAATTGTTTTTAGCATTCTAAATTTAAATGCTTGAAACATCAATCAACGAGGCTTTCTTTTAAATATTGTAATTGTGGAGAAAAGTAAACTTATAAGCAGAACTTTTACAATTTTTTCATCTAAAGTGTATTTTAAGATATTTTTAAAATCCAAGAGCTTCTCTATACTTTTCAGAAATACCCAGATGCAGTGAACTGCCAGAAGGTAACCAGTCTCAAACATGCTTATCCCATTATCAACCCTGAAAGTTTGCTTGTCCTTTAAGATAAAAATGTAATGTTGTGATATTCCTTCCAGTAGTGCCACTGTTTTTGTCTCCAAATAAAAGAAGCTTATTGTAGTATGTTTGCAGAAAAACTCTAAACAAAAATTATACAGCTTATTAGAGTGTGGGAATAGGGATCTAAATTTTAAATAAAATTATATATATATATAAATTGGTGCTGATTTTATAATTGCGCAGTTTGTTTAGTTTTTTCTTACTTTTAAATTCCAACTTAAAATTATGAGGTTTCAGAAATATATTGAAAGTTTAACAATGTTTAAAAATAGAAAAGCATGAGTGTTCATGCTTTAAAATGATTTTTAAATTTGTATTTTATATTGTTTTATCTATCTGTCTTTGCAAGCAGTCTTCAGGTTAAAGATACTTCTAACAGGTTACAGTACATTTCCTCTGTATGTAAATTAGATGGGATAATAGAATTCATAACCCATAATATTCTTTGAAAGCTAAGCTTTAAACTTCATTTTATGTCCTTTCACAAATGAATTAGTTTAAAACAGAAAGTGGCTACTTGCCATTTTGACATCAACTCATTTTGCGAGGCTTAGGCAGCTAGACATCGTTTAAAACAAAATATTAACTTATATTACATGTGTATCTATCTTTTGTCAGTCGTCTCTCAGTTCTTGAGGTATATTATTTTAATCATTCCATGCCTTAATATGCTTGCAATACAAGAATATCTTCAGATGGGTGAATACCAAAAGGCTTCCAGTTCTTAAGAGTCAGAAACCAACAAGCATTGGGCTGTGGTAGCCAAAAACCATAGGTTAGCTAAAATATCATGATGAAATACAATTATTTTATTAAATCATGGTTAATAACAAATGAAATCAAGACATGTCTAACAGATTTTCCATCAACAAATATTGTTATGTACAAAAGTATTGCCTATGTTGTTTTTCACACCACTGCATTTACTAGAACTGCTGAGAGGACTGTATATATGATTTTAAACCTAAGTTGATTTTTTTTTCTCACTCTTGAAAGGAGTACTTCTTTGTGAAAGCAGTTCTTACAGCTTTGTTTTCAACCAGCTAAAAATTTTTATATATTACTCTAACCTGTTGTCCTCCACATTCTATTGTCCTAATTGTACTGTTTTCTGATTTGTATTTATGTCTTGAGACAGTAACTTTTTGAATAAAAATAAACCTACAGTATGTTGTATGTTTTATCTTTTATACTTGAAAGAGGAGGGTGGCTATAAGTGGTTAGAAAGTGTACCTATTATCACATCTTTTAACATGTTTGGGTGGGAATAATTTATAGAAAATATTGCCATTTTATATTTTTAATAAATCATATGTATTTTAAAATGAGACTAAATCCCTAATTGGGTTATTACTTTAAAGTAGAAACCTATGACCATTATTTATTTATCTGCTATGAGTTAAATGCTCACTAAAATATCTGCATTATTCATCCAAGATATATTTGAGTGCCCACTGTGTGCTGAGGCATGTTAGAGATCTAACAGCAAACAAAATAGACCCTCCTCCATAATTCTAGTGGGGCAAACAAATAAGGAAAGAATCAAATAAAATAATTAAGCTTATTACATAATTAGTGCTAGGAAGGAAACCAGCAGAGTGTGCTGAGCTAGAGAGAGACTGAGAGAGAAAAGTGTGTGTGTGTGTGTGTGTGTGTGTGTGTAAAACCTCCCTTAGATAATGGATTGATGTTTGGAGGTAAGTGAAAGCCCATATTTGAGAAAGAATATAATAATTGAATTCTTATTGAAAACTCTTAATGTTCAGCATGTTAAGATTTGCATTGTTCTCTTTCTTTTTTAAAAAAATTTTTGGCCATGCTGCACAGCTTGGGAGATCCTCGTTCCCTGACCAGGGAGTAAACCCACACCATGGCAGTGAAAGTGCCAAGTCCTAACCATTGGACCACCAGGGAATTCCCTGCATTGTATTCTTTTTTCCAGCTTTATTGAATTGTAATTAACATATAATACTATCTAAGTGTAAAGTGTACAGCATGAATGTTTGGTATATATGCATAAATTGTGAAATTTACAATAAGATTAGTTAACGTGTCACTTCATAATAATTGCCATTTTTTTGTGTGTATATGGTGAGAACATTTAACATCTATTCTGTTAACAACATTCACATATACAAAACAGTATTATTAACTGTAGTCACCTCTCTGCATTGTACTCTCAAAAATGATTCATATCAATGTAGCACTAGCACACTGGTCATTTAGGCTAATTTGTAGATCATATTATAGGCCCAGTCTTCTGCCATTGGTGATGCAGAACTGAACATAATGTTAGTTAATAGCTGGGCACTGTTTTAAGTGGTTTACATGCAATATCTTCTGAAGGATCACAATAACCAGTGACACATTATTATGCCCCCTCTCCTTCCCCCATCTCCTTTTTATTTATTTTTTTAATCAAGAGGCAAGAAAACAAAGGCACAAAAAACACCTTGGGCAAGGTTATATGGTTAGTAAATGGTAGGGTTGCCACTCAAGCAGTCTGGCTGCATTAAGTCCTGGCAGCATTGAAACTATTCGATACATAAGGATAACACGGATAATTGCATAAATATAAAATGGCACACTATTCATTGTTCCATGGTGAGGAAATGGAACTTCTTTAAGGAGTCTGGCTGGCTATAGAACTGAGTAATATGACTCAACATAGTCCTTAATATGCTACTCAGCTGACTTCTGTAAAGAATATGAATTAAATGAGTCTATCAATAGTTACTGATTAATAAAGTTGAGAGACTGGGGAGGAGGAATAGGATTAACTAGAAGGGATAGCTTCAAAATCTTTCCAAAAGGGGAGTTCGTAAGGATTCACAGAGATGAGTTCAGGTCAGATAGATTTTTCTGGAAGCTGTAATGATTCAGCAAAAGAAAACCAAAAAACTAGAAGTTCACTAAGCATCTCTTCAGGTCAACAAATCTTAATATCTACTATGTGCCTGGCCTTGTGCTAGCTGCTGAGACCAATAAGACAGGCTTTGTTTTCAAGTTAATTATAGTTCTGCTGGGAGTTGGTATGCAGATTCAGAACTAATAAAATGGGAGTGAGTTCATTGTTTTTACTGGGTGTTATGGGACCCAGAGGAGGGGCACTTATCGTGGATGCCTTCTGGGAGGCTTCATATAAAGCTGACACTTGAGTATTTTCCCCAGCGTTTTACTATTAATTCTTCACACAGCAATGCTGAATTTTACAGCAAACACATTTTACATTCTTGCTTTGCCATATATCCATGTATCAATGTCTTTTTTATGTTAATTTAGAAGTAAATTGCAAACGAGTACACTATACCCTAAATATTTCGGCATTTATCATTAAGAGTTTAGTATTTGCTGTGTTCTCCTTTTGGTGTAAAATTCATATGTGATAAAATTTACAAGCTGTGAGTATATATTTGCTGACATGTAACAAATGCTTAGAGCTCTCTAACCCAAACCCCTATTGAAGGTACTGAGCATAACCATTAGTCCAGAAATTTTGTACTCCTTACCAAATCAATCTCTGCTTTCATCCCTTCTCTCTACAGAAGCAACAACTGTTGTTTATCTTTCCACCACAGATAAAATCTGACTGTTCTAGAACTAGATATGAATGGGATCATATAGTATGCTTTTGTATTAGCTTTCTTTCAGCCTGTTTTCAAGATTTATCCATATTGTGTGTTGTGTTGTGCTGTGCTTAGTCTCTCAGTCATGTCCCACTCTGTGACCCCATGGACAGGCTCCTCTGTCCATGGGATTCTCCAGGCAAGAATATTGGAGTGGGTTGCCATTCCCTTCTCCAGGGAATCTTCCCAACCCAGGGATCGATCACAGGTCTCCTGCATTGCAGGCAGATTCTTTACTATCTGAGCCACCAGGGAAGCCCATCCATATTGTGTGTATCAACAGAGCTTATTTGTTCAATAGTTAATGGACGTCTGGGTTGTTTCCACTTTTCGACTGTTACGAATAAAGCTGCTACTTGAGTGGAATTTTAAAAGCTGAAAGGTGAAATGGGGACAGAGTGACCAAGGCCAAGAATTCCAGGCGAAGGGGACAACATAAATGACCGTTACGGACAACTTTGTAAGTCATCTATACTTCAGATTGTTAAAAACACCATCATGGATATAAGAACTATTTAGTAACCACTTAGGGGTGGGTAGGGCAAACTGGAAGATAGTTGGCTACCCACTACCTCACATGAGCTTTGAAAAAAAAAAAGGGTATTCACAGCTGTACCTTTAGTCACTTCAGTGTTAAATGCAATGTTCTCAGAATTGGCAAATATCCAAGATAATAAATAGGGTACTTTAAATGAGTTGTAAGGAATTGATTTGTACTCTATTATGCATGTTAGACACATTAAGCCTTACTCTATCATTGAGAAACATAGTATATTTCCTACAGCTTCAGTTGTGTAGTTGTATTAAATTGCCAAGAAGTAGGTTCCTCAGTAGAAGTCAGTTTGGGGCTGATAGTGCAAACGTAAAATGAAATCAGCTATGTTTACTCACTTTTTATATTGCCTTTTCCATCTCAAGTTCAGGACAGGTGGGAGGAGTTTAGTGAATCTTTGGCAAGTTAGCTTTTAAATAATTTTGTAGTACTTATAGCAAAATTATAACCAATTAGGAAGAAGTAGCAACCAATATTTGTTGGATGTTTCAGTTCAGTTCAGTCACAGTCGTGTCCAACTCTTTGCGACACCATGAATTGCAGTATTCCAGTCCTTCCTGTCGATCACCATCTCCCAGAATTCACTCAAACTCACATCCATAGAGTCGGTGATGCCATCCAGCCATCTCATCCTCTGTCGTCCCCTTCTCCTCCTGCCCCCAATCCCTCCCAGCATCAGGGTCTTTTCCAATGAGTCAACTCTTCGCATGAGGTGGCCAGAGTACTGGTTTCAGCTTTAGCATCATTCCTTCCAAAGAACACCCAGGACCCATCTCCTTTAGAATGGACTTGTTGGATCTCCTTGCAGTCCAAGGGACTCTCAAGAGTCTTCTCCAACACCACACTTCAAAAGCATCAATTCTTTAGCACTCAGCTTTCTTCACAGTCCAACTCTCATATCCATAGATGACCACTGGAAAAACCATAGCCTTGACTAGATGGACCTTTGTTGGAAAAGTAATGTCTTTACTTTTGAATATGCTATCTAGGTTGGTCATAACTTTCCTTCCAAGGATTAAGCGTCTTTTAATTTCATGGCTGCACTCACCATCTGCAGTGATTTTGGAGCCCCCTCCAAAAAAAGTCTGACACTGTTTCCCTGTCTATCTTCCATGAAGTGATGGGACCAGATGCCATGATCTTCGTTTTCTGAATGTCAAGCTTTAAGCCAACTTTTTCACTCTTTTTTCATCAAAAAGCTTTTTAGTTCCTCTTCACTTTCTACCATAAGGGTGGGGTCATCTGCATATCTGAGGTTATTGATATTTCTCCCAGCAATCTTGATTCCAGCTTGTGTTTCTTCCAGTCCAGCATTTCTCATGATGTACTCTGCATATAAGTTAAATAAGCAGGATGACAATATACAGCCTTGAAGTACTCCTTTTCCTATTTGGAACCAGTCTGTTGTTCGATATCCAGTTCTAACTGTTGCTTCCTGACCTGCATACAGATTTCTCAAGAGGCAGGTCAGGTGGTCTGGTATTCCCTTTTTTGGGGCTCCAAAATCACTGCAGATGGTGACTGCAGCCATGAAATTAAAAGGCGCTTACTCCTTGGAAGAAAAGTTATGACCAACCTAGATAGTATATTCAAAAGCAGAGACATTACTTTGCCGACTAAGGTCCGTATAGTCAAGGCTATGGTTTTTCCTGTGGTCATGTATGGATGTGAGAGTTGGACTGTGAAGAAGGCTGAGCGCCGAAGAATTGATGCTTTTGAACTGTGGTGTTGGAGAAAACTCTTGAGAGTCCCTTGGACTGCAAGAAGATCCAACCAGTCCATTCTGGAGGAGATCAACCCTGGGATTTCTTTGGAAGGAATGATGCTAAAACTGAAGCTCCAGTACTTTGGGCACCTCATGCGAAGAGTTGACTCATTGGAAAAGACCCTGATGCTGGGAGGGATTGGGGGCAGGAGGAGAAGGGGACGACCAAGGATGAGGTGGCTGGATGGCATCACGGACTCAATGGACGTGAATCTGAGTGAACTCTGGGAGTTGGTGATGGACAGGGAGGCCTGGCATGCTGCTATTCATGGGGTAGCAAAGAGTCAGACACGACTGAGCGACTGAACTGAACTGAGTATACTAACACATATATATGGAATTTAGGAAGATGGTAATGATAACCCTGTATGCAAGACAGCAAAAGAGACACAAATGTAAAGAATAGACCTTTGGGACTCTGGGAGAGGGAGAGGGTGAGATGATTTGGGAGAATGGCACTGAAACATGTATACTATCATGTAAGAATGAAAAGCTAGTCTATGTTCAATACAGAATACAGGATGCTTGGGGCTGGTGCACTGGGATGACCCAGAGAGATGATATGAGGAAGGTGGTGGGAGAGGGGCTCAGGGTTGGGAATTCATGTATACCTGTGGTGGATTCATGTCAATGTAGGGCAAAACCAATACAGTATTGTAAAGTGCAAAAATAAAATAAAAATTTAAAACAAAAAATAAAATTTTAAATACAGTGAAGATATAACACAATAATTTGAGTTACCAGGGAAGCTATAATTATAAATAACCCAGTTTAAAAATTAACTAAGGATTTAAATTGATGTTTCTCCAAAGAAGATATACAGATGGCCAAGAAGCACATGAAAAGTTGTCCATCAATAGTCATTAGAGAAAGCAAGTCAAAACCACAGTGGGATGCCACATCACATCCAACAGGATAAATATAATTTTAAAAAGACCATTAACACAGACTGGTGAGGATATGGAGAAGCTGGAACCCTCATACATTGTTGGTGGAAATATAAAATGTTGCAGCTGCTTTGGAAAACAGTTTGGCAGTTCTTCAAGAAGTGAAACCATAGAGTTACTTATAGGACCCACTAATTCCACTCTAGGTATATACCCAAGACTCACAAAAACTTGTACATGAATGTTCATATCATTATTATTTATGATAATCAAAACATAGAAACAAATGTATATCAACTGAGGAGTGGAATAAGTAAACTTGGTATAACCTATTATGGAATTTTCTTCATCAATAAAAAGGAATGAAGTACTGAGATGTGCTACAACATAGATGAACCCTGAAAATGCCATTGAGTTGTGAATGCTGCTACAGTAGGACGGGTGCAATGGACTTATCTAGCTTTGAGCATCCATGATTATTTATGCTTATATGTGTAGCTGAGCAAAAGGGTATAGGGTATGTAAATTTTATATTTTTATAATTATTGCCAAAAAGCCTTTCAAAAAGTAGATTTATTTACTTTTTACAATATGAATACCTTCTTTCCTTTGCATAAAATATCAATATCTATTGTCTTTTCCAACTTAAATAATATCTTGTTAAGTATAAGGGATTGAGGGTTTTTTTTCCTGATATACTATTGATTTTTATATTCCTTATTCTATATGATGCCTATTTTGTATTAACTTTTTTTCTTACTGACTTGGAAGAGTTAAGTATTTTGAGGAATTAAGTTTTGTCATATCTGTTGCAGTCTATTTTATTAGTTTCCTCTTTCAGAATTTTTATGTGTACTTTCAAATTTTTATGACAGATTTTTAGTTTTTTTTTGCTTTTGGCCTCTGCTTAGAAAGATTTGGTCCTTTAAACATGGTATTAAAAAAAGGATGTCCTAAATATTTCTTCAAGTACTTTTAATTTTGTTTTTCCTCCCATATGCTGATTATATCTGTAATGTTTTTCAATATATAGTAAAAATAGGAATCCAGTTTTTAGTTCCCACCCCCCAAATTATCCAGGTATTCTAAATCAATGTGTACTGAATTCTCCTTGTTTTCCCCCCATCTTAAATATTTGGGTATATCTGTGTATTCCAATGTTAATAGCAAACACAACTCTTTTATTAGTTAGTGTATATTTAGGTTATGTTTTAATACCTAGAAGTGCAAATACTCTCTCCTGGCACCTTTTTCTTCTATTTTTTTCTCACAGAACTTTTCTGACTTTTCTTCCATTTTTAAATGACCTCCAGAAGCACTCAATTACAATAATAAGAGCATAACTCCAAAGCTAGATTCTCTGAGTTTAAGTCTCAGAAAATATCTAATTTCCTAATTTTAGAAAACTGATTATATTATTATGTACCTACCTTATTGGCTTTGTGTGTGTGTGTATTATATTGTAACCTAATATATTTTAAATTTTAGGCACTGTCTAGAACCTAAAGTGCTAAGAAATTTGGCTATCATGTTTTATTTGTTTCTGATTTAATTGTTACTTGATTTTTCTCTAAGGAAAAATTGACAGTATCCTAACTAGGATTAGTTAAATCTTAATATAAATCCTAATTTATAAATTAATTTAAGAAAAATTAATGACCCCATAGCATTGGGTCTTCCTGTTCAAGAACAATATATTTCTTCCCATTTATTAAAGTTTCTGTAGAATATTTTCCCTGTGGCTTTGTTAAAATTTGTTACTAGGTTTTTTTCTTTTGCCACTAATGCAAATGACACTGTATTTTTTAATTTGTTAAAGTTTGTTTATAGGAAACTTGATGATTGTTGATTTTTAATTTTATAACCATTGAACTTACTGATTTACTTTACTGTTTCTAACAGATATCTCAGGTGAATCTTTAGTATATCCCTGATTGACAGTTATATTCTCCAAATGTGGTAATAATTTTGCTTCCTTCAGCTATTAAAATCTTATTTTTCTCTTTCCTAATTTCATTGGCTGATTCTCCCAGAACAATTGTTATTCTTCCACTGAATGATTTTGTACTTCCAAATTGACACAACTGGTCATGACATATTATTCTCTTAGCTTGCTACTGAACTTGTTTTGCTGATATTCATGAGTGAGGTTAGTCTGTGGTTTTCTTTTTTGTATTGTTATATTAGTTAGCTAGGTCTTCCATAACAAAATACCATAAATTATATGGCTTAAATCACAATTTATTTTCTCACAGTTTAGAAGTTAAAAATTCAAGATCAAAGTGTAGGCAGGTTTTGTTTCTTCTGAAGCTTCTCTCTTTGGCTTGCAGGTGGCCTTCTGCACATGTGGACATGGCTGAATCGTGTATACATACCTGGTGTCTCTCTTTGTGTGTGTGTGTGTGTGTGTGTGTGTGTGTATGTATGTCCTAATCTCCTCCTCTTATAAGGATATCAGTTGTATTGAATTAGGGACCACCATAACTTAGTTATATCTTTAAGGGTACTATCTCAGAATAGAATTACATTCTGAAGGACTGAGGTTTGGGGCTTCAACGTATAAATCTGACAGCGTTCAGGAGGGGCCCCACTCAATCCATTCCAATTATCTTTGTCAGGCTTTGGAATAAATGCTGGATTTGTAAAAAGAGTTTACAAACTCCATCTATGTCTGTCTGTTTCTCTTTCTCTGAGATTCTGGTATATAACACTACATGATTTCATAGTATGCAGCACTATTACCTTATCTCTGATTTCACCCCAAATTTTGCAGACAGGAATAAATCCTATGTGAACATCATGGGCTAACCACAATTCAGGTACAAACAGCATAAACAAGGGTCAACTATGCCAGTCAATGCACATCATTATAAATTATTGCTTACATATCACCCTACTGATGCCATTAATGATTAATAGGTATTCTGATCACCATTCATTGCCATTAACTCTAAACTTTGTCTGAATAGTCATTTGCGGTTCCATGATGCCAAAGTTTGAGAAAGCTTCAAGTCAAATTGGTTAAGCCCAAAACTCAACACACAGTCTTAAATAACTGAGACTTGATTTAGGAACACTATATCTTATGTGGCATTCAGAAGTGGTTTTCTCAGAAGCCAAAACTAGAAACTCTATGCTCCAATTACTAAATGTGCCCTGTGTTGCAGAATACTGTTTATTAAAGGCCTGAAGTCAGTCTCCTACTGTCTAGGCTTTTGGTCTGGAGATTGAGACAAGATCATAGATCATGCATCATAATCAGTAATATTATGGTCTCAGAAGCAATGCCTTAAGCATGTATCAAGTGTCAGAGAGTTGTAAGGGTATACTAGCTGAGTATCACTTTTCTTTCTGGCACTTAAGTCTTTGCCATTAATTCTGTAAGTATTATTTAACATTAAGTATTGCATTTGGGGATTCAAGGTAAGGTAAAATAGCATAAGCAAGGAAAGCTTTATAGGCTAATAAAAATTTAGATGAGATATTCATCAGCTTGCTACTCTAGAAAATGATGAAAGAAACATTACTTGAGAAATTACATTCAAAGATTGTTACTAATCAAATCAATCTGCATTAGAAATCCCATTGTTACCATTCATTGTTTTTGTGAATTTGCCTCTCTATACCAACCCTCCTATGCACAGAATTGATTCCAACACTCTAGGTCCTTCACACATTAAAAAAATAGATAGATAGATGGATATAAAGATAGCTATAAGGATTTATATTTATCATGTATCATTCATATATAAATTATATTATACAATATATCAGCTATAGAAGTTTCTTTGTTAGGCATTTAAGAAACAGCTGTATATTTTGATACAGCTGCATGTAAGTTTCTTTTCCCATGCCACACTCCGTAGCAGGTATTTGAAAGCTGAGTTTTGAATCAGGGTTTCTGTAGCTTGCTCAAGTTATATCCCCAGAGTTTCAGACCCCCAGGCATCCTATGTCTCAGGAGGGCCAAACATTATTATCTCAATTACAGATACATTGGAAGACCAATATTTTCTACATGACCTTCAAATCCAACAGTAAATAGATACTAGTAAAGTAGACTGTGGGTGCTAACTAACTTTCTCTCAGTGATACTTCATTCTGGGATGGTATTTAGGGAGTAGAGCCCTTTAAGTATTTTATCTTCTCTGAATATTGTGTGTTCCTTGACTTCCTTTGGTGGTTCTCAAAAAAACCTTTAGAAATTTGTTGAGATTAAGTGGAAGTCAGAGACTAAAAACCCCATGACTGGTTCTAACAATTGCCCTCTCTCATCTCTTTTCTGAGGTGCCTCTTAAAGGCACTCAGCACCTCTACTTCTTATCATGTATTCTTGCACAACTATCAGACCAGTATAGCTATTTTAAAGCATAGATCAATTCAGAAAGGTACATAAAGCCTTCAGTATTACCCTGAGAAGCAATTCAAGTGGAACTCCTTGAAGCAACTTTAACCTCTCTGCCCATTTCCCTGTTTCTGTGCCTGGAGCAGGCTACTAACTAACTCCCAGATCTCTGGGCTGAGCTGCCCCATGATTATTGCAAAGCTCCACACCTGAACATGTCCTGCCAGGAGTCAAAGAATCATTCTCATAATTCCCTCCTGAAAAGGTATACATTGACTGTCTGGGAAACTTGGAGGAAAGTCCAAATAAATTAAGACAAAGGGCAATGGATGTACATCATTTGTCTGGAACTATCAAGAATATTCCTAGTAGTGGTCAATATGCTGCTTCAGTCTTCTCTTCATTTGTACTGTCATCATTTTCCTGGACTTCTTGTGGTAGTACTCTGACTTATAAGGCTGTCTTCCAATCTTTTACAGTTCACTTTATCCTAAGAATTTCTAAAGATGTACTGGGTTCTCTAAAGCATGACTTTGATAAAGTCATTCCTCTGACCAAGAACCTTGGTGACTCAAGATATACCCTAAAAGGGATTAGAATGGTAATGACCCAGCTCAGCTACCTTTTCAGTCATGGATCCTCATATTCTTAATTTTTCAACCCATGCTCTAAATTAAAATAAATGCCCCATTTATATGCCCTATGCTTTTTATTACATCACAGCCTCTTTATACACAGCCTGTTCCACCCACACTTAAAGATCAGCTAAAATCCCAGCTTCATGAAACTCCTGGATCCCTCCAACTTGAGATGGTTCCATGCTCTTAACAACACAGCACTTTATATTTTTTTTGTAGCATTTAGTACTGCCTGTTTGATAAACATGGTTTTATTTGATTGCTTTATTATGTATTTTTCTTGTGCATCGGAACTGCATGTTAAAATCTTTACAGCCCTCACAGGTAAAAGTTTGTGATTTTGCATATAGTATATATTTTTAATAAATGTTTTTCAAATGACTATATTAATGATAATTCAAGTGTTTTAAAAATTACACAAAATGAGTAAAATTATTCATACTTTCATAAATGCGGAAGAGATTCTAATGATACCTTCCACAAGAAAAATAGCTTACAAAGTCACAAACAATCTTTCTGAATAGTTTCATACAAATTACTTTTATAAGTTCTGTAAAATGAAGTATACAGACTATGCAGACAAACTAATGATCAAGTTTCATCTTTAAAATTTTTTCTCTGTCCATTTAATATATCTTTTAACCTATTTAACAAACGAGTGAGGAATTTGAACTTAATTTAATGATTAGGCTTATCCATAACAACAACAACAACAAATTACAGTTTAAATTTTATTCTACTGCACAAAATGAAATCCAGCATTCCCAAAAGGGAGTGCTCACAGTTAGATCTGCATGTCTCTTTCTATGACTTGGCCGAACTTTACTTAATCTCCATTCTAATCGATGATGTTTTCTCGAATCCATGATGTGAATTATGTTCTCTAGCATAAAATCAGTTACTGACTCACTGTCCTGTGCTATCACAGAGCCTCCATGTTGATAGTTTGTGATCCACTTGTGAACTGTCAAGATAAATAAAGAGCTTTGGATTATTTATATCTAACACCCTCCCAGCCCCCCGCTCCCCTCCTCTCGCCTCCGAACTCTGATCTAATCATTAGAGAATTGCTATTTGTTTAATCCCTATCCAGTTTGGGCTTCCCTGGTAGCTCAGCTGGTAAGGAACCTGCCTGCAATGTAGGAGACCCCAGTTCAACTCCTGGGTCAGGAAGATAACCTGAAGAAGGGATAGTTTATCCAATCCAGTATTCCTGAACTTCCCTGGTAATTCAGATGGTAGAATCCGCCTGCAATGTGGAAGACCTGGGTTCAGTCCCTGGGTTGAGAAGATCTCCTGGAGGAGGGCATGGCAACCCACTCCAGTATTCTTGCCTGGAGAATCTCCATGGACAGAGGAGCCTGGTGTGCTACTGTCCATGGGATCGCAAAGTTGGACATGACTAAACAACAAAAGTCCACATACACTCGCCAGTTCTATTTTATATCTTTTAGTGTAATTTGTAGCCAAGTGAATGTGCAGCTTTTACACTGATGATGCTAAGAAGGGTTGAAATGTGATGTTCCAATAAGGACAGTAAGTTAGTTTAGATGGTGGGACTCCCATGAGCAAGTATGACAGCATAAGTCCTTGAAAATCCATTCAAAAGGCTCTGCATTATAATATTTTATTGTAAAAGCCTCTGAATGTTTTTAGCTTGTTGTTTTGCTATTTCTTTAGATAGTTGCTTCTAACTTATCTGGGTTTACCCTGGAAATCCTCTGTCAACCAGGAAAACTTAGAATTTCCAGCTAAGAAAGCACTTTTTGAACATTTCCACATATGGGATAATATACCAGGTTTGGGGTTACAGGTATATATTTTGCCATTCTACATTTATTTTCTTTTTGCAAGAGATCAGGTCTGAGCTCTCACTGGAGCTGCTGAAATTGTTGCAATGGTGTCTAATTTTGGTAACTAAACCTTTCAAATCTCTCTAAGCTTATATAACATTTGTAATTGAACAAAACACAGGACCAATATGTGAATAATAAATTTATCTTTGAAATACTGCTGTCAAATTATGATGAAAACTTTCTGCATTTTTGGCCTTAAAATTTGTCATGCGTTATGACATAGCAAATCCACTTCTAGAAATTTGTCTTATGGAATTATAAGTTAAATTATAAGAATACCCCTGAAGATACTGTAAAACAAGCTAAATGCCCAGCAGTAAACACTGACTAAATCAACAAGGTACATGGGCACAGTGGGATACCTTGCAATTGTGCAGTACTATGCAATAAATGTGGCATTGTACAAGATTATACATTGACATGGAAAGAGGTAAACAAGATATGCTGAAGCATATATTGTCATTTAAGCTTGCTTACTACATTTTCTTTGTTTTTTTCTTTTTAGCTTGTTACTAGAGTGAAAGATTTTCTTACTAGAGTAAATAGATTTTCTTGAAAAAAAAAAAAACTTTACAGAGATAGCTATAAATTAATGACTACATACCTCTCCCACTCATTGTTAGCCAAAGATAACGCTGTTGATATTTTGATGGGTTTTCGTCCAGATTTTTGCACATATATATATATTTTTCAAAAATGGAATTATATTAAATGCTTCTAAAGCATCTTTTGCATATTTAAAAATACTTTGGACACCTTTCCAACTGTGCAATACATTGTTTTATTCTTTTAAAATATATATTTTATTGAGAAAAATGTCATGCATATAAAAGGATATATATAAACATATAAGGGCTTCCTTATATGAGCTTTATGTGACCTTCCGGTTTCATCTCGTTTCCCTAGAGTTATCAGTCTATCTCCTTTGACTTACAGTGACTATTCTTTTGCTTTCCTAGATATTATGTATATGTATGTGTACATGTATAACATCCTGAGTCATATTGATTTTAATTTTCATGTTCCTGAACATTATGTAAATGGACTCACACACATTAACATTTTTGTGACTTAGTTTATTTTGTTCAACATTAAATTTGTAAGGTCCATGTTAATTTGTAGAGCTGTGACTCATTTATTATTTATTTTTCCACAATTTATTCATCCAGTTTACTCATGAATTGATATTTGAATTGATTAAATAATTTTCTACTATAGACAGGTTGTACAATAATTTTTATATATGTTTCCTGGAGTACTAACTTAAGATATTCCCTGGAATGTAAGTCTAAGAGTAGAATTGCTAGGTTATACAGGATGCAAATATTCAAGGAACTGAACTATCCCACCCAGTGGATGACTGAATATATGAGTGTTTTCTTGCTTTATATTGTCACTGACATTTGTATAGAAGACTTATTTTTTTCCCCAAAACTGGTGGGTATGGAGTGTTTTGGTTTTAATTTGCATTTATCTGGTTATTTTTGAGATTTAACATTTCTTACATGTATGTGACTATTGAAGATTCTTTTTTAATACTTTTTTTACTGAAGGATAGTTGCTTTACAGAATTTTGTTGATTTCTGTGAAGTTTCTTCTTTTCGTGAAGTGCCTTTTTGTATTTTGTCATTGAATTGTTAATCTAATTGATTCAGTAAATTGTTTTCAGTGTTTTATGAATAATAATAATAGCATTTATACATATTATGTGCCAGGTAATGTTGTAGGTACATTATACAAATTGTCTTATTTTATCTAGGGGATATACTTAATTGTTAGTCTTGTTTTAAAAATTAGGAAACTGACATGTAGAAAGGTGAAATAACTTTATGTAGGTCACATAGCTAGTAAGTGATATAGGTGGTATTCTATCCTAGATTGTATGACTTCATAATCCATGACCTTAATCACTGTTTTAAACAGCCTATCCTTTCTTTATGGTCACATGTTCTATAATTGGCTTCTTTGATTTTTGGTTAAAACTTGCATATATGTTCAAGAATCCCCAAAACCCAGTTTCATGAAGCTGTTTTATTTTATTTTCATCTTAAAGTTCTGTGGTTTGTCTTTAATATTAAGTGATTCACCTATCTAAAATTGATTGCAGTTTATGGTGAGAGATATGAGTCTGGCTTAATTTTTTCTATGTTCAGTTGTCAACATTTATTTAAAAGCCTGTGTTTTCCTTATTGATGGTCTATAATATCAACTCTGTGATATATTAAATATCTATTTCATTGTGAGTTTTTTCCTAGATTTTATTATGTTCAGTTAGTCAGTTTGTCTATCCATAGAACATTATCATATTATCTTAATTACTATCCATAGGAAAAAATCTTATATTTCATCTAAATATTCAAACATCACATAAAATTGCTTACAATATTCTCTTAGGATTTTTAGTTTTCCACACAGTCAATAGTGCTATATTCATTTTCATTCCTGATACTAATTATAGTGGTTTCTCTCTTTACTTGTCAGTCTCATCAGAAGCCTAGCAATTTTGTAAGTCTTTTCAAAGAATCAACTTCTTGCTTTGCTGTTTATTATGTTTGTTTTCTTTTTCACCAACTTTTTGCTCAAACCTTTCTTATCTTACCTTTAAATTTATTTTGGTTAACTTTTACTGTTTGTTTTCCAGTTCCTTAAGGTAGGTCCAGGGCTTAGTTCATTGATTTTAACCTATTTCCTAATACCCTTTAAAGCTATGCATTTCAGTATTCTATTTTGACATATTTTTCAGCTTTTGATGTGTCATATTTTATTATTCAGTTCAAAGTATTTTCTACTCTGAGTTCTTTTTGACCAACAGATTCTTTAGAAGTAAGTTTCCAACTTTAAACACAGTATTTTTTTTTTTTAATTTAACCTCTTCTTATTGATTTTTAAATTAATTTGCATCATGGTCAGAAAATTTTGTCATTAACTTTCCCAATATTTCAAATATATTAAGTGTTGATATACAGACCAGTATATTTTTAGAGGTATTGTAAATTTCCAGCAGGTGAAGGTTGGCACTCTTTCATGTGTTCTTTAAATGAATAGTCATTCTACAGTTATTACATGTTTTTATTGCCAATTAGGTCAAATGTTTCTGTCCTTCATATCTTTTATATCCTTTTGTGGGAGAGGGGCTTATTCTATCAACTATGTGTTGAAATCTCCCACCATGACTCTGCATCTGTTTCTTGTTTTAATTTTGTAAGGTTTTACCTAGCTTCCCTGGTAGCTCAGA
Organism: Aepyceros melampus; assembly: GCA_006408695.1. Taxonomy (NCBI): domain Eukaryota; kingdom Metazoa; phylum Chordata; class Mammalia; order Artiodactyla; family Bovidae; genus Aepyceros; species Aepyceros melampus. The sequence continues at coordinate 108,543 of SJXQ01003174.1, forward strand.
CGGTAAAGCGTCTGCCTACAATGCGGGAGACCCAGGCTCCATCCCTGGGTCGGGAAGATCCCCTGGATAAGGAAATGGCAACCCACTCCAGTATTCTTGCCTCAGAAATCCCATGGACTGAGGATCCTGGTAGGCTACAGTCCATGGTGTCATAAAGAATCAGACACGACTGAGTGACTTCACTTTCACTTTGGTGCTATGTGCTTTTTAAGTATGCAGAAATTTAACATGATTATAGTTTCCTGAAGAAGTGATCCTTTCATTACAATGAATTGGCCTTTATCTCCAGCAGTCCTTTTTGTTACCAAAGAAGTCTAATTTTTCTCATATCAATATAGCAATACCAACTATTCCTGCTTAGAATTTATTGGGCACATATATTTTTTATCCTTTTAATTTAAGCCTTTATAAATACTATACTTTTGAGATATTGTTTACAAATAGCATATAATTGAATTTTATTTTTCCTGCTCAGATATTCATTCTTTTAAAGATTAATCCATTTGCACTGAATGTTATTACTTACATATTCAGTGTTAAATCTGCCAACATTTTTTTGTGCTTCCATTTGTTCTGTCTTGTTTTATGCCAAAAATTAGGTGTCTGTATTCATAGCAATCTGTTTCTGGACTCTGTTTTGTCCTACTGATCTAGTTGTTTTACAGATGTCAGAATCACTCTGTCTTCACTGCTGAAGCTTTATGATGAGTTTTCATATCCAGAAGTATAAATGTGCTAATCTTGTTCTTAAGATTTTACTTTACCATTTTTGGCCTTTGACATCCATTATAAATTTAAAAATCAGTTTGTTAATTTCTGTAATATTGTAACTGTATTGTTTTTTACTTCTTTACTTTAATCCCATATTCAGAATATACTTACCTCTCCAACTTCTCTGCAAAAGCCATATTTCATTACTTCATCATACTCAGATTCCAAGATCTCATAAAGTAAATTAGGTGCAAGTGTGGATGAGAATTCTTGAGTTCAGTGTCTCTACTATGCTTTATCTCAATCTGAATTCCTGTGAATGAAAGAGACAAATTATCTGTCTCTAAGAAAACATCCAGCATACAGTGGTGAACTAGGCATATATTATCACAGTAGACACCTGTTCAAAATGTAGAAAATGAAGGTGCACAACAGATAACCTGATATTTGTGTCACAAAGATGCAAACACCACAGTATAGTCAGGGAGTGCAAATAATGAATGATTATAGTGAGAACTCTTGTTCATTTATACAATTTTGAAAGTAAACATTAAAGTAATAAATTATTGTGTGTATATTGCATTTAAACATAAGTGTACAACTGCAAATTGATAACTATAATTTTTTATGCTGTATATTAACTATATGTCATCATTCAATTTGGAGTTAAATCATCTAAATTTTTAGAGGTATCATAAATCTGCAATAGATCAAGTCCCAGGTATTAGGTTAAGTCATCTTCTACTGTCCTTTTAAATCCTCAAATCATATCATAATTTATACCTATCAAGTTTGGGCTATGAAAACTGAGGTTCTTCTCTCATATACTACATAGAACACAGTTCCCTCTGCCTTATATGAGAGATGCATGAAGTAATAATACTTAAGATCATCAGAATAGTAGACACTTGATGTTTAATGAAAGTCCATAAAATATTTTAGTTGTTTTAATTTAAATTCTAAGAAATCAGAAAGTGTCCATCTTGGCTTATAAAAGAATATTAGTAGCTCCTCTAACAATGCCATAAATAAGACAGCAACTGGCAGATTTATTATTGATCGATGTTTAATTTAAACTTGCTTTTGGAATATAGGAAGAGTAGTGAAAGGAAACTGACAGCTTTGAAGATATATTTTGTCTGAAACTCTGTGCTACATCACTCATTTTAAATTTAGACTTGATGTTATTTTTTTTTGAATTATATTAGAGGTGGAAAGAGATAGAGTGAGGTCCTTTTCTTCGGGGGCAGGGGGAACAGAAATAAAGAACTCTTGAATTATTGATTCTATGAAACATGTCAAATTATTTGCCACCAAAACGATAGCAGCCTCGAACCTGAAAAGTGCTGACTGGTGGTGACTTTTTGTGTTTGGATGCTTATGGTAACTGGCTCTTACACCTTTATGACAGAATATTGAAGTTTATTTTTCACTTAGATAATTTATCAATATATCTGTATGTAATCCTGTTTATCTTGCTGTTTTATCATGCTGCTAGTGTGAGCCCATTATTTACAGTTACCTAAGTAGAGACTTTAGCAATTTTGAAAGAAAAATCTTGATATAGTAGATATCCATACTAACAGTATGTCATTGCCTAAACTATTGGGAAGTAAAATATAACACAGATTAAGTCACCTGTCTATGAAAACAACTTTTATTGAGTGTTTTCAAAATGCCAGTTATTTTCAAAACAGTTTGCATTGTTTATCTCTTTATATTCTTGTAATAACACCATAAGATAGGTGATGGTATTATCCTCATTTTATAGATGTGGAAACTAAGTCACCCTTTTTGAATGAGAACATTTAAGGTGGAGCAAACAGTATAAATAAAATCACAGAGGCAAGAAGCTTATAATGGGGTATGTAAGCGGATATAAGCAATTCTGTGTCTGGACTTTGAACTTTATTTTTTTATATATATAAATTTATTTATTTTAATTGGAGGCTAATTACTTTACAATATTGTATTGATTTTGCCATACATCAACATGAATCCGCCATGGGTGGACACGTGTTCCCCAACCTGAACCCCACTCCCACCTCCCTCCCCGTACCATCCCTCTGGGTCATCCCAGTGCACCAGCCCCGAGCATCCTGTATCATGCATTGAACCTGGACTGGTGATTCATTTCATATATGATATTATACATGTTTCAATGTCATTTTCCCAAATCATCCCACCCTCTCCCTCTCCCACAGAGTCCAAAAGACTGTTCTATACATCTGTGTCTCTTTTGCTGTCTCACATACAAGGTTATCCTTACCATCTTTCTAAATTCCATATATAAGTATTAGTATGCTATATTGGTGTTTTTCTTTCTGCTTTCTTCACGCTGTATAATAAGCTCCAGTTTCATCTACCTCATTAGAACTAATTCAAATGTATTCTTTTTAATGGCTGTATATGTATATGTATATGCACCATTGTGTATATGTACCACTGCTTTCTTATCCATTCATCTGCTGATGGACATCTAGGTTGCTTTCATGTCCTGACTATTACGAACAGTGTTGCAATGAACATTGGGGTACATGTGTCTCTTTCAATTCTGGTTTCCTCGGTGTGTATGCCCAGCAGTGGGATCGCTGGATCATAAGGCAGTTCTATTTCCAATTTTTTAAGGAATCTCCACACTGTTTTCCATAGTGGCTGTACTAGTTTGCATTCCCACCAACAGTGTAAGAGGGTTCCCTTTTCTCCAAACCCTCTCCAGCATTTATTGCTTGTAAAGTTTTGGATCGCAGAAATTCTGACTGGTGTGAAATGGTACCTCATTGTGGTTTCAAATAAGGGGATTTGGAAAGATGATGCTGGGAGGCAGGCAGTGACTTTTATGATGGGACTTGAATGTTGCCTTATGGAGTGGGAAGTAAATATTGTATTGTATATTGTATTAAATTGAATAATTTGCTGATTTTGGCATGTCAATAAACATAAAAATGTGTGGACGTGAGAGTTGGACTATAAAGAAAACTGAGCACTGAAGAATTGATGCTTTTGAACTGTGCTGTTGGAGAAGACTCTTGAGAGTCACTTGGATTGCAAGGAGATCCAAGCAGTCCATCCTAAAGGAGATCAGTTCTGGGTGTTCATAGGAAGGACTGATATTGAAGCTGAAACTCCAATACTCTGGCCACCTGATGCGAAGAGCTGACTCATTTGAAAAGACCCTGATGCTGGGAAAGATTGAAGGCAGGAGGAGAAGGGGACAACAGAGGATGAGATGGTTGGTTGGCGTCACCGACTCAATGGACATGGGTTTGGGTGAACTCCGGGAGTTGATGAAGGACAGGGAGGCCTGGCGTGCTGTGGTTCATGGGGTCACAAAGAGTTGGACACAACTGAGCAACTGAACTGAACTGATTGAATTAAAGAGGTACCAAATAACAAAGAAATTTTTTACTCTTTTTCTTCACATTCAAAAAGCTTTCCAAACTTTCTAGCTTATTTTATAACCAAGAATTCAACACATTTGTTTTCATTTTGAGTCCCCACTTATGGCTATGGAACTATCTTCTTTGCCTGATTATTATGGGGGAAGCATTAAATGGAATTCATCATAACGTCCACAAAACAAAACTTGAGCTATTCATTAGATACATAGGGACATGCTAAGAAAGAGAAACATTTCTGAAAAGAATTATTTGGCCAGATATGTGTTGAATTCTGGATATGGAACACAAGAGTTGTTTTTATATAAAAAGTTAATATTTGAAAGACCTAGAAAATTCACAAAGTCAAATATTTCACAGTGTATTTATACAAGTATATCAGTGCCTCATTTCTAAGGATTTTCTTTTAAAAACAACTCATACTTGACCTCCAACCAATGTTAGTACTATTCCTGAGTGGAATTGGAGAATTTTCATTTCAATGTTAGAGCTGAATTGAATCACATAAATGATTTGCCAGAGGGCAAAGTGAAAGTCAGGAGAGTGCCTGGAGAGGAGCATGGAACACTGAAATCTTAAACCCAGAGAACTGGCGCTCTTTGTCTAATAAAGACCACACTTCTACTAAGATATTACACCAGAGGTCAAATTGCCAGCATTCGTTGGATCATGGAGATAGGACAGGAATGCCAGAAAACATCTATTTCTGCTTCATTGACTGTATTAAAGTTTTGACTGTGTGGATCACAGCAAACTGTGGAAAATTCTGCAAGAGATGGGAGTACCAGCCACCTTACCTGTGCCAGAGAAATTTGTCTCCTGGTCAAGAAGCAGCAGTTAGAATCAGACATGGAACAACTGACTGGTTCAAAATTGGGAAAGAAGTGTAACAGAGCTGTATATTGTCACCCTGCTTATTTAATTTATATGCAAAAAACATCATGTCAATGCTGGGCTGGATGAATCACAAGCTGGAATCAAGATTGCCAGGAGAAATACCAGCAGCCTCAGATTTGTAGATGATACCACACTAATGGCAGAAAGTGAAGAGAAATTAAAGAACCTCTTTAAATTAAAGAACCTTTAATTTTAAAGAAATTAAAGAATCTTTCACCCTCTTGATGAGGGTGGAAAAGGAGTGCGAAAAAGATGGCTTAAAACTTAACATTCAGAAAGCTAAGATCATGGAATTTGGTCCCATCATTTCATGGTAAATAGAAGGGGAAAAAATGGAAGCAGTGACAGATTTTATTTTGGGGGGCTGCAAAATCACCGTGGACAGTGACTGCAGCCACAAAATCAAAGACGCTTGGCTCCTTGCAAGGAAAGCTATGACAAACCTAGAAATTATATTAAAAAGCAGAGACATCAAGTTGCTGACAAATGTCCAAATAATCAAAGCTATGATTTTTCCAGTAGTCATGCATGGATGTGAGAATTGGACCATAAAGAAGGCTAAGTGCTAATAATTGATGCTTTTGAATTGTGGTGCTGGAGAACACTCTTGAGTGTCCCTCAGATAGGAAGGAGATCAAACCAGTCAATCCTAAAGAAAATCAAATCTGAATATTCATTGGAAGGACTGATGCTGAAGCTGAAGCTTATATATATATATATATATATATATATATATATATATATACACACACATATAGTATATTTATCCACTCACTGGATAAAACCCCAATGCTGAGAAAGATTGAAGGCAGGAAGAGAAGGAGGCAGCAGAGGATAAGCCAGTTGGATAGCATGGTGGACTCAATGGACATGAATTTGGGCAAACTCTCAGAGATACTGAAGGACAGGGGAGCCTGACATCTGCAATCCATGGGGTTGTAGAGTGGGTACAACTTAGTAACTAAATAACACATTCATAATTTCTATCCTAGTTTTGAGTAGACACCAGTCATGAGGCAATATACCTATTGGTTTAAAGTGTGGTTATGCTCTGGAGACAAATTTAGGTTTCAAGTGTCAATGTTACTTTTACTAACCAGCTGGCCTTGGTGTAGGGTGGGGATATTGCTTTACCTCTAACCCTAAATCTCTTTTTCTCTCACCTAATTATGATTACAGTGAAAAATAAATATAGTGTAAGAGCCTACAACCATGCCTGATATTGATAAATGCACGTTCTGTTCCCTTTATTCAACAAAAAGATGCTGATAAAGTATGCTTGTGTATTTCAGTGGAAATGCATTTGGAGATTCTGTAAAAGATATGATTATAAAATACATAAACATTCCTTTTGTTTTGTTTTCTCTGTGGTAAGAACACTTAACATGAGACCTGTCCTCTTAACATTTTGAAGTGCACAGCAGCATATTGTTAACTATGAGCATGATACTGTGCAGCAAATTTCTAGAATATATTCATTTAGCACAACTGAAACTTCATATCTATCGAAAAACAGCTCCCCATTTTCCCTGTACACCAGCCCTGGTGGCCACTGCTGTATTTCTGCTTGTTGGGATTTGATTTTGATACCCATATAAGAAGAATCATGCAATATTTGTCCTTCTGACTTATTTCACTTAGCATGATCTCTAGATTCAGGCACATTGTCGCATATAGCAAAATTTCTTTCATAAGGCTGAATAATATTTCATTGTAGTATATACCAAATTTTCTTTATCCATTCATCATTTGATGGACCCTTGGGTTATTTCCATATATCAGCTATCTTGAATAGTGCTACAGTGAACATGGGAGAGCTAATATCTTTTTAAGATACTGATTTCAGTTTTTTTGAATATATATTCAGAAGTGGGGATACTAAATCTGACAGTAGTTCTGTTTTTAATTTTTAGGAATATCTATACTTCCATAGCTGCTGTGCATTTTATATTCCTGCCAATAGTATACAAGGTTTCCTGTTTTTCCATAAGCTTGCCAACACTTGTTCTGTCTCTCTCTTTTTAATTATAGCTATCCTAACAGACGTAAGGTGACATCTCATTGTGGCTTTGATTCGCATTTTCTGAATAATGCCATTAAGCAATTTTTACATGCATGTTGTCTCTTTATATGTCTTCTTTGGAGAAATGTCTTTTCAAGTCCTTTGCTCATTTTTAAGAGAATAGTTTGTATTTTTCCTATTGAGTTAGTACGGGATATATTTATTGCCTTGATTGTGGTGATGATACCATGAGTGTTTACATATACCCAAACTCATCAAATCATACACATTAAATATATGCAATTGTTTGTATAAAATTATGCTTAAATAAAACTGCTTAAAAAATAGGTACACATTTCTCTCTTGTGTGTGTTAGTAAGGAGTAATATGGAAGATTGGAAGTAACCCAGATAATTCCAGAAAACAACAACAAAAAAAAAGATTAACAGCAACAGTCATATTAAATGCTTAGGTGGAGAAAGTCTAACAGAGAATAGTTCAGATTCGCAGGATAGTCACAAGTCCCCAAAACACAATGAAAATTTAGTGCGGAAGAGTGACCCTCTTTGTTCTGGTAGTTAAAGTCTTTGGATGACCTTAGTGGGGACCATAAGAAGGCTGAGTGCCAAAGAATTGATGGTTTCAAACTGTGCTGCTAGAGAAGCCTCTTGAGAGTCCCTTGGACAGCAAGGAGATCAAACCAGTTGATCCTAAAGGAAATCAACCCTGAATATCCATTGGAAAGACTGATGCTGAAGCTGAAGCTCCAATAATTTGCACACTTGATGCAAAGAGCCAACTCATTGAAAAAGACCCTGATTCTGGGAAAGACTGAGGGCAGAAGGAGAAGGTGGTGACAGAGAATGAGGTGGTTGGATGACATCATCAACTCAATGGACATAAGTTTGAGAAGTCTGAGCAAACTCCAAGAGATAGTGAAGGACAGGGATGCCTGGCATGCTGCAGTCTATGGGTCACAGAGAGTCGACATGACTGAGCAACTGAACAAGTGTGGCAGAACTGCTCACCGAAATCAATGTTCTTTCATTCTTCCTGGATATTCAAAATAACTTCATCTCCTAGTCCTTCTGGCAGTTGGGTATGGCCTCTCAACCGAAGACTCAGTGAAAATAAGGTACACCATTTCTAGGTGTGGACCCAAAACCCTCTCAACTACTCCTCCATATATTTTGCCCCTTTTACTTGACTAGAAAGAAGTTAATTCTCAGAGGAACCTTGGAAACCACTCAGTAAAAATAGCAGAAACATCCAAACAACTGTGTGGAAGAGGGCTATAATGCCAATTTGTTTCTGTACTGATTATTGGTAAATGATTAAATGTGTACTTCTATTGGGTTTGAGACATAAATTTGTTTGTTGCAGTAGCTGATGTTACCATATTATAGTTATTAATTACAATGATATGGTGATGGATATAATGAAAGTTACAGTACACTGAAGTAGGAAATCTGCTGTTCATTTTTGTGGGCCTACACAGGAGGAGGAGGCATGGAGAGAGGAGTTGAAAGAGGAAAAGGGATGGAAAGAAATTGAAGACTGTATCTCTAGGTTGTGTCTAAGTCAGATTATCAACTTTGACATTGATTCTCAGGCAGGGTGCAAGCGGTTAGATTTCTCTGAGAGCCAGATTAAAGTGAAAGCGCTGTGGAAGCCTATTGCAGGACTCATGAGAGGCAGATTCACACAGACATTAACTTCAGGGTGTTTATCGGAGCCTGCTTTCAGGATCAGCACCTATAGTGAAGGGGAGAAAGTAGGACTGAGCTGGGGAGAAACTGGACTGTGATATAGTTTCAACAAAAGCTCAGTCAGTCCCATAGAGAGCTCTGAAGCTGGGATGACCTTTGAGAGTTTCTCAAGTTGGAATGAGTTGGCTCAGCTTTTATACTGGCAGAATAACCTATTATCAGATTCTGGTTACTAGGCAGCTCTCTTTAGCCAAGGGAAATACCCAGAGAAGGCAGCCAGCTGAGGACTGTGCTGTTGGTCTGGCAGCTTAGGTCATACCTTCTCAGACATTACAAACCTCTTATCTCAGGTGATCAGGACCCAAATTTGATTAATTGAAAACACATTGATTAAAAAAAGAACTTAAAATGCATACTATATTTGACTATGCTGTTTTAACTTGACATATAAATACACATTTATTCATCATTCTTTTGATATGAGGCCAAGGCCTTTACTTTCAATGCAGATCACTTGGTTGGTATTCAGAATCCTCTTTCCCGCTTTATCACTATTTTTATCTGGTTAGTCTTCATTAATACTCATATAAATTACATACATAAAATAACAAGTAAACTAGCATTATCAAATTTGGGATGAAATATGACTGATTTTTGGGAAGCAGATGGTTCAAATTGGAGGAAATGAAGTTCTTGAAAGAGACCTACCAGCTGCAAATGTTTGAGAAATATATCACCAGCCTCTGTTTTACTAGATAAGTAGCAATCACTTTGGGACAGGCTATATAAGCTCCAACTCCAGTTCTCATTGGCTGTCCCTATTTTTTATCAACTCTTGAGGCATGATTGAAAAATTAAAATTGTATATTTTAAGTTGTACAGCATGATATTTTTGATATACATATATATTGTGAAATAATTACCACAGTCAAGCTATTTAACGTAACGTCACCTCGTATTGTTATATTTTTGTGTGTGTGATGAGAACATTTGGAAACTACTCTTTTACCAATTTCAAGTGTACAATACATTATTATTATAGTCATCAAGCTATACATTAGGTCTCCAGAACTTATTCATTATGTAACAAAATTTTGTCCTCTGACCAACATCATATTTCCTCCACCCACTTAGTCTCTTGTTACTACCACTGTACTGTCAGTTTCTATGAGTTTGAATTTTTATTATTTTGAGTCCACATATGTGAGATAAGGAAGTATTTGTCTTTCTTGTGTCTGATTTAATTCACTTAGCATCAGTTCATTTCAGTTCAGTTGCTCAGTCGTGTCCAACTCTTTGCGACCCCATGAATTGCAGCACGCCAGGCCTCCCTGTCCATCACCATCTCCTGGAGTTCACTCAGACTCACGTCCATCGAGTCAGTGATGCCATCCAGCCGTCTTATCCTTGGTCGTCCCCTTCTCCTCCTGCCCCCAATCCCTCCCAGCATCAGGGTCTTTTCCAGGGAGTCAACTCTTCTCATGAGGTGGCCAAAGTACTGGAATTTCAGCTTCATCATTCCTTTCAAAGAACACCCAGGACTGGTTGGATCTCCTTGCAGTCCAAGGGACTCTCAAGAATCTTCTCAACAGTGTTCTCTAAGTTCATCCATGTTGTTGCAAAGGGTTGAGTTTCCTTTTTCATAAGGCTAGATAATACTTCATTATATACACTATATTTTCTTTATCCATTAGTCTGTTGATGGCACTTAGGTTGTTTCCATATTGTGGCTACTTTGTAAATAGTGCTGCAATGAACATGAATGTGAAGATACCAGTTTGAGACAATTTGGTTTTATTTCCCTTGGATACATAGTCAGAAATGGGATTCCTGGGTAATATGATAGTTACATTTTAATTTTTTGAAGAACCTCCATGCTGCTTTCAACACTTGATGTTCTGATTTACGTTCGCATCAGCAGTAAACAAGGGTTCTCTTTTGTTTACATATACATGAACACTTATTTTTACTTTTGGTAGTAGCCATACAAACAGGTTGAAGTAATGTCTCATTGTGGTTTTGATTTGCATTTCTTTGATGATTAATGGTATTAAGCATCTTTCATATACCTATTGGCCATTTATGTATCTTCTTTGTAAAAATTTTGACTCACATCCTTTGCTCATTTTTAAATTGACTTTGTTGTTGCTGTTGTCGTTTGCTATTGAGTTGTATGAGCTCCTTATATATTTTGGATATTAGCCCCTGACAAGACATATGCTTTACAAATGTTATCTCCCATTTCTTGAGTTCTCCCTTCATTTTTTTTTTTTCTTGTTGTGTAGAAACTACTAAGTGTGATAGAGTCCCAGTTTGTTTTTACTTTTGTTGGTTGTGCTTTTGGTGTCAAATCCAAAAAATCATTACTATGACCTATGTCAAGGTGCTTTCCCTTATATTTTTAGGAGGTTTATGTCTGTATTTTAAGTCTTTAATACATTTTGAATTGATTTTGTGCATAGTATGCATAGTATAAAATAAGCATCCTATTTTATTTTTGCATATGGATATCCAGCTTCCCAATATCACTTATTAAAAAAGCTATCCTATCCTTTTGTGTATTCTTGATACTGTTGTCAAAGATTAGTTGAACATGTATGCTTGGTTTTATTTCTGAGCTCTCTATTCTGTCCCATTGGTCCAAATGTCTAAACTGCTACCTTATTGTTTTAATTTTTATCAAATTAATAATTTGAATTGAGTAAGTGTGATGCCTTCAGTTTTGTTCTTACTCAAGATTGCCTTAGCTATTTGGATTCTTGTGGTCTCCATGTAAATTGTTCTAGTTTTGTGAAAAATGCCATTGGAATTTTGATAGAGATTGCCTCGAATCTGCATACTGCCTTGAGAGGTATGTACATTTTAGCAATGTTAATACTTCTAATTCATGACCATAAAATATCTTTCCATTTACATTTCTCTTTGGTTTATTGTGCAACTGATTTTTCTATTTCAATTTTATTTTATATTTTGCATTTTTATTGAATTTACTTACTGTTTTTAGCAGGGTTTTTTTTTTTTTTTTTTTGTGGAGTCTTTAAGAGGTTTCTATATATATGTCCTCTATACAGTAGGCCACTGGGTCTGCAGCAGTGAACACTGCAACACACTCCTCCAGTGAAAGCTGCTATCTTATGTAGAGGCTATTGGGCTCTTCAAAGAAGAGGCTGCTGGGATCCTCTGCAGAGCAGGTAACTGAAGACCATGTGGTACCTAGTGTGGCTGATACTGATAGTGCTCACCCCTCTTTTTCCTAGCCAGCTCCAGACATCTCAGCTATCCACATTTCCCCAGAAATCCTATGAGTGTGGTTATTCTCCATATTTTACTCCATTGTATTGCTGCAAGTTCTTTTCTGGCCTCTTGGACCCTCCCAGGGCCATATTCCTTCATGAACTGCAGGTTGATTGTTCTTCTGTTGACTGAGGGGACAAAGGCTGGTATGTCCTACTCTATCATTTTGCTGATATCACTCCCAGTTGATTCTTCATGATGCTGAATCTGCCTTGCTTCTAAAATGTAGCTGACTACATGTAACGTGATGGGAAATCAACTCCTTCCTGTCTGACCCACAAGTACCTGCCATGTCTCTTATTTGCATTTGGTGACAAGACACCTTTTATTCACTTACTTTCACTGATGGAATATCTCATTCAAGAGGATAGAGGATGGTCTAGTATAATCATCTCTACCTCTACACTGCGCTTTCCTCTCCATACTTATAAACAAAGCAGAACTAAACTTCAGACAGCTCTAAGTCACTTCATCCCCAGTTAACCTATTTCTTTCAGGACAGAGATTTCAAATTATAGTTCTGCTTATTGTTGGATAAGTTCATTTTTAATTTTTCTACAATTAATCTTAAAGTGCAAGATTTACTGACTTTGAACTATACTATATGATAAATTTAGAACTGTTTGATATTTGAAAATATAACTTTTAGTCATTATTTGTGAATCATTACACAAATATGGAGGAATTTAGGAGTTAAACTGAGTTACACTAATAAGATTTTAATTATCATAACCAGAATATTAATTCAGAAGTTGTTGGTTTCTAGCTGTCAGGAAAAAAAATCTGTCATATACAATGGAGGATTTTTAAAATTATTAATTAATTTCTCTTTTAGTAAAGATAGTCATTAGTCCAATTATAAATTCCCTTGATTCCAATGAAGTAGGATTAGATATGTCACACCCCCTATTTTTATATGAAAACAGCTCTAAATATATTAACACAGAAGAATATAATACCTGAAACATGTTGCAAGCCCTTTTTTTCTATAATAGACTCCCAGGGCACATTTATGGTGGTATCAAGAGCAGTAAATTATTTTTAGGATGACTAAGAAATTTCTGTTATCTGGATCAAATTTGAGATTTCTTTGTTCTTAGAGCATTTTGCCATGTAAATGGGAGTGAGTCTTGCCATGGGTCTGAAAATGAAATTTTGTTCTCTTTGTTCTCTCTGCCTCTCCTCTGAATACTGAAATTTTGTGCAGAGAAAATTCCCTACTTTTTATATAAAGCTATATGCTAAATGATAGATCCACTATATTTTGTGTAGGTGTATGTTTTGAGGAACTTACAACTTCACAGCTTTTTGGCCTAATCATGAATGATTAAAATATAAAGTATAAATCTTTGTGTTTTGCCTAACTTTGTAAGCTTAATAGGCTGTGATCACCTCTGTGATTTTCACTTCATGTTGTATGTATTAACATTCTATGACTTCCCTGTTCCCTGGATTTTTAAAAGAAAAACAGCTTTTCTGAGGATATCTGATTATTATACTTACTGTGTTGAAATTTGCACGTTTATTCACTTATTTACTTTTTAATTTATGAAGCATATGGTCATAAAAAGCAAGTCAGGAGGGAGTTATAATTACAAAGAAATAGTGGAATGTCTCTTTTGTAGATTACCAAAAACAGGATAAATCAACATCAATCTCATTTGTTATATGCAGTCAGCTGCCTAAGAAGCCAGCAGGTGGAATTCCTTTTGTCTTCTCAATGACCCTCTACTCCAAGATTTATGTGTCCAACAGTATAGGCATTGATTGTTTTGGATCTAGGGTAACACAAGATACAAGGTGTATCACAGAATGTGTTCATGAATTTGCAGCAAGGATGAGTTAAGGGAAAACAAAACATAAGGGCAAAAATCCAGGGTGTCTTCTGAAGCTCAGTGTACTGAAGACTGGTCTTGTCTTTGCAGATTTACTAGAAGTGGTGATGAGGTCTCTTTTATTTTCAATCTAAATAAACATAAAGAATTTAAATTATGAAGAGGACTTAGATCAGGAAGTCAATTTCTTATTATTCTGAACTATTTTCTAATTGGTAAATTGTTCTAGCTAACCTTAGCAAATGATATTTTTGGCCATTTTTGTCTTCATCATCACCTTGATTAGATGGTTAGGAAAAGAAGAGATTATGACATCTGGCCTTTTCACTAGACACTAATTAAATGTTCCATAGAGGAGAAGGGGTGAATCTTAATTAAAATGAGAATCAGAGATTCCTGGAATAATTTCCAGCTCTGCTATTCTCTCTTGTATTATTATCGCTGTTCCCCTTGCCCCAATTTCTTAGCCTCAACCTTCCTGGTTTATCCTATTAGGAAGTTGGTTTCTCCTAAGAAGACTCAGTTTTGTTTTAAGACCAATCTGAATCTAAGCAGACAATATTCAAAGAACCCCAGTCACATTTTACCTCGTCCCTTCCTATGAAATTGAGAATGATTCATTGTTCTGGACTGTAGAACCTAGGATTCCTCTAGTTTTATATGTTTGGAACTTCTTTCACCCTTCTCTTGTATAACTCCCTTGCATCTTTGCAAGCAAGATTATAATGCATTATCTTTTTAGGGGAGCCACTGTCTCATCTTTGCCCTGTAGCACTACATTTCTTTTCTAGCATACTACTCTCATTATGTTTTTATCATATATTTATTTGTCTCTCATCCAAGACAATAACCTCATTAATTACAGTATTGGTCATATCTCTCTGTCTCTTGTGCTTAGCACAGAATAGGAATGAGACGCTTGTAAATGAATGACTGGTTGACTCAGCTGAAATTGCCCTGGAGTCACAATTTTCTCACACGACTTCCCAGGTGGCCTCTGTTTGGGTTCCTCCTTTCCTATCTTCATCTTATCAGACTTTTCCCGCAGCTTGGAGTGCTGGTTTCTGGAGCAGACTCCACGGACATGAGTTTGAGCAAGCTCTGGAAGTTGGTGATGGATAGGGAAGCCTGGCATGCTGCAGTCCATGGGATCGCAAAAGTGTCAGACAAGACTGAGTGACTGAACTGAATTGAAGTTAACAGATTACCCAGAAGATAATTACCTCCCAGCTGAACTATATTAGTGCACTCAGGACCCACAACTATTGGGCTTCCTGCACAGATTCAGCCCTCGGAGTTGCCCCATTGGAACTAAACTTGCTTTGCCTTTAGACCTGGCATCAGGCATGATTTGGATCCCATGCCATCTCACTGACTATTCTATCCTGGTTGGAAGCTGCTCTCTCTAAGATGCCGGTAGAGCTGATGTTCTAACAGGAGAGATGAGGAAATGAACATTTATGAAGGATTTCCTTTAGTCAGGCGTTTTTCTTATTTTATTATTACACAGTTCTCACATAACTTTATTGATGAGAAAACTAAAGCTCAAAGAGATGAACTAGTTTGCACCAAATGACATAGCTGTTAAGTATCAATAGTGCACATTCTAACCCAGGCTGTCTGCTCTAAAAACTGAGCTCTTAATTCTCTATAGAACCAAAGAGAAAGGACTTTGGGAAATATTGTCTCAGGGAAACTAATAGGAAAAAGGTGTATATTCTTAAGTATTTCTACTTCTAAATTTGGCTCTTTTTAAAAAATGATTTTCAGAATTCCTCACTAATAAGGTAAATCTTTCAAAATTATACTTCCTATCATCCTTTAACTTACATTTTTAACTCAGTTAAAAAGAAAATTTTGTTAAAAATATTTTCAACAGAGAACATGTCACTTTTTAGTCATTTTTAAAATCTCATTTGTTTCTGTATCTTTTGCTTCAGCTACTATCTGGGAACCTAAAGATGTATGTTCCACATGTTGCTTTCTTCTTTTTCAGAAAAGCTGCTATTATTGCTCTGCTTAAAGATTGGACTAGTTTATTTCATATCTTTACTGGCTACATAATTTGCAGATCTCAACCAAAAAATATATGAAGTCCCTTGTTTTAAAAATAGGGATTCATTTCAGGATAGCAGCAGCAGATCATTAAAACGAGTGTGGAGATTATTTTAAGCATGGAATCCTGTGTGACTGCATAGGTTGCACAGCATGATTTGGCCCTACTTCTCATACAATTTATAAATGTTGCTGAAAATATTTCAGCAGGAAAATTATCAAAATTATAATTAAATGGAAGACTGACAGTAGAAAATTGCATGTAAAAATGTTTCTGTTCTCCTTAGTTTGATTAGAATTGAGAGGAGGAAAGCATACTTGGTTAATAATAATGATACTCCACAGCCTCTTAAGCTATATGTTGTAGTTTGCTAGAGCTTAGGGAAATTATTTGGGTTATTCATAGTTTATACTTAAGAAATTGGACAAGGGAAATAAAAGCAATTGGAAATTTGTGTTTTAGGTCTCTACCTCATTGCTTGTCCAATCATAAAAGAGTCACAAAATGTCTTTTACTAAACCTCTGCTAACTGTGACCAAAACACAAGCATATGGAAATATATTTCTGGAAAGAAGCCACAACTCATTGAAATTTCTCTCCATATGAATGCTGCTTAGTCCATGATTTGCATACAGAGAGTTTATAGAAAGAAATTAGGTTTTGTCTTGATTTAGTCATGGGGATTTGTGACATAGTGAAAGAGAGCTCATAACAGCAATTTTACAAGTCAGGTAACTTTAGAGAGGAGAAAGAAATCAGAGACAGTGAAGACTCTGTTATTGGCCTAGTTTAAATCCTATTTCTAAGCTGGTATTTAAAAAGCATTGTATATATTCAGCCCAGCAAAGAATCACTAGAGAATGAATAATAATGTATTTATTATATATTTCAAATGTATCAAGTATTCCCAAACAAAAATATATTATTTTTGCATCTTCAGTCAACAGATGCCTACATTTGTTTATTGCAATGTTACTAAACTGGACTGAAACTTGATTGGTAAATACTGTAGCTTTGATTTTTCTCAGTGTATTTTTGACAAATAGGACCAAATTTTAGTCTCTTTTTTTTTTAATTGGATCTGTAAGAAAACAAGATAGCTTGTCCCATTATTATTGCTTTCCTAGAGGCAATTTTGCAGCTATGATTATAAATAAATTTCTATTATAAAGTCTTATTTCCCAAAAGACTGGAAAAAAATTCATCATTGGTTCTCCCTTGTGAAAGTTTCATAGTTTCTGGCAATATGTAAACCTTAAGAGTTCATGTTCCCTGTTTAGAGTTTTAAAGGCTTATCTTGGCTTACAGAACTTTTGTTATTCTACAGATTTTTCTTCAAAGATGTTTATAGTGTAGAAGATATAAAAATTGACTAGGGAAAAACAATTCAAGTCAGTAAATGGTTATTGAGCATTTATACACAAGACTAGTTGTGGTAAAAATTGACAGAAGTATAAAATGTATCTTTAAGTATCATACTAGGAGCTTGCAATCTAGTAAAGAAATAAAAAATCGAAATACAATAGTGTGCATTCATTCTTTCTTCCACTCAATTATCCAGTTACTATCTACTAAGGAAGTAATAGATTCCAAGGTCTGTATTTGACACTGGTAATTTAATGATGTGTAAAACCTAGCCTCACAGAGCTTGCAGTCTAGTGGAAAACAGGCGATCAAAAAAATCACACAAACAAAGTTGCCTCTGTGAGAAGAGCTGTGAGTGTCAGCCTGGATCTCTATCTAAAAGAGGTTAGTTTGATCCCCCTCCTTCTGTCCTTTCCTCCTCAGCCTTTTCTGACAAGAAAGCCTGAGTGAGCCTTTTAAAATTTATTTCACTTAGAATTTCAAAAACTATAACTTTCACCATTTTCTTTTTTGTTGTTTTTCAACTTTAAGTTCCTTAGACATACCAGGCATGCACTGCCTCAGGTCCTTTGCACTGCTCTGTCAGGTCTAACCGCTTTTTTTTTTTTTTTTAACTGACCGAATAATTTACTCCCTATCTTCTTAAGATCCTAGTTCAAACAAATGTAATTTTCTCAAGGTTTTCCCAGGTTATGTGTTTTTTTAAAGCTCTGGCACTCCTATTTACTCCTTTATTTCTTTCCAGCACTGATCACTATATAATAGCCTATCATTTATCTCCTTTGCTTTACCTAATGTCTCCTGTTCTAAATTATAAGCTCAACAAAGACATAGCCTTTGTAGCTGTTCATTTTCTCTCTGTTGTCCTCAATTCCGAGCACAAGGCCTGCCTGGCTTATAGGAGACACACAATTAGCATTTCCTAAATGAATTCGCCCATAGTCAATTGAGGTTAGGAGAGAATCTGAGGAACTGATGATTTGGCTTATAACCCAAGACCTCAGTAAATGTTTAGCAAGTTGTTGAACACTCAGTCGTGTCCAACTCTTTGCAATGTTGTGGACTGTAGTATGCCAGACTTCCCTGACCTTCACTATCTCCCAGAGTTTGCTCAAACTCATGTCCATTGAGTTGATGATGCCATCCAACTGTTTCATCCTCTGTCATCCCCTTCTTCTCATGCTCTCAATCTTTCCCAGAATCAGGGTCTTTTCCATTGAGTCTCTTTAGCAAGTAAAGAGAAGAAATAAACCTGACAGTAGCAGTAGTAGCAATAATGGCTACTTTAAGTGTTCAGTTCAGTTCAGTTGCTCAGTCGTGTCTGACTCTTTGCGACTCCATGGACAGCAGGATGCCAAAACTCCCTGTCCATTGCCAACTCCCAGAGTTTACTCAAATTATTGTCGATTGAGTTGGTGATGCCACCCAGCCATCTCATCTTCTGTCGTCCCCTTCTCATCCCGCCTTCAATTTTTCCCAACCTCCGGGTCTTTTCAAAGGAGTTAGTTCTTCACATCAGGTGGCCAAAGTATTGGAGTTTCAGCTTCAGCATCAGTCCTTTTAATGAATATTCAGGACTGATTTCCTTTAGGATGGACTGGTTGAATCTCCTTCTGTCCAAGGGTCTCTCAAGAGTCTTCTCCAACAGCACAGTTCAAAAGCATCAATTCTTCTGAGCTTAGCTTTCTTTATAGTTCAACTCTCACATCCATACATTGACTACTGGAAAAACCATAGCTTTGACTAGGTGGACCTTTGTTGGCAAAGTAATATCTCTGCTTCTTAATATGCTGTCTAGATGGGTCATAACTTTTCTTCCAAAGACCAAGCATCTTTTAATTTCATGGCTGCAGTCACCATCTGCAGTGATTTTGGTGCCCCCAAAGAGAACGTCTGCCATGGTTTCCCCATCTATTTGCCATGAAGTAATGGGACCATATGGCATGATCTTAGTTTTCTAATGTTGAGCTTTAAACCAACTTTTTCACTCTCTTCTTTCACTTTCATCAAGAGGCTCTTTAGTTCTTCTTCACTTTCTGCCATAAGGGTGGTGCCATTTGCATTTCTGAAGTGACTGATATTTCTCCCAGCAATCTTGACTCCAGCTTGTGCTTCATCCAGTCCAGCAATTCTTATGATGTACTTACTCTGCATATAAGTTAAATAAGTAGGGTGACAATATACGGCCTTGACATACTCCTTTCCCAATTTGGAACCAGTCTGTTGTTCCATGTCCAGTTCAAACTGTTGCTTCTTGACCTGCATACATATTTTTCAGGAGGCAGGTCAGGTGGTCTGGTATTCCCATCTCTTGAAGAATTTCCTGCAGTTTGTTGTGATTCACACAGTCAAAGGCTTTGGCATAGTCAATAAAGCAGAAATAGATATTTTTTCTGGAACTGTCTTGCTTTTTTGATGCACCAACGAATGTTGGCAATTTGATCTTTGGTTCCTCTGCCTTTTCTAAAACTATCTTGAACATTTGGAAGTTCACAGTTCACATACTGTTGAAGCCTGACTTGGATAATTTTGAGCATTACTTTACTAGCGTATGAGATGAGTGAAATTGTATGGAAGTTTGAGCATTCTTTGGCATTACTTTTCTCTGGGAATAGAATGAAAACTGACCTTTTCCGTCCTGTGGCCACTGCTGAGTTTTCCAAATTTGCTGACATATTGAGTACAGCACTTTCATAGCATCATCTTTTAGGATTTGAAATAGATGGAATTCCATCACCTCCACTAGCTTTTGCATCACTAGCTTTGCTCAAGTGGGCTCTTAAGGCGCACTTGACTTCACATTCCAGGATGTCTGGCTCTAAGTGAGTGATCACACCATTGTGATTATCTAGGTCAGGAAATCTTTTTTGTATAGTTCTTCTGTGTATTTTTGCTACCTCTTCTTAATATCCTCCACTTCTATTAGGTTCATACTATTTCTGTCCTTCTTTGTGCCCATATTTGCATGAAAAATTCCCTTGGTATCTCTAATTTTCTTGAAGAGATCTCTAGTCTTTCTCATTCTATTGTTTTCCTCTATTTTTTTGCATTGATCAGTGAGGAAGGCTTTCTTATCTCTCCTTGCTATTCTTTGGAACTCTGCATTCAAAGGCATATATCTTTCATTTTCTCCTTTGCCTTTCACTTCTCTTCTTTTCTCAACTATTTGTAAGACCTCCTCAGACAACCATTTTCCCTTTTTGCATTTCTTTTTCTTGGAGATGGTCTTGATCACTGCCTCCTGTACAGTGTCATGAACCTCTGTCCATAGTTCTTCAGGCACTCTGTCTATCAGATCTAATCCCTTGAATCTATTTGTCACTTCCACTGTATAGTCCTAAAGGATTTAATTTAGGTCATACCTGAATAGTCTAGTGGTTTTCCCTGTTTTCTTCAATTTAACTCTGAATTTGGCAATAATTCTTGATCTGAGTTCTGATCTGAGCCACAGTCAGCTCCTGGTCTTGTTTTTGCTGACTGTTTAGAACTTCTCCATCTTTGGCTGCAAACAATATTATCAGTCTTATTTTGGTATGGACCATCTGGTGATGTCCATGTGGAGTCTTCTCTTGTGTTGTTGGAAGAGGGTGTTTTCTATGACCAGTGCATTCTCTTGGCAAAACTCTGTTAGCCTTTGCCCTGCTTCATTCTGTACTCAAGGCCACATTTGCCTGTTACTCCAGGTATTTCTTGACTTCCTACTTTCAGTGTTACATATATTAACTCTTAATCCTTTAACAAACCCTTTAAAATAGGCAAACTCATTTCCACTTTACAGATGAGAAGTTGAGAAACAGAGAGAGCTTTCCAGGAAGAGGAAATCATATATATTAAAACTGTCTGACTATAGGATGTACAGCAAAAAGACCATAATGTGTGTGAATGGAGATAAGAGACCTAGGGAATGGGTAGAAAATGAAAAACAAGGAGAAAAAAGTTAGGGGTCAGGTGCCCAATAGATTATTTGTAGAGTGATATTATATTCTTGATTCTTCAGGAAAATCCCTGATCATATTGTTGACCTAAGCTCCCTTTATTCTTTAAGTGAATACCTCTTTTACTCTCATAATCTCCCTGGGTTGGATGATAAACTGTGTTAACAAGTTTTCTCTCTCCTCTCCTAAAAACAATGAAAAGCCTTTGAGAAGTGGTAACATGATCAGTGGAAAAGGCAATGGCACCCTACTCCAGTACTCTTGCCTGGAAAATCCCATGGACGGAGGGGCCTGGTAGGCTGCAGTCCATGAGGTCGCTAGGAGTCAGACATGACTGAGCGACTTCACTTTAACTTGTCACTTTCATGCATTGGAGAAGGAAATGGCAACCCACTCCAGTGTTCTTGCCTGGAAAATCTCAGGGTCGGGGATCCTGGTGGGCTGCCGTCTATGGGATCACACAGAGTCGGACACGACCTGAAGTGACTTAGCAGCAGCAACAGCAGCAGCAACATGATGAGACTTGCATTCTGATAGAATAATTCTAGGTATAATGTTTAAAATCAACTGAATTTGAAGAATTTATGCAAGCAGATGTATTTGGAGTCAATAATCTATAATGATTGCTTGAGTATGGTGGTATTAGTAGACATGCAGAGATAAGAGCAGATTTGCAAAATATTTAGAGGGTAAATTAAATTAATGTGCTGATGGATTATATATGAGGGGGTACAGGAGACGGTGTGTGTACAAAAACTCATAGGTTTCTGGTATCAGCAACTGGATAAAGGATTTCCAGTTCATTGTGATGGGGATCAATGGGGGAATATTATGTATGTGTATAGAATTGGAAGTGGAGAGTTGAAGATCCATAAACGTGAAAAGTTTAAAAGTCAATTACATGATAAATGATCAAATAAGATGTCTAGTCAGTAGGTGGTTTTTCTTTGTTTGGATATGCCACAGTGTTTATCTACCTATTGAAATATCTGAATTGTTTCCAGTTTTTAGGAATTTCAAGTAAAGCTACATGAAGATTTCTATATATGTCTTCATATGGACAGATGCTTTTCTTTACATTAAACAAATCTTAAGAGTAGAAAAGCTGTATCATTTGGTTGGTTTCTGTATAATTTTTTAAGAAGCTGACAAATTGTTTCAGTTCAGTTCACTTGCTCAGTTGTGTCTGACTCTTTGCAACCCCATGAACCACAGCACGCCAGGCCTCCCTTTCCATCACCAGCTCCCAGAGTCTACCCAAACCCATGTCCATCAAGTCGGTGATGCCATCCAACCATCTCATCCTCTGTCCTCCTGTCCTTAATCTTTCCCAGCATCAGGGTCTTTTCAAATGAATCAGCTCTTTGCATCAGATGGCCAAAGTATTGGAGTTTCAGCTTCAACATCAGTCCTTCCAATGAACACCCAGGACTGATCTCCTTTAGTATGGACTGATTGGATATCCTTGCAGTCCAAGGGACTCTCAAGAGTATTCCAACACCACAGTTCGAAAACATCAATTCTTCTCTGCTCAGCTTTCTTTATAGTCCAACTCTCACATCCATACATGACCACTCTTCCAATGAACACCCAGGACTGATCTCCTTTAGTATGGACTGATTGGATATCCTTGCAGTCCAAGGGTCTCTCAAGAGTATTCCAACACCACAGTTCGAAAACATCAATTCTTCTCTGCTCAGCTTTCTTTATAGTCCAACTCTCACATCCATACATGACCACTGGAAAAACAATAGCCTTGATTAGACAGACCTTTGTTGGCAAAGTAATGTCTCTGCTTTTTAATATGCTGTCTAGGTTGGTCAGAACTTTGCTTCTAAGGAGTAAGTGTCTTTTAATTTCATGGCTGCAACCACCATCTGCAGTGATTTTGGAGCCCAGAAAAATAAAGTCAGCCACTGTTTCCACTATTTCCCCATATACTTGCCATGAAGTAGAACTGTTGTATCCTTATTGCCAAATTCAGACTTAAATTGAATAAAGTAGGGAAAACCACGAGATCATTCAGGTATGACCTAAATCAAATCCCTTACAGTTATACAGAGGAAGTGAGAAATAGATTCAAGGGATTAGATCTGATAGACAGAGTGCCTGATGAACTATGGACAGAGGTTCGTGACATTGTACAGGAGAAAGATCAAGACCATCCCCAAGAAAAAGAAATGCAAAAAAGCAAACTGGCTCTCTGAGGCGGCCTTACAAATAGCTGTGAAAAGAAGAGAAGCAAAAGGCAAAGGAGAAAAGGAAAGGAATACCAATTTGAATGCAGAATTCCAAAGAATAGCAAGAAGAAAAAAGAAAGCGTTCCTCAGTGATCAGTGCAAAGAAATAGAGGAAATAGAATGAGAAAGACTAGAGCTCACTTCAAGAAAATTAGAGACACTAAGGCAATATTTCATGCAAAGATGGGCTCAGTAAAGGACAGAAATGATACAGATCTAACAGAAACAGAAGATATTAAGAAGAGGTGGCAAGAATTCACAGAGGAACTACACCAAAAAGATCTTCACGACCCAGATAATCCATGTAAGGCTAATGACCAGCTACTGAGAGAAGTCTCTTGTGAGTATTTTGCTCAATGCCCCATGAATCAGGAGCATTTCCAGTCTGGGTGACGAGCCTAGGCATTATCCCTGACTTGTGTGAGCACTGGGCGTAATTATCACTAATCTTCTTTGGTTCTTTTCCCATTCAGCGGTAGCTGCCTCACAAGCACACACTACTCAATGCTCAGCTTTATCCTCTAGGATAAAGGTCCTATCCTCCAGGTCTTTGTATTTCTCTCTTTATTCAACTCTCTTGTTTCTGGTACTCTCTCTTATGAACTCTAGCTACCTTAGCTTCTCCAGACTACTCCCTGTTACTCCATATTGGATGCAAGAGAAAGTCTCTAAGAAGCTTTCTTTTAAATGCACACTTTTAGTATCTAGGAATTCTGATTCAGTAATTCTAAAGAGGGTGTCTGTAATACATTCTTTTATACAGCCTCAAGGTAATTCTAAAGATATTGGGATATGTAATCATTTGTCTCAGAGATGAATTCAATGAACCTGGAAGTCTAAAAAGATTTCAAGAGGTGCATAGAATTTGAACTAGATTTTAAGAAATAGTAGAATGTGGCAAATGTATGTTCTGTGCCAGTTACAGTGGATGATTAAATAAGTTTAAGGGATGAATTAATTGATTTATCTTCCCTTTTCCATTAGCAAACCTCTATTTCAGTTTCCAGGTACCTTCCCAGCTATAGGTTTCTCTGTCTTTACAGAACTAATTTATAACTTATTTTGTTTTGATAGCCTTTCTTTTGTTATATTAGTCCATGTATTATCACATATCAAATCTATTTTTACTCTATCTTTATATCATAATCATTTTGTTATGTTTCTTCCACTGACCTGTGTATTACTTTTGAAAAATTAATTCATCTTTGATCCCCAGAAACTAGCACAGTGCTTAGAAAACTTAGGTGCTCATAAATATTTGCTGATTTGAACTGTTGTTCCTCTTGATATTCAGAAGTGGTCTATTTAACTATTTAATATTAGATGTCAGTTGTGACCTGGATTTTTTAGTAATATATGAGCTAACTTTTGCTGCATAGAAAATTTATCTCAAAACTTTATGGCTTAAAAACAATAAACATTTTTTATCTTGCCATTTTGTAGCTCAAGAATCTCAGGATACCTTAGCTGGGTCCCCTGGCCTAGTATCTCTCACAAGGTTTCTAATAGGGCTGCAGTCTTCTTAAGGACTGAATGAAGAGAGTCCTCTTTTGTGCTCACTTTTGTAGCTGTTGGCAGGTTTGGGTCCTCTCTGCCTATTATCTAAAGACACCAGGCCCTTACCATGTGATGCTATTCTTAGGAAAGCTCATAATGAGACATCTGGTTTCCATCAGAGAGAGTGATGGAGAGATCAAGTCCAAGAGTGAGGGAGTGAGACGAAGTCACAGTCTTTTTGTAACCTAATCTTGGAAGTGATATTCCATAACTTTTGTCATTTTCTATTAAAGTATTCATGAGAAATGTCATTCCGACATTCAAGGGAACTACTTAGCCTCATAGATAGCAATACCACTTACATTTTCTCAAAGATGATAACAAATGTATACATAGATGGATTTATAGGGAGATTATAAATTATGTCTAGAAGAGAAGAGCTCTATTAACCCAGGAAACTTGGCATGATTCTATACTTATATTATTTGACCCTGTCTTTTTCTTAGAATCAAAGGTGACTAGCAGGTAAATGTGCTGACAATTCTGTTTTCCCCAAACTAGCAACTCTTTTGTTGAACAGTTATTTCCAGTATGTACTTTCTGGATGTCTAGCATTTCAGAGGTACCTTGGAGCTTATTCAAGGAGAAAGGAAGGAGTTATAAGCTCATGCCTCCTACATCCAGGAGCCACCCAAGCCAATTCTATCATAGTACTCCTGCTGAGTATTTATGCTGAGTTCATTAAGTAAAAGTTTGAAAAATGTTTGAAATGTTAGAGAAACTGGGATTCTAGAGTAATGTTTTTTGGCTGCGGCAGTATAATATATGTGGTGGTGGTTGTGTAGTTTCTAAGTCATGTCCAACTTTTGCAACCCCATGGACTGCAGCCCTCCAGGCTCCTCTGTCCATGGGATTCTCCAGGCAAGAATGCTGGGATGGGTTGCCATTTCCTTCTCCAGGGAATCTTCCCAAACAAGTAATCAAACCTGGGTTTCCTGCATTGCAGGCGGACTCCTGCACTGCAAGTGGATTCTTTACCAACTGAGCTTCAAGGGAAATCAATATATAATATATAGACTAATCATTAGGCATGTGGTCTCTAGAACCAACCTGCCTAGATTTCTTTGTATCCAGGTTCTGCCATTTACTACCCATGTGAAACGGTTAGAAGTCTGGGCTCAAGTCTCACCCACAGTTATTTCTTAGTCCTTTCTATGTCTGAAGCTGACAGGCATACTTGGGATTGCACTTTTTTCATTTTCATTGCAGGCTTCAATTATTAGTCTCCCTGTGTTTATCTTAGTTTAACTTACTTTAATAGTTAACCAACATTATTCCTTCTGCTTTCTGTCCTGATAATAGGTCTCTGACTGAATGATGGATATTCTTTTAATAAACTTATCTAGAAAGAAAATTATCTATAACTGATCTGTATACCAATCAATGCATACTGTTTCATAATCAGTTATGACTGGATTTACCAATATTATTGTGTCACTTATTCTAAGTTATTGCAGACCAACATTTTTAATTAATGTTGTTAAATAAAGAGCCTATAGGATGTAATTGATTACTTAAGTTAATATCTAGCAGTTCACCAAATAATGTTTTCTGCCTTACTTAATGAGGAAGCTCAAAAAGGAAAGCCCTAAACATTCTGTATAGTGTGCTTGAAACAGTACTAACCCCTGAACCTGAGACTTAACTGTTGTCGTTTTTGGTTTTTAAATCCCTGCTGGTGGAAATAATTGATCTTTGAAATATTTTTTAGGAAGATTCTTATTAATCATTTTTATCTAAGAGCCAAAATCTTTATGTGGTCCTTTTGAACTGTGGTGTTGGAGAAAACTCTTGAGAGTCCCTTGGACTGCAAGGAGATCCAGCCAGTCCATCCTAAAGGAGATCAGTTCTGGGTGTTCATTGGAAGGACTGATGCTGAAGCTGAAGCTCCAGTACTTTGGCCACCTCATGCAAAGAGTTGACCATTGGAAAAGACCCTGATGCTGGGAGGGATTGGGGGCAGGAGGAAAAGGGGATGACAGAAGATGAGATGGCTAGATGGCATCACCGACTCGATGGATATGAGTTTGGGTGAACTCCTGGAGTTGGTGGTGGACAGGGAGGCCTGGCGTGCTGCGATCCATGGGGTCGCAAAGAGTCGGACATGACTGAATGATTGAACTGAACTGAACTGAACTGAGTTCTCTTAGTTGACTGCAACTCACCTTCAAACTGTGATTTAGAAGTCTATTTTTCAAGTAGAGGCAAATTACATGATTTCAGTAGGTGTCTTGGGCTGGAGGACAGGTCATGAGAAAATTCTTTGTCAGATTACAATGTCTAGGATATAGGCAGTGTAAGAAAGATTATCCATGAGGGGGAGCCTAACTCGTACTACAATTTTCAAGTCTCTACAATTGCAGTATAGCCGAAAAATGCTGGACCTTTGGCAAGCTATAAAAATAAATCTCATAAGGAAGAAAAAATTGTGGCTTTCGAAATGCATAGAACATGATGTATTCATAACACAGTAAACATTGAAAGCCTGTTTTCTCAGCCAGGGATTTTAAAATAAGACCCTCACATAAGGAAATGCTGCAAAAAAGAATATATATAAGAAAGAAAATAGCACAGCAAGACGACGATTAGCTGGAAGGCTCAGAAAATTTAGCCTGTCTTTTCTTTAAAATTTCTCTTCCATGGGCTTCCTTAACAAGCATTCCTTTGTTCTCCTTTTCTTTCATGGATGACTCTTCTCTTTCCTTTGCTGGCTCCATTCTTTCCCACTTTTTAGCCATAAATATCCCTCAAGTATCTCCTCTTACCTATGGAACTGGTGTTATCGCCTAACTTCAATTATTACGTCTCTAAAATGATCCCACTTGTAGCTCCAGCCTTGACCTCACAGCTTCTCATCACTCTTCATCCACCAGCTTTTCTACTTACATTATTACAATTTCCTGAGAAGCTATAGGTTTATATAATCGATGGAATTCTTTTACTTTTGTATATAAGTTTATGTACCTTTAAGCTCTATTTCTACAACATAAGAATATGGAATGTCCCTTTAATTTCTTTGATAATGTTATCTGGTGGAATCATTTTCTGAGTAATTTTCAAACCAGATTTAATTTTAACCTGAGATAATAAGAGAAAGATCACATAAGAGAACCTCATTTCTGTGACAGCCTGAAGAAACTCTTTTCCAATAAGTTTTTGTACTCAAATATTTAATTGGAGCTATATCAGGTAAAATAAAAAGTCTTTACAAAAATATTCAGTTAGTGTTTTAAATGAAAAACCTCTGTAACTATATGATAGGGAGTTCTCACTTAACAGTTGTAATGGGTGTAGAGAAGTCAGTATATATACAGCTAAAAATTTTTACAGAAAATAGAGCATAAAATCAAAAGAAGTGCTTATTTTAAATCTAAAGCAATGTTATGATCTAAAATGCTAGGTAATGAAGCCTTAAATACAAATGGATAAGCAATTATTGGTATTTTTAATTGACATAGCTTTTGGTAGTTGTTTAAAAACTCAGGAATAATGTTTGCATTTTGATTGAGGGAAACCCTCCATAGAAAAAATTCAGGAAAAATTCTAAAATTCTTGTCATAGTATATATGACTCTTCAAGATCCCTAACATATAACGTCTACTTAGAATAACTTAACTTTATTTTTTTCAGTCATCTGCAAGCAATTACAAAGTCAGAATCATACTTATTGATATACTGGCTACACAGATGTCCTTGAAAATCCTTGAAGAACATCAACCAAGGCTATATCCTGTATAGAACTGTCTGAGGTGGCAAGCAATTACAGGCTGTCCCCAAACAATAACACACGTAAGAAGAAAAACACTGTGGAGTGGTATGATTCTTTGGACTTCTATAGATTCGAGTTTAAATTTTGGTGCTTTTCCTTAAAACTGTGTAATTCTTAACCTTATTTTTCCTATTTTTAAAATGAGATTATTAGTAACAGTGGCAACTCACTCCAGTATTCTTGCCTGGAGAATCCCAGGATTGGGGAGCCCGGTAGGCTACCGTCTATGGGGTCGCGCAGAGTTGGACACAACTGAAGCAACTTAGCAGCAGCAGCCATGAGATTGTTGTGAGAATTAAATGAGATATCCTTATTTAGCTCATAGATGGGCTTCCATAGTGACTCAGTCATAAAGAATCTGCCTGTAACATAGGAGGTGCAGGTTCAATTCCTCGGTTGTGAAGATCCTCTGAAAAAGGAAATGGCAACCCACTCTAGTATTCTTGCCTGGGAATGGGCTACAGTCCATGGCGTTGCAAAAAAACAAATAGAACTGAGCAACTAAATAACAACATTCTCAAAGCACACATTCTAATGCTTCATTCACATTACCAAAAATCAAAGGGCAAGTGATAAAGATTAAATCATTGAAAGAAACCCAGAATAAGTAATTGGGAAACAGGGGAAATATATAACCAGTCTGCTGCTGCTGCTCAGTAGCTCAGTTCAGTTCAGTTCAGTTGCTCAGTCGTGTCCGACTCTTTGCAACCCCATGAATCGCAGCACGCCAGGCCTCCCTGTCCATCACCAACTCCCGGAGTTCACTCAGATTCACGTCCATCGAGTCAGTGATGCCATCCAGCCATCTCATCCTCTGTCGTCCCCTTCTCCTCCAGCCCCTAATCCCTCCCAGCATCAAAGTCTTTTCCAATGAGTCAGCTCTTCACATGAGGTGGCCAAAGTACTGGAGTTTCAGCTTTAGCATCATTCCTTCCAAAGAAATCCCAGGGCTGATCTCCTCTAGGATGGACTCATTGGATCTCCTTGCAGTCCAAGGGACTCTCAAGAGTCTTCTCCAACACCACAGTTCAAAAGCATCAATTCTTCGGCGCTCAGCCTTCTTCGAAGTCCAACTCTCACATCCATACATGACCACAGGAAAAACCATAGCCTTGACTAGATGGACCTTAGTCGGCAAAGTAATGTCTCTGCTTTTGAATATACTGTCTAGGTTGGCCATAACTTTTCTTCCAAGGAGTAAGCGTCTTTTAATTTCATGGCTGCAGTCACCATCTGCAGTGATTTTGGAGCCCAAAAAAATAAAGTCTGACACTGTTTCCCCATCTATTTCCTATGAAGTGATGGGACCAGATGCCATGTCTTCGTTTTCTGAATGTTGAGCTTTAAGCCAACTTTTTCACTCTCCTCTTTCACTTTCATCAAGAGGCTTTTTAGTTCCTCTTCACTTTTTGCCATAAGGGTGGTGTCATCTGCATATCTGAGGTGATTGATATTTCTCCCGGCAGTCTTGATTCCAGCTTGTGTTTCTTCCAGTTCAACGTTTCTCATGATGTATTCTGCTTGTGTCCAACTCTTTGCAACCCCACGGACTATAGCCCACAGGCTCCTCTCTCCATGAAATTTTCCAGGCAAGAATACTGGAATGCCGTTTCCTACTCCAGGGGATTTTCCTGACCCAAGGATCAAACCTGCATCTCCTACAGTGGCAGGCAGATTTTTACCACTGAGTCACCAGAGAAGCCCCCATATAATCAAATTCTGAGTTGCTAAGTAAGGTAGACCCCATATTGGAGGAATCTGGGTAAAATACATGCATCTGGAGAGAGAAGTGTGTGTATGTTTGTTTGTGTATGTGTGTTGTAGAAATAGTACCAGTATTAGTAGCAGCAGTAGTAGCAATAGTGATAGATAGAATCAACTAGAGAATGTTTGAAGCAAGATAGTTAATAACTACCACTGAACACTTCCTCTTTGCTTACCAAGTTTTGTCCTAAATGATTTCTGTGTATTATCTTAATTAATTCAAGGCAATTAAAGCAGACAAAGGAAATCAGGAGGCAATACAATGTTAGTGATAAAAAAACAACATTGAAGAAACACTCAGTATTGTAAAGTAAAAAAAAGAAATTAAATTACATATACAAAAAAAAAACTAAATAAATGTAACAGTACATTCAAAAAAGAAAGAAAGAGATAAACAGATAGTCACCTCTAGAGGACAATAAAAAGCTGGCAGAGAGGTAGGGATTAAACTCAAAGATCATTATGTCAGTCAGTCTAAGGAAGGATAAGATCTTAAGGAGAAGACAAATAGTAAGAAATGCTGGAGAAAATTAAAATAAGGAAAAGACCCAAGGATATACACTGGAATTGACAGTTGGGTGGTCTTTGATGTCATTTTCCAAAGAAATTTCCCTGAAGTTTGGAAATTCTGGTCTGAAGCCAGAATATAGGTGGGCTGAGGAATGATTAAGAGGTGAGAATATGTGAATAAAAGCTGTAGACTACTCTTGAAAAAAAAATGAAAAGTTTAGAAGAGGGTAATTGTTCAATGGGACACAATTGGAGTAGGTTATTGAAAGTTAAACACAAGAGATGTGGGTTCTGTCCCCTGGTCAGGAAGATCCCCTGGAGGAGTAAATGACAACCCGATCAGTATTCTTGTCTGGAAAATTCCATAGACAAAAGAACCTTGTAGGCTAGAGCCCAGGGTGTGGCAAAGAATTGGACACGACTGAGTGACTGAGGACACACATTGAAAGTTAGAACTGGAAGCATTGACAAATTTCAAATCTAAATCAACTTGCATATTAAAATCTTTGGGATCATTTTGATTTCCTGAGGCATAAACTTTCAAAAACATTTTCTTTTAAAACTGTTAATATAGATTTTCTGCTAAATGGAAGTGGGTATTATCCCAAAAGAGATTCATGATTCTGTTCTCTATAAGTCTCAATAGTAAAGGTTAGATAAAGATACACAGAAGAGAAAACTGTGGCTTTAAACAAACTATAAATCCTAAGGAAAACATCAGTATAAATATGAATTTGAGGGAGACTCCAAAAAAGTCACAAGAAATGAGATATCACTTTAAATAAAGCAAAGAAAAACTTAATTTCAAAGTGTAGATATCTATGGAAAGTCTACTAGGTATAAAACACTTATATTTAATTTTGGGAATTTCAGCTCTGATTTATTGCCATTTTATCCCATGTAGAATTTACCTTACTTTACTTTCTCTTCCATGAGACATTTAGCTCCTATTGATGTAGTCATTTTTTTCTTCATCATTGTCAATGATTTTCATAAGATGAAGTTCATAGTCGGAAGCCAGATGGGTGCAAGTCAATAAGTAAAGTCATACTGTAGCAGAAACATTCAGCAAATAAGAACAATGAGGACCTTTCTCTTGTAGGCATTACTTTTCAAATCTCTGGAATTTAAAATGATAAGGTATAACTCTTCTAGTTAGAAGGATTGTCTCAGGTGAAAAATCCTTCTTAATCTGGAATTAAAACTTCCTACACTTCACTGAGACAAGTTCAGAACATGATAAAAATAGTTTAATTAATTTTTGTATAATAGTAGCTTGCACACAGTGATAATGAAAAGATTGAGTTGTGAGGATAAATAATATAAGCATTTAAAGAAAGAAATGTTTAATACAGTAAAGTATTTGTGAAAGGTTCTCAGAGGACCTGGGAACTGTGCTTGGCCTTGAGACTAGGTATACTACAGTCAGAGAAAGAAAACAGAAACTTTCTAGGAAGAAAGAGCAGAATGTTCAAACAAGTATTTAAATTGCAGCCTTGAAATTGTAGAGATTCTACTTGGATATTTTGAGAAGTCAACTAGCAAATGAAAATATTTTTAGTGTATAAAATATAGTAATTCTTTTCCTATCAAAACAAAGAGCTCCAACTCATTTTTTGTGCTCGTAAAACAATGACTTTGTGAGAGACACTTTGTCATGCTTATTCATTTCATCAATAAAGAATACCCGAACATCAAGGCTGTACATTGTCACCCTGCTTATTTAACTTATATGCAGAGTACATCATGAGAAATGCTGGGCTGGAAGAAACACAAGCTGGAATCAAGATTGCCAGGAGAAATATCAATAACCTCAGATATGCAGATGACACCACCCCTATGGCAGAAAGTGAAGAGGAACTAAAGAGCCTCTTGATGAAAGTGAAAGAGGAGAGTGAAAAAGCTGGCTTGAAAACTCAACATTTAAAGAACTAAGATCATGCATCTGGTCCCATCACTTCATCGCAAATAGATGGGGAAACAGTAGTGGATGTTCTTTTTGGGGGCTCCAAAATCACTGCAGATGGTGATTGCAGCCATGAAATTAAGACACACACTTCTTGAAGGAAAGTTCTGACCAACCTAGACAGCATATTAAAAAGCAGAGACATTACTTTGCCAACAAAGGTCCATCTAGTCAAGGCTATTGTTTTTCCAGTAGTCATGTATGGATGTGAAAGTTGGACTATAAAGAAAGCTGAGCACCAAAGAATTGATACTTTTGAACTGTGGTGTTAGAAAAGACTCTTGAGAGTCCCTTGGACTGCAAGGAGATCCAACCAGTCCATCCTAAAGGAGGTCAGTCCTGGGTGTTCATTGGAAGGACTGATCTTGAAGCTGAAACTCCAATACTTTGGCTACCTCATGCGAAGAGATGAGTCCTTTGAAAAGACCCTGATGCTGGGAAAGATTGAGGGCAGGAGGAGAAGGGGATGACAGAGGATGAGATGGTTGGATGGCATCACTGACTCAATGGACATGAGTTTGGGTAAACTCCAGGAGTTGGTGATGGAAAGGGGAGGCCTAGTGTGCTGCGGTTCATGGGGTCTCAAAGGGTCGAACACGACTGAGTGACTCAACTGAACTGAATGTTTGAATCTTGGTTCTTTAATAATAATAATAATATATATATACATATATATATATACACTCATACATATGTGTATATATATCATTTATACAAATTTAAGTATGATAAAGTTCTTTATTTTAAAGAGTTTAAAGATTATTAAGACATCCTTTCTGTTATAAGACTTTTTTCTAGTATACAGTTTCAGTAGTAGTTTTGTTATTATTTTGGGGGAGAAAAATGAAAACTATGGATTTTCTCAAAATCATTTAATACAACAGAATTTTATGGGCAGCAGAAAACTTAATTAGACATTTTATGTAAAAATGCCAGTGACAGTGGCATGGAGCAGGCACTTGGGCTTTACTAAAGTTTAATTCGGAATAAAGGATCAATTAATGTGTGCGTTGAACTATTTAAAAATTTCTATCATATATTTGGGTCCTAATTGTTAATGTTTAAATTCCTTTATGACTAGTAGATATATATTCCTATTTTTTAACTAGAAATACAGTCAATTCAATAATTATCTGGATGCCTATTATATATTTAGCCTAGGGGTGAATAAAAGCAATTCAGTTTGGGACTTCATGTCGTGGAAAGGAGATGAAATTGATCTACCCACTCTTTCAGGTTCTAGATTAGGGGAAGCATGGTTAAAATTATTTAATAGATATATGTTCCAGCCTAAGCATTAATGTAAGTGCGTTTATCTTAACCACAATGACAAGCATATTTGTATATCA
This sequence comes from Aepyceros melampus, assembly GCA_006408695.1. Taxonomy (NCBI): domain Eukaryota; kingdom Metazoa; phylum Chordata; class Mammalia; order Artiodactyla; family Bovidae; genus Aepyceros; species Aepyceros melampus. Next base: position 142,900 of record SJXQ01003174.1, read on the forward strand.
TGATACATTGTATCCCCATAAAATTGGTAGGAAATATACTCCCTATCATGACTTGAAATATCATAAGAACCAATAGATGCATTAAATGTATATAAATAGCCTGTGAAATTATTCAGATAATTCCAGTGTACATTGCTCTCAATGGTTAACTATTTTCTTGAATTTTAAAACAAACTAAAATCTACAGTTCAATAATGACTCTGTGTGGTTTCATTAAATCTTACATTTTGACAGTTTCTCAGAAGGCCAACACTTCATAATTAATGAATATTGAGCCAAAAGATTGACCTTCTGAATAACTGGATAAGTGCAAACTTAGGAAAAAATTACATTGGACTAAGAGCTCTTATCTTTTAGAATGAAAGTAAGTTCTGGAACTATGCCTAAGAAATTGGGTCTATATGTTAACATTTGAGAATCCTTTTTACAATAAAAATTCATGCTGTCTACTTTATTTTATGCTATGTTTAAAATAAGAGAATTTGTAAAAAGCTCCATTTACCTTGATCACATGTAACCTCCTTTAAACGTTCCCAAGATTGAACTCACAGGCATGTGAAGTCTGAGATAGCAGACATTTGATATAAATGGTTCCAGTATTCAATTCCAAGCTGAATCTAACAAGCTTCTACTAACAGAAAGCTTCATTTTACCTGAGATTGATTCAGTTAGTTCATTTGCTTAAAGGTTATTGTTAACGCAATCAAGGTCACAGGAAGGATCTGATGCAAAGAAACTTCGAACAAGCTGAAATTTGAATTCCAGTTCTGCTTCTTATTAATTGTATGACCTAGATAGGTTAAAAAGCCTTCTTGAGGCTCAGTGTCTTTACCTTTAAAATGGGAGAGTGGAACTTATCTTTCTATGTTATAGAGTGAGACAGAGGCACTCCAGTTACCGTTTATGCCCTCGACTTAGGATGAAGGCATCGAAGAGAAAAGAAGAGGTGTGGGAACAGATGTTCCTTGAGCTCTTTGATCCCAGCTTCATGTTCTCTCTTCTAAGACTAATAGACTTCTGAAAATTTCCCCAAATGTATATTATTTTACCAACTAAAAAACAGAGAGTACATTAGAAAAATTTACAGTGAAAAAGAACACATCTGGAGGAAATGACTTCAATCAGTTTTCTAGAGAAAAGAAGCTTGGAGATGAGTCTTTGGTAGAATAAATCTAAAGGGTCAGCAGATTTGTTGGCAGTCTGTGCCTTTCCATGAAGGCAGTTGATCCATAGCTCCTGCTGGTTTTTGTTTGTTTGTTTTAATCACTCATTCATTCAACAAATTTTTATTGAATGATTACTATTTTCATGGCAACATGCTAGGGTAGGATTATATAGATGAATTTGGTATACATTTTGTGCTTAAAGAATTTGGTCTTTAATAAGGGTGATAAGGCATGTATATAAATTTGTAAATGTTCTAAATAGTAGGAAAGAAAGTTGAGTTAGATGTAAAAGGAAGAAAGACAATTTTAGCAAATAATTTGGCAACAAATAGAGGGAAAGTAAAGAAATATTGGAGGAGATGGCATTTAGCTTGGGTTTAAATATCTGTAGATTGGGCAGAAGGGAACTTCTGACTGAGGAAATAATATGAACAAAAACTCAGAGAAGTGGGAAATGGAGTGCAGTTTGATTGTACAGTTGGGTTTATGAAAGAGAGTCATGGAAAGTACATTTTAAAGGATACCATCAGATTGGGAGGACCTTGAATACCATAGTAAGGAGCTTGGCTTTTATTTTCTAGGCAAAGGCAAGACATTGGAGATTTCAGGGAAGGGAGATGGAAAAATATTGTGTTTTAGAATGGTAACCCTAAAGACGAGTTATATTAATACATTTTAATTGTAAAATGAATTTGTTGGACAGATGCCCCCGCTGAATGTCCTCACCCAGCTGTTTCTTATCCAGGCTGCTGATGTGCTTCTGCAACATGGAGCTAACGTCAATGGTCAAGACGCCGTTTTCTTCACTCCACTGCACATTGCTGCATACTACGGGCATGAACAGGTAAGCTAGTGAGTCAGTGATGAGGTAAGTCTAAAGCCTGGGGCATCACTTAAGTGTTCCAGGGTTTTCTTAAACTGTACTATATTCAAAGAAAGGCTACTTGAGATATCCTTTGAATCCTTTTTGCCATCTTCTCATCAGTTCCACCCTTGAAAAGCTTTTGTAGATCCACAGAAAAATAGCAGCTACCAAGTTATTCATTTTCACTGACCATTTTCGTTCTTCCTCATTTTATCTCCCTAGATCTCTAGTATTACTCAGTTATGCAGCAGAATCACACCTTTGTAGAGGTCATGCTATTGCACTTCCTGAGGACCCCAAGTTGAAAATCAAACTTATTTTTGTCTCTGTGCTGTTCCACTCATTGTGCCTTTATTTCTTTGCTGGCTGGCATATGCCTGGACACTCTCAGGCCTGTGAAGCGTGACCTCTAGCTAGGGAAGATTGCTCATTTCATTGATGTGCTGCTCAGAGTGCACTGGAGTGCACTGGAGAGCTGGGTACTGAAAATGCTTCTGAAAGTACAGGGTCCAAAGCTCAAGTGATGAAAAACTCCAAACTTTTTCTGATTTCAGGCACAGGCAGGATATACACAATCACGTTGTTTGTTAAGTCATCCTCTTTGGCGATTAACCCCATCACCCAGCAGAAACAGAAAGAGCTTCTCTGCATGTTATGTGGAGTGTTAAATTTGTTTACTTTCCCTGAATATATAGTCACAGTATTAAAAAATTATGCTAAAATGTGGATGGCCCTTTTATGATAAGGGACTCACTTTCTATGTGCAGAAACAGCACAAGTAATTTATGGATGCTATTGCCACTTATAAAATATGCTGACAGGGGAATGGCACATTTGGTTTATAAATGTGCCTGATATGCCATGTTCTTTGGCCTTCGTTTATTTACTTATTTTTAAGTGGAAGAGTAGATGTTTTGTACCAAGAGCAATATTTCCTAGGTATATAATAACAGTGCTTAATAGACAATCGATTTCAATGATAGTTTAAATCTGTCCATTATAAAGTCACATAATCAGAATTTGTGGAGTCTGTATAAGTAGAAATATCTGCTTAGGAGTGCAAGGTTCCTGAAACTAAATGTCTACTACTGTTCAGCTTTCTTCTGAATTAAACATTGGTGTGCCTATTAGCCAACAAATGGATGAAACACACATTCCACATTGGTGCTACCTCTTCTGATATCATTTATTGGGTACCAGGCACTTTTCTAAGTGTTTCATGTGTGATAATTTAATCCTCACAACCACCCTATGAGGTATTCCCATCTTAGTGATGAAGAAACTGAATTTTGAAAAAGCCAAATCATTTACTCAAAGTGACATAACTAATAAATGGAAGCCTAATTTCAGAACCTTTCTTCTTTACCCACTGTACACAATAAGTTCTCCCACATTCCACCAGCTATTTTTTTCACCTAGATTTCTATCAAATGTATACCATATTCTTGAGAGGCTTCTGCCCAAAATATATTTATTTGCTGCCACAAAATAGTTTCAGAGCTTGAATTCATGTTTATGCTGATGTGTCAGTGGTCAAGACTTGTTTTTAGAGATTTTTTTGATGTGGACCATTTTTAAAGTCTTTATTGAATTTGTCTCAATACTGCTTCTGTTTTATGTTTTGGTTTTTTGGCTGCAAGGCATGTGGGATCTCAGCTCCCTGACCAGGGATCATACCCACATCCCCTGCATTGGAAGGCAAAGTCTTAACCCCTGGACCACAGCGGAAGGCCCTCCGTGGTCAAGAGTTTTGAGGAGTCCTCCCATAACTGTTATTTTAATGGCGCAGGTACATCTTATCTCTTGAGATCACTGTGATGACTTCTGAATTCCCAGATGAAACAATGTCAAGTTTAGAAAAAGTATTTGAAAGAATCCAAGTGGATGTGTAAATAATTTGAACAAATCCCATAAATTACCAGAAACAACCCCTGGAAGACTCCTGAGTTGTGAATCTCAACCAATGTGGGAAGATGCTAAAGGCTAGTGTGGCTATCTCCTGCTTACTCACAAATCAAAACAGGACCTAGAATCCCAATCACAAGATGACCATCGATGACCTATGCATGAAGTCGCTATGAAAATGAAGAATCACATAAACACTGCTGACTCTGGCCAGAAGAAGAGTGTAAAGGATTGTTCAGAGACGATTATGGGTGACTTTAGAGAAGACTGTTTATGTACAATGAAGACCGAACTCTGAAATTGCTCCAGGTTTTAATTTCTTGCAAGGTGATATAATAATAAATACCTTATTGTTTAGGCCAAATGAGTTAGGATTTTTTTCAGGCAAAAATTAACTGAAAGAACATCTTAATGATATGTCTCCTTCCATACTGCTGAATGCATTGCATTATTATTTGACATTTGACACTAATCTCAAATGCTTGGATCCTTTAGGTAACTCGCCTCCTTTTGAAATTTGGTGCTGATGTAAATGTAAGTGGTGAAGTTGGAGATAGGCCCCTCCACCTAGCATCTGCAAAAGGATTCTTTAATATTGCGAAACTCTTGGTAGAAGAAGGCAGCAAAGCAGATGGTAAGATTATAGTTAGAAGAATTTTGCAGTCTTTTACTTTATGTATGCTTTTTCTTCTACTTATTTACTAGAGAATAATCAAGAAGTTGATTAATTCTAGTTTTCAAGTCCTAATTTGTTCCTCGTCATAATTTATTATTTTTAATATATTAATTAAATCTGTATGTTAATCCTTCTTTGCATATTTTATTTCAGCTTAATATATTAGGTACGACCATAAAAGTAAGGGGTTTTTCTAAGTTTTTCCTACTTGCTATTACTCACTAATATTTTTTTAATTGAGGTAACATTTACATGTAGCAAAATTCTCAATCTTAACTGAGTATTAAGTGAATATTTCCTTTTGAATAGACATACACAAAAGCCTCCAAGATCAAGATATAGTATTTTTATCTGGAAGGTTTCAAATATTTCACCTGGAAAGATCCTTTGTGCCCACTTCTTAGTAAATAGCTTTCATCACCAAAGATAATCAATATTCTGGCTTCTATTATTGCCATAGGTTAATTTTTCCTGTTTTCTTAGAAAATGAAGATATATATATATATATATATATAGGGGGAGAGAGAGAGAGAGAGAGAGTATTGCTGAATCAAAGGTCATATACATGTTTAACTTTGGGAGAAATTTCAGACAGCTTTCCAAAATATTTACACTATTTTTCATTCCCACAGCTATATATGAGCATTCCATGTTACTCCCCACATCCACCTCAGTATTTGAGACTACTATTATTTTAAATGGAAATAGAGTGTGATTGGTTTTGGAAAAAAGCTTTAGAATACACAGAAATATTTTAGATGCATTTAATAGAATAAAATTTTCTGCAACTTTTTTAGTTTTTAAATTACAAAACGTGTTTTGGAAAATTGAAAGTTTTAAAGAAAAGTTCTTTCTTTCTCTTTTTCTGTCTTCCTCACAAACTTTATTTCTTGACACATATTCACTCAGAGTTACATCTTGTTGTTAAATTCTCTCAGGCATATCCAGCCTTCTTCCACTGACCCTCAAGAGACCTAATTAAAAGCCCAGCTGTAAGAACTGCTGGCCTTTGCAGCAGAAATGATGCACATTTCCAAAAGCACAAGGTTGTCAAAGCTCTAGAACTGCCATTTCCTTGGTCCAAGGTTGAGATTGATATTCAGTTAATAAAACTAATCGATGTTTCCGTCTACTCGTAAGGAAAACACAAAGGCTCCCAGGGACAACTGTGGCAAGAGGCTAAGGCAGTTTCATTTCCATGTTGGAAACAGGACCATTTTATTTGGCAATGTTTGAGAAATGTAGTATCTATCATTTTATGAGCCAGTGTACAGTAAATCAGGAATTTTTTATAGCATTATCATAAACAACCTGTGTTGTCAGGATGCAAGGAGCGCTGTTCCTTGGACCTTATTTAAGCAGTCTCTTTGATTCTGTTGTTTTAGAATAGTCAGAAGTACACTAGTGTGAATCACTGAGCACATAATTGTTTTTGAAACTGCCTCACTTTTCCAAGGGGTCAGGAACTGCTCACATTCTTCCTTTTATTATCAATGCCAACCTCAGCCTTTTATTCTTCTGAACAACTCCAAAGCTCAGTGGTGTCAAAATGAGTGTCATTTATGATCAGCATGTCTCCAGGATCAAAGGACTCTTCTACAAAAGGCATTGAAATGTGTGCTGCACCCGTATTCCCCGTACATACCGGCATCATATGATATAATTTTTAGCATTTTCTTTCTGACTCACAGAAGCACTCTAATGCCTCCTACTCAATCATTTTAAAGAAAAAAATCAAGAGACATGACTCAGATTTTTAAGCATTGTATTTCCTTCTAATACACAATTGATATTTAAGTCCCTTTTGCACTTAAACCAATTGCAAAGAATAAACCAGAAAATCTTTAGTGCTAGTGGATGCTGCACAAGATTTATTATCAGCTAGTTCACTTACTCTAAAATATATTTAAGCCTTCAGATGATTTATTTTAGGTCTGAACCTTGCCTGTGGTTAATGGACATAAGGGGAGGAGTAAATGAATGACCTCAAAAGGAGCGCAATTTGAAATCTGGTATTTACATTATGTTTCCATGGTAACAGAACATCACAAATGAAAATAAATTAAGGTTGTAAAATTAACCAAAATGTAATTCTGAAAGCATGTTCAGCATGTTTAGGAGACTGACCTATTCAGTCACATATGTTTTAAGTTCCTAGTCTTCTTTATACCTTGTAGGGAAATGACAAAGGAGAAACATAATGCTTGTTGATTGAGATTGAAAAGGTCAAATATTGCTGGACTCCATAAGAAGAAAATAGAGATACAGTTCTTTTGGTATCTGTAAAAATATAGATACAAAGTTAAATTCTTTTGTATTTGTAAAAATAGAGATATAGAGTTAAAAATGGAAAATTTTATATTTAGAAACTATTAATTTCTGTCATCTGATGAAGACATAATTTTGTTAACATGGACATGGATATCAGAAAAAGTCACAAAAGTTTCTAGGACATGGTCAGTAAAGAGAAGTAATTTATTTTAAGAAATATATCTTGTCAGAGCAATCACACAGATTTGTTACTGAAATTTATTTAAGATACATTAGGAAGTTGAGTTATTGGGATGTGCTAACATTGCTGGGTTAATATGGAAGCATTTATTCTATCTTTAAGATCAATGAGCAGAATTAAGCAGGAAGTAGTATCCATTTACATACATATTCATCTACTCTTCCTTTCAAAATACACTATTGAACACATATGCTCTTCAAGGTAGAGGACTAGTGACCACATCTTTTTCTAATATGATTTACATGTATTCCTTTGTTTAAAATTTTCCTTCACTTAGACCTCTAAATTATGTATTGTTAGGACAAACAGACTATCATTCATACATTCAGTTTTCCTCAGATAATAATAATAATGATATATGTTTATTTTTATCTTTGCAAATTGGTCTATGACAAAATTAAGGTAGCAGAATGGCTGAAGCAGAAATGGAGTTATATATAATATATAAACTCTGCATCTGATCCAGATTTCTCCTGGCCTATCCCTTTGGTTGGTATTAATATCTTCTTTGATGGGATTAATGTCCAGGCTACTGCTGATAATTTATCAAAGAAATAATCTGCTTTGAAGTTTATTGATTCAACTAGAGAAGAACAATGTTGGGTGGGGCCAGAGATGGCCAAAGGAAAATCATGAATTAATGGAATATTGTGCTTTATTCTGTTTTACAATGTCCTCTCTGGACCTCAAGAATCCTCATGTGACCTTCTGATTCCCTGGGCTCCCTACTGTTCTCAAGCATTGACTCATGGTATTGACTTTCCCTGACTTCCAAAAGAATATGAACAAAGGAAAAGAATCTTAAAAAGGAAGATAATCAAACAGCCAGGAACATTCTTCTGAAGGAAGAGTGTCCTTCTGAGCCACTCATTAATATAAAAGATTCAAAGATTCATTTTTCAATAACAGCCCTGAGAGGAGGAGTTCAATAACTTTGTTAAAGATTTCTTTTTGGCTTAAGATCTTACAGAACAATAAAATAAGAATCATTGTCTACAAATATAGCAGCTATAAAGGCCTAAATCAGTGCTTATTAGATGTTAAATGATTATTCTATTTGAACTTTAAAAAAATAAACTAGTATCTTGACTTTCTTTTCCTTTCTATTGCTTATTATTAAAAGAAAATCTTTCCATAAACTTTTTTGGTTCAACGGATGATTTCTATTACATATAATAATGAAAATGAATGTTAAGGGCTATTTTTTCTATTTTGAATAAAACCCTCTATACAGATGGAAAGAGTAATAAAATAACAAAAAGTGGCTGTAAAGCAGTTGATCTGATTATTTTTAATTTTAAAAATTGTGCTAAAGCAAATCCAAAATTTAGCAGCTTGCTGTTGACTTGTATTACTTCAAGCCTGTAATTATTGACTATTCAACTAGATTGTAAATTATTTGAGGGCATAGACTCTATCCATTTATACCTTATTGGCCTTAGTATTCGGTAAATTTCTGAGAGGGAAATTAGTAAAAAGAGAAAGTAGACATTTTTATTAGATGTCTAATATGTGACAGCCATCATGCTAGATACTTTCCTGAAATTATCTCCTTTAATCCTTTCAGCATTTCTGCTGCCCAACAATTTTATTCCATCAACTGATAAGAAATCAATATCCACAACACTTAACACAGTGCCTGGTGCATATTGATCATTTATTACTTGTTGAGGAATGATTGTGTCAGTCAGGTGTTCTTTTTTGCCAGATTTGGAAACTAATGCTTGTTGATTTAAGCATGAAGAAAATATATTAAATGATATCAATTATCGTAGAATCTTCCCCAGAACAGAGTAGAAAACTGGATTTGGCATTCTCACAGGGAGAAGTGGTGTCCAGAATCAACCCCCAAAATTAATCCTTTGAAGGCACACTGCCACCCCTACTAACATACACACCAGCGCTTGTGTTTCTGGCACCAACAACGCAGGGTACCCAGTCTGTGGCTGGAAACACTGCTACTGGAAATTAGATGGAGCTATTCCACCACTGTTACTTTCCCAAAACAGAAGAGACTCTGCTTTTGTATGTCATCAGCTCTGATGTAAGATTCTGAAGTAACATGTTGAATAGAAGAGCCCGCAGATAAGCGTGCAACCATGGCATGGTTGAGAGTGAAAGTGTTGCTATTAAAAACTATGCTGGCGTAAGATCACTAAACTGGGACATATGGTCACCCTGTGCTAATCCTGTGCCCTAACTGCAAAGGAGACTTGGAAAGCATTTTTTCAGCTTCTATGATAAAATGTGATTTTGGCATCTAGTTAGTACTTTCAACATAGGGAATTTCCGAAATGTCAGAAGAGGTTATAAGGCTGGATTGGACAAAGGAAAAGTCAAATAATCACTACCAATTGGACAGTTTATAACTGCAGTTAATGTTAAACACTTGTCTTGGGTAACAATTAATGAGGTCTGAATCACTTGTTGCCTTTTCTTTATAACATATTTTGTATACTACAGTATAACATTTTTCAGTTGAGGGAACGTCAGAATCTCCTAAATAGCACTATAAACATACAGCATACTAGGCCTCATACTAATATATTGGGCCAATATTTGGAGAAATGATGCTCTGTCCAGAGTCTGAACTTTTTAACATCTTCCATGAGGGGTGGAAGTATAATCAGTTTGAATAGCGATACTTGTGAAAATAAGGCCATGAGTACCTTTTAGATACTTACTAGTTTCCTGAACTCTTTCATTTTGCAAGGTAGATTTGGTTAGAAGTGTTCCATAGATTTATGGGAGCTAGGAGAAAGCCTGCTTAATGTGGTAATGGGCTATAGAAGAGAATTATAACTTTTTTAATCGGTTGCACTTAATTTTCTTTATTGTTGTCATTAATTGGCAATTCCCAGGAGTCCTTAGGTACTTAGAAAAGTCCCTGATACTACATATGAGGAGGTTGAGAAATAGAGAATTCTAGAAAACATATCTTTCTTTTGATGACAGTAAATGCTCAGGACAATGAAGATCACGTTCCACTCCATTTCTGTTCTCGCTTTGGACATCACAGTATAGTGAAGTACCTGCTCCAGAGTGATTTAGAAGTTCAGCCACATGCTGTCAATATCTATGGAGACACCCCTTTGCACCTGTGAGTATTATGTATCGTTCCATAGGCACTCCAATTATACTGTGTGTTCCTTCCTGCTATTCTCAAAATATTTTCTTTATCTCTAGGGCATGCTACAATGGCAAATTTGAAGTTGCCAAGGAAATCATTCAAATATCAGGAATAGAAAGTCTGACTAAAGAAAACATCTTCAGTGAAACAGCTTTTCACAGGTAAAGGAATATTTAAGCACAATTGCCACTAAGCGAACACTCTTCAACACCAGAAGTCGTGTACATAAAGCAAGAATGAATAGTGGCAGATGTTACAATCTGAGAGCAAGAGCAGAGGGTGGGCAGAGGATAGGAAGTCCAAGCTAGATGCACGGGAGAAAAGGTAGAGGCAGATGCTGCAGTCAGTACAACAGATGGGGCTAGAGCCAGATGCTGCCTTGCTGGCAGCAGCTACAAAGATAGGGGCTGATGTTGCCAAGGCAACAGGCATGTCAACATCTGTAAGCATATTGCTTCTATTCCATTCCACTCTGCAGAAAGCTGCCAAAAGGAGCAGTGCCCATAATCCTGCTCCGACAAGAATCTCATTACCAGAATTCATCAGCATCAAAAGTGACATTTTTTTCCTTACCACTTAAACCTTATGTGCAAATGTATCTACCTATCTTAGACATCCATCTGTCAGCCTGTAAGAGCTTAGTCAGGGTGGCCACTGAGATACATAAGAAGGCATTAACTCCTTGCTAGGAATACATTAGAGTCCTTTAGAGTGAGCTCTGGAAAAGCACACTAAGGAACATCTAGGTTTGGAAAAGTGTGACTAAGAAAGAAAGAAAAGAGAAGGAGAGAGGGAAGAAAAGGGCTGATAAAAACTCAAGAGGCATAAGTCCCTAAAATGTCCCAAAGGAAGGCAGATATTCATATAATTTAAAACCCTCATTAATAAGCTACTGTTTTGCTTATTAAATAAAAGTGTAGTCATTCAAATTGAGTGAACCTTGAATATAAGATACATTCACCTACATATTGCAGATCTCTCAGCTGGTTTGTTACACCTAAAACATGTATTTGAGACTAATGTGTTATTTATATAGTATCTGTACCTTGCTGGTGAATAATAGAAATGAGAGACTAACTACTGATCAATACTGAACTAAAATTAAGCTTATACTTCTGCATCAGGCATCAATGTGTCAAATTTCACTTGGATTTCCAGATTTGTCTTACTAGGCAAAGAGGTCAGCCAAAGGGGAGGTGAAGACAACTTCTGTTTATGGAACAGTGAATATGTGCTGGATGATTTGCATCCATTATTTCATTTAATCCTCATCACCATTTTATAAAGTTGGATTTACTATCCTTTTTTAACCAGTGAGAAAATTGAAGCTCAAGAAAACTAGCTTGCCAAAGATTCTTATGGCTAGAAAATTATGTATTAAATGCCTGCTCCTGCTGCTGCTGCTAAGTCGCTTCAGTCGTGTCCGACTCTGTGCGACCCCATAGACGGCAGCCCACCAGGCTTCCCCCGTCCCTGGGATTCTCCTCCAGGCAAAAACACTGGAATAGGTTGCCATTTCCTTCTCCAATGCATGAAAGTGAAAAGTGAAAGTGAAGTTGCTCAGTCGTGTCCAACTCATAGCAACCCCATGGACTGCAGCCTACCAGGCTCCTCCGTCCATGAGCTTTTCCAGGCGAGAGTACTGGAGTGGGGTGCCATCGCCTGCTGTGATTAAATGCCTGACTAATTCCAAATCCTGTGTTTTTATGTATCTTCATGTTCTAGTACCAAAATATTTTGCCTGTTTTCTACACATTCTGTCACAGAACAGATGCACGAATCTTTAGATCATGCCTTCAGTCAAAGTGGACCATGGAATTTGTCCCTAAAGGGGGCAATCGGGAGAACTGATATTTGTGAGGTACTCAAGTCCACTTTTTCCAATAGGTCATTTTTATGGAGGCTGACACCTCAGTCTAGTTTTCAAATCATTCTGCTACTCTGTGCACACCCTGAAACCAGTTATAATCTGAGGATTATCATCACCTTCAGAAGATTGTCCATAGGAGAATATTAGTGGTGGTGTTCAGTCGATCAGTCATGTCTGACTCTTTGTGATCCCATGGACTGCAGCACACCAGGCTTCCCTGTCCATCAACAACTCCCGGAGCCTATTCAAACTCATGTCCATCGAGTCGGTGATGCCATCCAACCATCTAGTCCTCTGTCATCCCCTTCTCCTCCTGCCTTCAATCTTTCCCAGCCTAAGGGTCTTTTCTAGTCAGTTGGCTCTTCGCATTAGGCAACCAAAATATTAGAGCTTGAGCTTCAGCATCAGACCTTCTAATGAATATTCAGGATTGATTTTCTTTAGGATTGGCTGGTTTAATGGCCCTGCAGTCCAAGGGACTCTCAAGAGTCTTCTCCAAAACCACAGTTCAAAAGCATCAATTCTTCGGTGTTCAGCTTTCTTTACAGTCCAACTCTCACATCCATACATGACTACGGGAAAAACCATAGCTTTGACTAGATGGACATTTGTCAGCAAAGCATTGTCTCTACTTTTTAATATACTGTATCGGTTGGTCATAACTTTTCTTCCAAGGAACAAGTGTCTTTTAATTTCGTGGCTGCAGTCACCATCTGCAATGGTTTTGGAGCCCAAGAAAAGAACGTCCACCACTGTTTCCACTGTTTCCCCATCTATTTGCCATGAAGTGATGGGACCAGATGCCATGATCTTCATTTTTTGAATGTTGAGTTTTAAGCCAACTTTTTAACTCTCTCCTCTTTCACCTTCATCAAGAGCCTCTTTAGTTCCTCTTTGCTTTCTGCCATAGAGTGGTGTCATCTGCATAGCTGGGTTATTAATATTTCTCCTGGCAGTCTTGATTCCAGCTTGTGCTGCAGTCAGCCCAGCATTTCACCATGATGTACTCTGCGTATAAGGAGATTAGTGAAGTGAGTTAAAATTATGTATTCAATTGTTTTCTTTTGTGCAAACCTGTGGCTACTAGGAACAACATATTAATATTCTATTCATTTAAAGTATATATTTATAAAAGAAATGCTCCTTTTACATGAAGAGCTCACTACAATTATGCTTTTTTCTATGTACAAATCATAGTGCTTTGCACATAGCACTCGGTACATTTCTGTTACTGTTTTCATATGCTATATGTACACACATTTGTATACACACTTGCATATATATATATATATATATATATACGTATGTATGTTCAGAACTTATCATTTCCTATAAATAGTTACTTTGAAAGGAAACAATGAGGGAATTCAGACAAACATTAAAAGTATAGTGTTAAGAGTCCTATTTGTAATACAAATAACTAATGGTGATAGGATCTATTATACTGATAGTGACTTTTTATTCACTCAACTATTCAAGAAAAACTTATTCAGTTCAGTTCAGTTCAGTCGCGCAGTCGTGTCCGACTCTTTGCGACCCCATGAATTGCAGCACGCCAGGCCTCCCTGTCCATCACCAACTCCCGGAGTTCACTCAGACTCACGTCCATTGAGTCTGTGATGCCATCCAGCCATCTCATCCTCGGTCGTCCCCTTCTCCTCCTGCCCCCAATCCCTCCCAGCATCAGGGTCTTTTCCAATGAGTCAACTCTTCGCATGAGGTGCCCAAAGTACTGGAGCTTCGGTTTTAGCATCATTCCTTCCAAAGAAATCCCAGGGTTGATCTCCTTCAGAATGGACTGGTTGGATCTCCTTGCAGTCCAAGGGACTCTCAAGAGTCTTCTCCAACACCACAGTTCAAAAGCATCAATTCTTCGGCGCTCAGCCTTCTTCACAGTCCAACTCTCACATCCATACATGACCACAGGAAAAACCATAGCCTTGACTAGACGGACTTAGTCGGCAAAGTAATGTCTCTGCTTTTGAATATACTATCTAGGTTGGTCATAACTTTTCTTCCAAGGAGTAAGCGCCTTTTAATTTCATGGCTGCAGTCACCATCTGCAGTGATTTTGGAGCCCAAAAAAACAAAGTCTGACACTGTTTCTACTGTTTCCCCATCTATTTCCAATGAAGTGATGGGGCCAGATGCCATGATCTTCGTTTTCTGAATGTTGAGCTTCAAGCCAACTTTTCCACTCTCCTCTTTCACTTTCAACAAGAGGCTTTTTAGCTCCTCCTCACTTTCTGCCATAAGGGTGGTGTCATCTGCATATCTGAGATTATTGATATTTCTCCCAGCAATCTTATTAATAAGAAAAACTTATTAAGGAGCTATATTGTGTTCTCACTGGTAGGAACATTGACATGACACAATCCCTTCCCTCCTTAAGGAAACTCTGTTGTAAGGCATCAAAGCACACACAGGTGTATCCATTATCATAACACGATATGAAAAGCACCGTAAAACTGAACTAACAAGGAAGCAGAGGGGATAACAATGAACTCAACTTTTGGTCCATGAGAAGACTTCATAGAGGGAACATCAGTTCAACTAGAGAAATAGTGGCATTTATTTAAAGAAAATAATAAAATTCTAAGATAGAGAAAGGATTTAGGCAAAGTCATCCCAGGAAGAGGAAATAGTAAGACTCAGTGAACGACCTCTTCTGGAACAAACCTGGAAAGAAAAATCCCTGTTTTTCTGTACTGTCCCATAACACACAATACCTCACTTCCAAACACAAGATACCAGCTGCGTATAAAGGTTTTCTACACCAAACAGTTCTCTGGAGTCACTGAGTGGGTGTCCTCCAGTTCAAATTATTTTTGACACTACCTACCTGGAATTAGCATCAGATTTCACAGGGCTGTCTCTCCTGCTTCAGATGTAATCACAAGTGTAATGTTTCATTTAAATTTCTCAGAACCTTCCTGGGTTCCTTCACTCCATTCAGTTTCCCTGCAGAATGCCTAGAAAGAAGTCATATCATAAGGACTATTTAATAATTAATAGGAAAATCCTAGAGATTTTATACAGCTCCTTTCTTAAAGGCTCATCTTTGAGAATCTTCAGGATTGTATTGCTTTCTGTGCTTTTTTTTATCAACCCTGCTTCTCTCTCCTTCCTCCTCTCTTTTCTGGCTTTTTGGCACTCTTATGTAAACACCAGCATCTAAAATAGCCTGGGTAAATCAGGGCTGCTTTAATTTTCTAGGGCTACCATAACTAAATACCGTGCCCTAGGTGCCTTGAACTCCAGAAATTGATCTTCTTATAGTTCTGGAGTCTGAAAACTCAAGATCAAGGTGTCAGGTTTGGTTTCTCCTGAGACCTTTCTCATTAGATTGCCAATGGTCACCGTCTTTTCTGTCTCTTTGTGAGCTGTCCGCCTGTCCCTGTCCTAATCTTCTAATCTTTCCTTTTTGTAAGGACACCAATCATATTTGATGAGGGCCCAGCCCACCGTAATTAATCCACTTTCACTTAATTACCTCTGTAAGTTATACCTCTTTAAATTATAGTCACATTGTAAGGTTATGGGAGTCAGAGCTTCAACATATTAAATTTGGAGGGCACACATTCTGTCCATAAGAGAGGCTTTCTATTTCCCCTGTGTTATATCTTTGCAGTGCTTGTACTTATGGTAAGAGCATTGACCTGGTTAAATTTCTTCTTGATCAGAATGTCATAAGCATCAACCACCAAGGAAGGGACGGACACACAGGTAAGACTGTGGTGAGAACAACAGTTTCTGATGCATATCAATGCTCAAGAGAAGTATGGTCAAGAGGGAGGGGAGCAGTGGCCGTGGTCAACCCCAATGATGAGGAGTATTTTATCAATGACATTTTTTTAAATTGATGGTGCATGGTGATAATAGAAAGCAGACTGACTTTTGGTCGGTTTCATTTTTGTGCAAAAGTATTTACAGTCAATGCATCCATTATGACCTGCATCAGGAACACACTGATCACACTGTCTTATCCTTAGTTTGCTCTGAAAAACATTTTTTTTGTTTGTTTGAGGTCTTTATTCTTTGATTTATACAATGATGCAAATGTTTTCTGATAATTACAGTGGATATAAAAATACTTAAAAGTGTGCTTAAGCAAAAGGTAGTTTCTATATATATCAACCAGATACTTCTTTAAAGTATGTCTTTTTTCCTGAAAGATAGAATTAATTATCTGTCAGAGAACTCAACTTTTGTTATACATCTCTGGCAACAATGCTATTATGCAGTAATGACCATCTTTTGAAAATTGGGGCTCAGTTTCCCCTTTTCTCCTTTCATATTTTCATTCTTATTTCATTATAGGGTTGCACTCTGCTTGCTACCATGGTCACATTCGCCTGGTTCAGTTCTTACTGGATAATGGAGCTGATATGAATCTGGTAGCTTGTGATCCAAGCAGGTCTAGTGGGGAAAAAG
The DNA here is from genome assembly GCA_006408695.1 of Aepyceros melampus. Lineage (NCBI taxonomy): Eukaryota > Metazoa > Chordata > Mammalia > Artiodactyla > Bovidae > Aepyceros > Aepyceros melampus. The sequence goes on from SJXQ01003174.1 coordinate 159,458, forward strand.
ATGAGCAGACGTGTTTGATGTGGGCTTATGAAAAAGGTATGTTTTTCACCATTACATTGCTGTAGTGATAACATTGAACTGTGAGCACTGTTGATGTCACTACATCAATAGTTCTTTTGCTTCCATGACTTGTATACTCCCATTTCCTTTGGAGATTGTATTTGAATCACTAGGAATGTGGATCAAAGAGTACAGTAGGGAAGGCAACTCCAGGGCTGCAGGTGAGCTGAAGGCACTTTTGGCATTGGCATTTTGAAGAGAGAAAGAGCTGTCACATTTCTAGTTCCTGGAGAAACAAAATTGTGATAGGCAACGTTAATTACTTTGTTGGAAATGTAGAGCTAGTCTTTACCTCTTATATGGAAGAATTTGGATGTGGATTTGAATTATTAAAGTTAAATTAATGCAAATAAAGAATGAATGCATACTTGTCATCTCTAACCCTGCTGACAATGCCTGTATTTGAAAAAGTAAGGGAGCCAATGTTCAGTGCTTAAGTATAAACTTATTTGAGCTCAAAGTGGTGAAAGCTTGGGTTGGAAGAACATGGGGCTTAAATCAAACTATAATACTAATCTCAGGCAAGTATTTATACTTGCTGAACTTTAGTTTTGTCATCTGAAAAATGAAGACAGTAGCAACTTCATAAGATTGTAAAGATTAAATGAGATAATATGTGCAAATTGCCTATCACAGTGACTGGCACAAAATAAATACCTAATACTTGGCATTTTGGCAATGATAGTAGTGGTTATAGCAGTAGTCCATAAATAAAAAATGAAAATGAAAACTAATAAATTTTCCTTTTAAGGAAATGGAAACTAGAGACAATCAGAAGGTAAAATATGATTTTGTGATTTTTATTGAGATATATTATACCTCTTAAGCAAGCTCTACATAAACCACATAAACTCAAACAGAGTTTAAATCTTCAGGTGAGATGGAACAGTATTGAAATCAGAGAGATACAACTAAATACTGTAAAATATATCAGATTTTGATGTCTGCATTGCCTTATTAGGATGTTCAAAGTATGTAAAGAAGTATTCTTACGTTTTTAAGTATTAGAACACCATGCTTACAAGAACAGTTACTAAACGGGAAGATTTCTTAGGCTGTCAAGGTGATCTAAAATATTTTATGTCTGAAGTAGGACATGAAAGTCCATTAACGAAAGGAGAGATGAGGTTTGATGGATAGAAATAAAGAGCTATTGTAAGCAAATAGACAAGGAGAAAGAAAAGCATATAGGTCTGAAGACTGCTAGTGAGGAAATGATAAACAAGTTACTTTACAAAAAAGAAAAGTGAAAAGACATGGAATAACAAGGCATGAGTTAAGATATAGGCCTGTTATGTTTTTATTTTTTATTTGAGTATTATATAAATACAGATACACACACACACACAAACACATGTCTGCACATTATAGCTCAAAGAATTTTCACTAACTGAACTCCCTAAGCTTTCAGATGAAGAAACTGAACATGATCCACACCAAGAAGCCCCACTGACATTGTCTTCCGCTCATTCACCAAAAATGGTATCACTGCCTTCTTGAGGCATATATTAGCTTTACCCCTTTCTGTACTTAATATGGATGTGAGTTAATCCCAGGTTTAGGAAGATTGCCTGGAGATCCCTTGGCATGGCAACCCACTCCAGTATTCTTGCCTGGAGAATCTCATGGAGAGAGGAGCCTGGCAGACTACAGTTCATAGAGTCGCAGAGAGTCAGACACAACTGAAGCAAGTGAACATGCGCACATGTACTTAATATAGATGACATGCTGTGATGTATGCGTCTTAATGTCTGATCTGTTTAGCCCAGCGAGTTGCGAGATTCATCCATATTGTTGCATATAGCTCCAGATCATTCGTTCTTATTTTATGGTATTGTTTTTAACTATATTACAATTTATTTATTCTGCTGTTTCAGGGTATTTGGATAATTGAGAACTATTAGGAACACAGCTGTTATACATGTCACATACATATCTTTTGATGAATATCTGTGCACATTTCTGTTAGGTATAACTGCCTTCTAATTTGTATAAAGGGAAGTCCAGGTAGTTTTGTATTTATGTGTCAGTTGGAAAATTATACTTGTTCTTAAACCTCAAGAGGCCTTACCAAGTTCTAGTTATGTTGCATTGATTCCAATGATTCTCAGATAACACCTCTCAAGAAATTTGAGTTTCAGAGAAAGACTTTACAAAGCATTAGTCTTCCAGCAGACAGCTCAGAAATAGCTGCTGCAGCCAGCTCTTCACAGGGTTTGGCTTTGTTTGTTTTTAGTTGATTGAGAACGATGATTGAAAACTGGCTTTACTTTTATTTTCTGTGGAGTTCTACACTTTATCAAACCTTGAATCGTTGTCCAAGCTCCTAAGATTTCCTACCAAAAGACAACAACAAAAATCCTTTAGCTTAGAGGACTTCCCCACTGGTCTCTGCAACATATGCCATACTTGTCACCCTTATCTGTTCAACTAATGTGGCAGGCATCAGTGTTGCATTTCATTATTACTATGAATTTTAACAAATTGAATGTTACCACTCAGGAGACAGATGGATGTTTTGCATATGTTCTAGGGCAAAGCAAGTCAAAGCAACAAAATAAAACTGTTGCATTTTCTCTTGCTAGAGAAACGTTTCTTTGTTTTCATGTGTTCAGGGAGGATTGAAATTTCCTTGTTAAAATATTGTCAGCAGCGCACTGTCCCTGTTTTCTTTGGATAAATAGTTTACATTCTCCTTCAGAGAGGGAGTCACCAAATTAATTGATCTGGCATACCAAGGATTTTCTGAGCTGCTTGGAAATGGAGTTGAAAAAGCACTAAAACTTATCTTGGAGTTCTTTCTTCATGAAACAGAGATGATGTATAATAGAAGTGACTCCACCATGATTTGCCTGTACCCTACCCAGTCCTTAAAGGAGAAAACCCAGAAGAGAGCTTTATAACCAGAGTCTATCTGTTTGAAAACGATTGCTTTCAGATGTGCCCTGTTTGAATAGCTCCTCCTAGTGTACCTTCGAAACAGAAAACTAGGAGACTTTCTCAACAGAACTCATCTCTGATTCAAAGGCCAATTTTGCATCTGTCCCAAACAAAATTGTTAGCTGACCCACTCTGCTATTCTGTTATCGCACATTTACAGCTGCTTTGGAGTTCTGAAATAATTATCTACTGTCTTTTAGAATACTTTTAGAAAAGAGTTTGCTCACTATGGCTCCCTGTGGGATCAAGTATGAAGAATATTTTCTATTTACATAGTCCTTTTAACCTAAATATATCAAAATCAATCTTGGAAATAATTTTTCCAGTGACCTTGGTTCTATACAGAAGCCTACTGGTTAAGTTTCAATATTTCTCTGCCAGACTGCTCAGAGCTCCAATTTTACAATACTTAGTGTTTCCTCTCCCTAGTCTGTCCTCCCTCTTCTTTTTTACTCTTCTGAGAGTAGCCATATCTGGCTCACTCACTGGGATTTGTTCTGCCCTTCCCCTGGGGTACAAAGGACTTGTATAAATCAATTTAAATTGGCCAGAAGAAATAGCCAGCAGCCTGCTTATGTCCAAATCCTCTGCCCTAATCACCAGTATGGAAAACTCATTGAAAAGAGCCACACATAATCTTACATCCATTGCATAAAGATGAAACTGCCGAATTGAAAAGATCTCAGCCAATTAGAATTGAACACATAGCTCAATAGTGTGTCTGGCAGTTAGATTTGAAAAGGCTGCCTTTGATAAAGAAAAGCACTCCTTTATGTCAGGCTGTTTAGGGTCAGAAAATAACCCAAACCAGAAACAGAACTAAAAACTTCTTATTTGCTTCAGTACTGACACCAGTTAAAGTAATTTACAGAGGCTCCTATTCCAATATCTAATTACCCAGAATACAATATTTGTATATAGCAGAACTACTCTAATTCACAGTGACAGGGAGCTGCAGTTGGAAAATTAGTGAGTAAGTGAGCAAAAACAATAAAAATCAAGGCTCCTCTACCATGATATATACTTTGTTCATTCCTTTTGACAAGTGTAGTATGGTGTGAATTATTTATAGTAAACATACCATAGTGTATTCTCTAAAAGTAATGAAGTCTTATAGTTGTGAGTTTCTACAGTTTTCAGCCAGTAAAAAATAACTAAGAGATAAGGGTGAGGGAGGAGTAGAAGGAAGGAGAAGTGACTTCATTAAATTTTTTGATAAATCTTCATCCTTGGTTTATAAACTCTCAGTCTTTCTCTATGTTGAATTCTTACCTACTTGGAGTTTAGTTACTTAGTTTAATAAACATAGTTTATTATACCAGGGTGGATCGGGATGAGGTAAAGGAAGGAATAAACAGAACATTTAGGTGGTGTTTAAAATTCTATGTGTAATATTCTGTCTCCTGGTTATCTCTCTACATGTTTAGTTAACTCTGTCTCTTTAAAAAATAAATAAAATAATACCAGCTTTCACTTTTCACTTTCATGCATTGGAGAAGGAAATGGCAACCCACTCCAGTGTTCTTGCCTGGAGAATCCCAGGGATGGGGGAGCCTGCCATTTATGGGGTTGCACAGAGCTGGACATGACTGAAGCGACTTAGCAGCAGCAGCAGCTCTCATTAGAATAGGAAGAATCTTTATTCTAGTAGGGGGATAATACAAAAAATTTTGAACATAATAACTATATGTGAAAATGTATACATTAATACAACTAGTAGCAGAGAACTTTACACTCATTAATCACTTATTACATATGCATATGTACATGCGTGCATGCTCAGTTGCTCAGCTGTGTCCAACTCTTTGCAACCTCATGTACTGTAGTCTGCAGGCTCCTCCATCCATGGGATTCACCAGGCAAGAATACTGGAGTGGGTTGCCGTTTCCTCCTCCAAGGGATCTTCCAAACCCAGAGATGGAACCCGAGTCTCTTGCCTCTCCTGCACTGTCAGGTGGCTTCTTTACCACTGATCCAACTGGGAAGCCCCACATACGCATGTGTGTGTGTATATATATATATATACACACACACACACACACACACATATATATACATATATATATATGTAATTTATTTATCAAAATAACCCTTTAAATTGGTATTACAATTGTATTACAGATAAAATGTTTGTGACTTTGAAGTGTTAAGTCACGCTAGCTCAAACCACATAGCTCTTCAGTGGAAATTTGATACCAAACAGAGGTCTGTCTTATGATACAGATCAACCTAACCACCTTACTCTAGAATCAAGTAAATCTAAGTCCAAATTCCGTACTTATTATTGAATGACCTTGGGCAAGTTATTTAATCCCTCTGAGGTTTAATCTTCAAATTTAAATAAATTAATAACTACTTTACAGAATTCTGCTTTGGGTTAGGAATAAGAAATAATGTTTGGATTATAGATTCTCAATAAAAAAATATTGAGAATTATTAAGTGCACAGAAGAGATACAGTCATGCTCCACAAAACTTTAAAATCTCAAAATCTTTCCTAATTTACAACACACACTAGTGTCCAGGAAGAAATATGACATTAACATATTAGGATAATGGTTATCCTCTTTAAACCTTTCCATGAAGCCAGATATCACTGGCCAAAACCAGAATATAGAAATCACTTGTGTTATTTGGTTGTGTATATATTTCTTATTTATGACAAATAGTAGCATTCACTGAAAACTTAAAATTTAAGACTACAGCAGGAAGTTTTGAAGATCACTCATCAAAATGTTAAGCAACTTAAAGGCATCATTCTAATATGTATATGTGCATGCTCAGTCACTCAGTCATTTCCACCTCTTTCTGACCCCATGAACTGTAGCCCTCCAGGCTCCTCTGTTCATGGGATTTTCCAGGCAAGAATACTGGAATAGTTTGTCATTTCCTTTTCCAGGAGATATTCCTGACCCAGTGACTGAACCTGCATCCCCTGCTTGGCAGGCAGAGTCTTTGCCACTGACCACCTGAGAAGCCCCCTAATATGTGTCAGTTCAGTTCAGTTCAGTCACTCAGTCATGTCCAACTCTTTGTGACCCCATGAATCACAGCACGCCGGCCCTCCGTGTCCATCACCAACTTCCGGAGTTCATTCAGATTCACGCCCATCGAGTCAGTGATGCCATCCAGCCATCTCATCCTCTGTTGTCCCCTTCTCCTCCTGCCCCCAATCCCTCCCAGCATCAGAGTCTTTTCCAATGAGTCAACTCTTCACATGAGGTGGCCAAAATACTGGAGTTTTAGATTTAGCATCATTCCTTCCAAAGAAATCCCAGGGCTGATCTCCTTCAGAATGGACTGGTTGGTTCTTCTTGCAGTCCAAGGCACTCTCAAGAGTCTTCTCCAACACCACAGTTCAAAAGCATCAATTCTTCAGCGCTCTGCCTATAGTTTCATACAAATATATAACATAATATTTTAAAATTTTAGTACAGATTTCCAAGTCTCTCTACTCCAGCAGGATTGTCCTTCTTCAGTCATGGAGAATTATAAGATTCTATGGCTATGTTTTCAAACCATTATACCATCTGATTTGCTGAATCCCTTTACTTAGATATCTGAGGAGCATATAAAACTCAACAAGTCCAAAATTGAACTTAATATCTTTTTTTCTTTCATCAGTCAGTGTCTCCTACCATATCCCTTATTCATGATGTCATTGAATGGCATTGCCATTCTCTTAGTCACCTGAGTCAGAAATCTGGATTGATCCTTGATACTGTTTCTCCTTCATCCTCGCTTTCCCCACATCCATTCAATCAAAAAGTCTTGTCATCTTATTCATACTTCTATTTTGAATCTGTTCTTTTTTTTACTATCACTGTTTTAGTTCATAACTTTTCCTTCTTCTCCTGATCCATTTTATTCACCTTATAACTACTTTTTTTTCTTTTTTGTCTTCAGCTTTGATTCCATTTTCCAACTGTGATCTAAAAGATGGATCCAAGGTGTAAATAGGACCGTATCATTCCCTAGCTTAAACCCCTTCACTGACACACTATCCCCTATAGAAAAAAGTCCCAGTTTATTATCATTACCTCAGTTTGTTATGATGGCATACTCTGTACCCTTCCTACCTCTCAGATATCATATCTAGTCATTCCTGTCTCATGAGTGCCCCACGTGCTACAATTATCAACATATTCTTTAGATCACTAACATTCACTGAGGTTCACTGTAAATTGCAGTATCTCATTAAATCTACACAGCAACCCTTTAAGACAGTGTCTATTCACATGATGTTGCTGATGTTTAGTCGCTAACTTATGTCTGACTTTTTTGCAACCCCATAGACTATATCCTGCCAGATTCCTCTGTCCATGGGATTTCCCAGGCAGGAATACTAGAGTGGGTTTCCATTTCCTTCTCCAAGGGATCTTTCCAACCCAGGGATTGAATCTGCATCTCCTGCTTTGTCAGGAGGATGCTTTACCACTGAGCCAGCAGGGATACCCATTCACACTATAGCTAGGCAGAATTACTTGCCGCTCCCTACACATGTCCTGTTATTCCAGTTTTCTAAATCTTTTCTCATGCCATTCTCTCTTTCACTATACCCTTCCACCTTGCCTACTCCACTTCACTTTAAATTTCTGATTTCTACTTAGCCTTCAAGACTCAGTTTATGGATCCTGTCTTCTAGAAAGTCTCCCCTGATGTTCAGCCTAGTACACATATCCATTTGTTTTATTGTGCCATACTCATACTTCTGTCTCTGGTTGAAACATTATTCCTCATACTTTTTGAGGACAAACATTTGGGCTATTAATCTCTGTCTTCTAAAACCTTAATTCAATGGCTGATTCCTAATAGCTGCTCAATACACATTTGTTGAAGTGAAATAGAGAATGAGGAGATATTTCAGTCATAACATTCTATTAGGTATCTCACTACATGGCATACAATCAGTCATAATATAGTTGATCTTTTCAAGAACACCAAGTACTGATATCTGTTTTCTCTGTGGGGATTTTTTTTTTTAATATTGTAGGTTTTTTTATTAACTGCACAATTCTAATACTCAAAGTAATAGGCAAAAGATTTTAAAGAATATTCTAAATAAACTTCCTCTTTCTACTCATTGGAACTGCAAAACTTTTTAATCTGCCTAGAATGCTTTTATTCTCCTTTTTTGCTTAACTCATGCTTATCTTTCAAGTTCAGCTTAAAAGACAATTGCTCGAGAAACACTTCCCTGACCCTTCCAGCCTATTGTAAAATAACATTGTTATGCACTCTCACAGCATCTTCTGCCTTTCCTTCCTAAAGAATCCGTCTGCCAATGCAGGAGACACAGATTTGATCCCTGGGTCAGAAAGACCCTTGGAGAAGGAAATGGCAACCCACTCCAGTATTTTTGCCCGGGGAAATCCCATGGACAGAGGAGTCTGGCAGGCTACGGTCCATGGGGTTGCAAAAGAGTTGGACATGACTTAGCAACTAAACCAAAATATTTGTATTCTAAACAAAATATTTAAAAGATATATATATATATATATACACACACACACTATACAACATACACAAAATTTACAGTGAATATATATACGTATATGTTTTTCTACTGCACGACATTACAAAAGTAAAGGGCATTTCTGTTTCAACATTATACTCCTGTACTTTGTGTCATTCATTCATTCATTCAAAAATCTGTGTCACAAAACTAATATGTGATAGTATACTCAGAACTGAGGTAAAATAGTGAGCAAAAGAGATAATATCTCCCTACACTTAAGAAGTTTGCATTTCTAGCAGAAGAGAGTGTCATAAGAAGAATAACAAATAGAAACTATCAGATAATAATAAGTGCTAAGAATAAAATAAAAAGGAAACATAATAGCAAGTAAAAAGTTCAAGGACACTATTAAAATGAAAAAGTCACAGAGGGCTTCCCTGGAAAGATATTGTTTGAGTTGGTCTCTAATGGGCACTCAATAAATATGTGTGGAAGAGAAAGGAAGGAGAAATAAAGGAAAAGTGCAAAGGGAGGAAAAAGAGGAAAGAAGAATGTTAAATCGTTTCTATAAATGTTCTTTTGCCAAAAGTGTTCATCCTTGTGGAGTCTTATCTCAAGATGAAGGAAGACTAGCGACAGTCTATCTGGTCCTGGTGAACGAGGAACAAGAATTCTTGTTAAGGAACAAAAATCATGGGAGAAGCGGGGAGTGTGGTCTCTTTCTCATCTGATTTTATTGACAGTGTGAGGAACCAGACTGTCAGGAGGAAAATAAACCATTGAAGGGCAAACAAACATCAGGAGCCATCCTCTGATCTCACTTTTCAGTATTTCTGGAAAACGGGTTTTTAACCTGAATATAAGGGGGAATAGCAAAATATTGAGCAAAGCCCCATCTGTATCTTTGCTGTGAGAGTTTTATTTTTTGAGCAGGTATAAAGAAGGTCCAAACTGTTCTTTTGATGGCCTGGACATGTGGTACATATGAGATCAATAAGAATTTCTTGGCTTCTTTATCAAGATCAAATCTCCATGTTTTCTACTTAATCTCAGACCCACAGGGCCTCACAGTCGGAAAGTCAGAGAGAAGGTCTTAATACTGGTGTCATTCACCATTAATCTTTAGATCTAGTTTTTAAAATGATTTTCATGGCAAGCGTTCTTCTGTGTTCTTATAATAATTTCTCATAGCAGTGAACAACATTCATTGTTTCTAGGACGAAATGGTAGGGACTGACAGACAGCCTTATAGGGAAATGATAAAATTTGTACTTTTTGAAATAATTGTGAATCCTCTTTTGTGTATGTGGCCACAATATAGATACTAATTGTCCGTGTTCCAGCCCTTTGGATGGACTTGTAGCCTTAAAGGACAACTTAGGTTTTAAAATAAAGAGCTATTCAGAAAGTTTGGAGGGGGGGGGTGCGGTGTGGGGGAAATCATTCGTAATGTAAGGAATAAAGGAACATAAGAAGAAGACATTAAAGGAGAAGCCTGGTGCTTGGGGAATAAAGACAGGAGTGGAAGAGCAGGGAGCTGGAAATGAAAGTGACTGCAAGCCAGCAGGGAAGAGTCCCATATGCCAAAACCCTCAAGGGCACCCGTGAGTAATAGTCTGAAAGTGCAAATCATTATTATAACTGCATTAGGCTAATAACATAGCAACCTCCTATTTGAGTAAAACACTTGGATGTAGATAGTAAATTCTTAGATATGGGAAAACATTTTATTTAATTAGTGGAACTTCGATTATCTCTGGATGTGTTCCATTAGTGTACCTTGGTTATCTGGGTATATCCATTATCAGGAGTTTGGCTCACAAGTCCATTTAGTGAGTTCCATCAAGGCCTTTTTCTGCTTAACCCCTCACAGCCAAGTATCAGGGTACTGGGCTCTAGTGGTTTTCAGATTTCTTTGCACACACTGGTAGTTTGTCAGAGCAATGCTAGTAGAGGAGAATTGCCCATACATGTAGCAGGAGGTGGGAAATCAGGCAGAGATGCCTTCCAGAGCCAAGGGGGCCTCTTGGCATTTCCCTGGCAGCCTCGTGCTTATCATCTGCCAGAACCCAGGCACTCATTAGGCTCTTGATGAAAAGCATCCTAAGGAAAATGCCAGCAAATTGTGCCACTGTGCTGGCAGGAAATTAAAACTGCTCAGAGCAAGTGGAGCCAAGAGAGCTGTTGAGATGAAAGGTAACATCAAGGGTGTGATCACGGACTCACACAGGCATTCAAGATTCAAGATGTGGCTTTCTGCTTCACTAGGGAAGCAGGAGGCCCTCTCAGCTGTCAGCCACTGTCAGTCCAACAGAGGGGCTGAGACTGGTGAGGATGTGGGCTCTGTGATTAAGCTTTGTTGTGCTTGGGTAAGTGCTTATGGTTTGGGTTCTTTTCTTTCCCTACAGGAGCCTCTCTTAGGAAAAACAGAAATAAGAAAAAAGATTTGCTTTTGATTTGTTCTGTCCTTCCTGGTCCCAAACACTTAAAAATCAAATTAAGTAAAATAACAATTTCAGAAGTATCACAGGTCTTATTTAAGTAGGATCAGATAGTGTGAATAGGAGCAGATAAAACCTTTGAGCCTAAAAATCTAGCAGTGGGACAGATGAAGGGGTGCTTTAATTCTGTGGGAAATTCTTGGTGGTGGTGCTAATTCGCCTGAGGCTCAAATGGTCATTAGCAGTGGAGAAGAAAGAAAAGCAGTAGCAACATGCAAACATAAGCACACTGAGATTTGATTTGGTAGGCAGAGCAATGGCCCCCAAAGATGCTGAAGTCCTGTTCCCTGGAACCTGAGAGTATGCTGCCTTACATAGCAAGTGGCTAAGGGGAATTACGGTTGCAGATGGAATTAAGGCTGCTGACTAGCTGACTTTGAAAGAGAGAAAATAAACCTGGATCTTCCTGATGGGACTAATGTAACATCAAGCTCCTAAAATATAAGCAGAAGCCAGAGTGATAGGATGTGAGAAGGACTCAGCCAGCTGGTGATGGTTTTGAAGATATGGAAAGCGGGCCACAAGCCAAGGAATTTTGGTGGCCTTTAGAGGTTAAAGCGTCTGCCTGCAATGCAGGATACCCGGGTTTGATCCCTGGGTCAGGAAGATCCCCTGGAGAGGGAAATGGCAACCCACTCCAGTATTCTTGCCTGGAGAATCCCCTAGAGGGAGGAACCTGGTAGGCTACAGTCCACAGGGTTGCAAAGAGTCGGACACAACTGAGCGACTTCACTTTCACTTTCAGAAACTGGAATAGGAAAGAAAAGGAAATTGATATTCCCTAGGGCCTCTAGGAGGAATGCAGGCCTGCCAACAGCTTGATTTTAGCCCAGTGAGAATCACGTTGGACTCTGATCTCCAGAACTACAAATAGTAGAGGAATTAAACCACTGTATCTGTGGTAATTAACAATAGCAAAGAAAATGAATATACTGGTATTTAAACTGGTATTGAATATTCATTGGAAGGACTGATGCTGAAGCTGAAAGTCCAATACTTTGACCACCTGATGCAAAGAAGTGACTCATTTGAAAAGACCCTGATGCTGGGGAAAATTGAAGGCGAGAGGAGAAGGGGACGACAGAGGATGAGATGGTTGGATGGCATCACTGACTCAATGGACATGAGTTTGAGCAAACTCCAGGAGTTGGCAATGGACAGGGAGGCCTGGTGTGCTGCAGTCCATGGGGTCACAAAGAATCAGATACGACTGTGCAACTGAACTGAAATGACTGATTTAGAAAATTTTTCTGAAGTTCCAAAAATAGAGTTTCCAAGTTCATTTACAATTCTTGAAGCAAAATAGTAAGGCAAGAAAGCAGTGAAAAAATCCAAAAGGCATATTTATGTGTTAGAACTGTTAGGCATATTACATCTATTATCTCTCTTAATCTTTACGACAGCCTCATAAAGAAGTCTCATCACCTCTAATCTGTAAACAAGGATATTTTTGAAAAGTAAAAACAAATCATGCACTTCAGTTAATCAAAATCTTCCAGCAGTCTCCCATCTTCTCTGCGTTAGTATCCAGACTCTTTATCCTCACCTATAAGCTGTAAAGCTCCACATCAGTAGTATTAAAATGTGGATTACTGATCAGCCTCACCTGGGACTTTGTTAGAAACGCAACCCTCAGATCCCACTGGAGACCTTTTCAATTGGAATCTCTGAGAGTAGGGCTCAGCAATCTGTGGTTTAACATGTCATCCAGGGGATTCTTGTACACACAATTAAGTCTGAAAAGCCCTCCTCCACATGATGTGCACTCATTTACTTCTCTAGCTAAATCTGGACCACTCATCCCGGCTTGTGATGCTCCAGCCAAACTAGCCGTCTTTCATTTTCTGAACATGTCATGCTTTCTCCCATTTGGGGCTCTTTACCTTATCTCTTCTGATTAGTAGACTCTTTCTTTAGAAATTTACCTGTTGGCCTATACCTTTCATGTTTTGCAGTGTGCCTGATTGTAAGCACGTGAGAGTCCAGCAAAAGAATATTGGTGGTACTAGTTTCTCATTATTTCATCACGCGTGTGTACATGCTACATTGTTTCAGTCGTGTCTGACTCTTGCAACCCCATGGACTGAAGCCCACCAGGCTCGTCTGTCCATGGCATTCTCCAGGCAAGAATACTGAAGTGGTTTGCCATGCCTTCCTCACCTGTTTCGATGATTTGAGAAAACCGTTGATCTGCTACAGATGATAAGATAATGGATACTAGTTGTTAACTGTAAATATGGTTTTCTACAAGTTTAACCAATCATAGTTACAATTGTTTTCTTTTTTTTTTTAACTTGAGGAATCTGGATCTGAAATGTTGTATTTTAAAAAGCTTTTAGTGCTGATAAATATCTTAATCATTTCATCTCATGATCCTTCATGCTCTATTAATTTTAATTCTTTTTTGAAGGGAGGATTTAATAAGCAGGCACAATTCACAGCATATTCTCTATATTCTAGCTAAATGTGTCTGAAGCCATGTTAACTATGAACACTTCATGATAGATAAGCATTTATACTTTTTCAATTTCTAAATTTGCCCTTTATACAGTGAGTTCTGTTGCAATTCACAAGTCTCTTGGCAGGGTCTTTAAGGCTGACTTTGTTTTCTTCTTGTATAAATTAGCTATAGTAGATTATTTTCACAGTTAAAGCATAAAATAGTATCAAAGTTTAGTTCTATTGAAAATTGTCTGTCTACTCAAGGAGCATTTGACATTTTATTCTTTGTTAATTTTAAGTTCATAGTACAATTAACAAGTTGCCAAATTTTGGTAGTATTATGTAATAGAAGTTTATTTCTCAGTCATATTACAGTTCAGGATAGGCATTTCTGGTCAGTGGATTGCTTTTTCCCCTCCCATATGGTCTCAGAGCCCTCCACATCCAAATAGCAAATAGGGAAAGGAGAGAAACTCACTTATTTCTCAAAGTCCAGACCTGGAAATGACATCACTTTTGCTCGTATTTACTTGATGGGTATTTGTCACAAAGCTACAGTTAGATGCAATAAGGATAGAGTTTCTGTCCCTGGATAGGCAGCCATTCTCAGTGACAGATTCACTCCGTGAATGCGAACTACAAATATTGGTAGGCAGCCAGCTGTCTCCTGCTACAGGAATCTATGGAAATTATCTTACTGCCCTGTTATACTGCACTTGCCAGTCAAATGTAATGCTCGGTCACAGTAAATAAATCTCTCCTTCCTGGTTACCAAATGTACTTTTCACTCTTCTAATCATGATTTTTTATATACTCCCATTGCACTTGATGTTTACTCATTTAGAAATTCTACAGTTCTTATTGTTTGTTCAATTACACTAAACTTCCTGAGAGTAGGACCACAGTTGCCTTGTTCATTGCATCCCCCATACCCAACATAGTGCTTGAAATAGTGCCTCACATGTGGTAGTCTTTTTTTTTTTTAATTGAAGTGTACTTGACTTACAATATTATATTAGTTTCAGGTATATGACTTTGTGATTCAATGTTTTTATATGTTACAAAATGATGGTGGAGTCTTAATAATTATTTTAAAAGAATGCATGAATGAAAGTTCTCAATTCCTATTGCAGTGTATTACTTCTTAAGATTCATCCTGTTTCAAGCTACCTCTGGTTATTTTGCAATTAGATGGTGAGCTGAATAGATCAAATAATAATTAAGACCCTTTGCCCTTCTTTGTCTTTTCATAAAGGACATGATGCAATTGTCACACTTCTGAAACATTACAAGAGAAATCAGGATGAACTGCCCTGTAATGAATATTCTCAGCCTGGAGGAGGTACCCTCTTTCTTTTTAAATTTTCATTGTAGTGATATTGTGGCCAAAGGTAAACCTGTGTTTCTGTTAGCAACATTCTAGGGTCCGGGAGGAAGGCCTATCAGATTAGCTTTATTTTAAGAAAATTTATGTCTGAGTAAGGCTGAAAATAAGAAGCCCCCCCCCCCCCTTAGGCTACTTTCTAACTCACCCATCTGCAGTTCCCTGGATGTTTATGAGGCTGGTACATGCCTGGGAAGGCCTAGTAAGCTGAGCAGTCATTTTCCCTTTCAGCAATCTATTAAGATGGGACAGAGAATACTCATATGCAGACACAAATTAAATTTGCTGGAGTCTGCTAGACCTTGGATTTTTATTTTTAATCATTTTATGTACACTCTAAATAAATACTTGCTATACAGTTTCAGTGTCCAAAGACCTGGACTTAAGTTACACTCTCACTTGGTGTTATTGGTAAGTTTTCTTTTGTTATGTGCTTCTTTGTATAATGTTTAACTTTTATGTAGGAAAAATCATTTGCTACTTTTAACTCTATAATATAATTTGATTTCAGATGGCTCCTATGTGTCTGTTCCATCTCCTCTGGGGAAGATTAAAAGCATGACAAAAGGTATTTTAATATGGGACAATTGTTATATTTTATTACTGAGTAATTACTGCCTTCAATATGTAACTTCCTATTTTGTCTTACATATTACAAATGACTATTTTGCAGGCATAAGTAATATTATTAGCAGATCATTCTTTCCACGATTAACCTCATCTGCTGTTATTTTGCATATGTCCTCTTAGTTCATGAAGGTGTAACATTGAAAATTCCATATGAATATTAAAAGACCAAATTCTCATAGACTTCTGTATTTTTAATGAAAATTAAGTTGTAACTATTAATATCTTTCATAAGAATTGGTAATAGGTTTGTCATAGGGAAAAAACTGAAAAAAAATTATTTTTCAAGAGATCCCAAATAAATAATACTTTGGGAACTTTTTTAATATATACTACACACAGAAATTATTACCACTGAATCAGGGAAGTAAAACATATACAACTGTAAATTTATATTGAACTATTTAGAGTTTGAAATTTTAAAAAATTATTTCTGGCTTTGAATGTGTCTTCTGAATGATTCACATGCTTATTTCCTAATTGGCATCTCTTTAGGGTTGAATTTTGGCTATTTGACTAAGCTTTTTGTGAGAGGTTGAAGGGATTGACCAGATAAGACTTTATCATGATGTGATGTGAACTGTATTCTAGAGTTGCCACATCACAGGGACAAGTAGTGGTTGACCAAATCAGGTACAAACTCTCAGCCCTGATAACAAAGGTCAGGTAGCAAAGGCAGAAAGCTAACATGTTTTTAATGCACGGGGATAGGGATCATTTATGATAAGGTTTTTGTATGTCCAAATAGTCAGTTACAGTTGGAAAATCAAATGGTACTAGGGAAAGATATTTTTGGTTAAGCATGTATGTGCATGTGTGTTTAAACATCCACGTTTGCTGTTTGTTTTTTAAAAAATATAACAATTCCTGTTTGCAGAGAAGGCAGATGTTCTCCTCTTAAGGGCTGGCTTGCCTTCACATTTCCATCTTCAGCTCTCAGAAATTGAGTTCCATGAGATTATCGGCTCAGGTAACCTAAGAAAATACTAGTCTGTTTTAGTTTAATGAGCTCCATATGATAACATATGTTTACTTGTTTGTCTTACACAATTTTAGGTTCTTTTGGGAAAGTGTATAAAGGACGATGCAGAAATAAAATAGTGGCTATAAAACGGTAAGCAAGCAAATGAGAAATTTTAGCATCTGAGTAGTAAACGTTGAGAAGTATACGCATGGTGAGCCCCTTGTTTTGATTCATCTGGTGACTGAAGACTTCCTGTTGCTGTGTTTTCCAGCTACCGAGCCAACACCTACTGCTCCAAGTCAGATGTGGATATGTTTTGCCGAGAGGTGTCCATTCTCTGCCGGCTTAATCATCCATGTATCATTCAGTTTGTGGGTGCTTGCTTGAATGATCCCAGCCAGTTTGCCATTGTCACTCAGTACATATCAGGGGGTTCCCTATTCTCCCTCCTTCATGAACAGAAGAGGTATGGTCACTGATTTATCATTTTGCACGTCATTGGAATTACAGTTACAAAACCTCATATGCTTTCTGCTTAGATGAGACTTTGCTTTCTGAAATCTTGAGTTTTAGGAAATGGGGCATTCTAAAGATGGCTAATAATTTATGCCCAATAATTATTTTCTAATGAATACAAATACTTCTATGTTTTCTTAATAAGAATCCAGTTTAAGATAACAAATTCAAGGAATTTAAATTAGTAACTGAATAATTTGGCTAAATTTGACATACCAGGAAAGCAGATATGTGTAAGCTCAGAATAAAATAATTAATAGGGGTCGCAGTATTTATGTTTAAAAGCTTTAAGAAAGAATAATCTTGTACAAGTCTAATTTGAATTAACTTCCTAGATCTATGCATATGATAATTAGAATGTAGTTTTTACTTAGTAATTAGATTTCCTTTTTATGTTATTATAAAGAAATGAAGTGTAATATTATAAATGTTATAAAATCAAGTTGAATGTTTAAATAAGAGGGGTTGGTATCTGAATTGATCTATAGGTAAGCATTATCAAGTGTAGAAAAGCTATTTTTCCACATTTGTTGAGTTTTTAGCTTAACCTTCAATCAAGCAAAAAAGGCTGAAATTGTACAGAATAACAAATTACACACGCTATTGATTTCTTTTAAAAGATGTAGTATTGGATTTGACCATTTCATCCTCATTAAATTTATTTTTAAATTCTAGGATACTTGATTTGCAGTCAAAATTAATCATTGCAGTAGATGTTGCCAAAGGTATGGAGTACCTTCACAACTTGACCCAGCCAATTATTCACCGTGACTTAAACAGGTATTTTTCCCCCTAAATAGTGAACCTGAATTTGTGTAACTGACCAGGAGTCTAAGATAGATTTCAGTGAAGATACATTTTATATTTATTGTACGATACAATTTTATACTCTGTGGGTGAGGGGATGGGCTACCATTTAGCCTAGGCAATAGAATGTTGCACCATTGTCTTTTACAGAAATATAAAGCTGTATAACTATTTCTCAGGGGTCTTTCAAATCTATGAAAAATATCCAGAAAGATTATAACATCTGTAAAATTCAACAGCTAGCTAGTTCTCAGGCCACTAGGTCACATCAAGGATTGAGATCAATAACCATTATTATAGAATGTCATGTCTCATTCAATGTTAGATATTGTAGGAGGACCTGATATAAAATTGTCTGAAATACTACTTTTGTGCTAACATTTTGGTATTTTTCTTATAAGAACAAACTCAGCCAAAACACAGCAGCTCATTTACCTCACTATCACATGAAGATGTTTTCATGTGGAATGGAGACTTGAAACAAATAGAGAATTATTGTGTCTCAGTGGTGGAATCCCAGGGTTTTTTGTTTGTTTGTCTATTTTAGTAGTGAATGGTTTCTCTAAGCAAAGTCTTACAGGGAGGCTGATACACAAAATGGAACAGCTTTAGTTGGAGGCCGAGTATACAGTAGAGAATTCATTTCTCTACTGTTCATTTCTCACTGCCAAAGAGAGAGCTCCTTGGGCCATCTCTCTGTAATCCCAGAGATGCTAAGGAGAAAAGGTGGAAAAATCTGATAAATTACTAGTTTATGAAAGAAGTCAGATTATTCAAAATCAATATGTTTATTTTATGGTTGTCAATAAGGTTCAAATAGGTCCCATGTATGACCCTTTATACAAAGTCCACAGTTCTGAAACTACTAAATATTCATTAATTATGCCAGTCATTTGTTCAACAACTACTTAGGTATCTACTATGTTCGAAGCCTTTATACTTGGCACAACAGAGCCAGGTAAAACTGCCATAGACTCCAATACTCAATATACTTTAGGTAGAAACCAATAAGTTATTTTAAGGAGATAGTGAAATATTTTCTGTAAAATTTCAGAAAGAAGAATAAAAATTACTTCTGAAGCATTTAGAAACAACTTTATGGAAGAGGTGACATTTGAGCTTGACCCTAAAGGATGGATAGAGTTTGGAAGAGCATCCCAGGCTTAGGGAAGATGTGAAAAAAATAGATGTTAGAAAGTTAAAGGCATATTATAGGAGTACTGAATAGTTTCACTTCAGTGGATGAAATGTATAAACATATTTAGTGTATGTAATGTATGAAGAGACTGTTGGGAGAAAAAAATAAATTGAAACAAGAGCACAGAAATTATTAAACACTAGAGTTAAGCAGTTTAGACTTTGCTTTAAAAGCAAGAAGGAGGCACTGAGAATATTTGAGCAAGGAGTCAGAAATTTGGGACTGTATTATGGAAAGATTAATTCAGCATCTTTGTAGAAGATCAGCTTGAGCAGAAAGTCAAGAAACTGCTGAAGCAGTTGTTGCAGTGATCTAGATAAGTAATGAAAAACAGAATTTCACTAATGGCAGAGGAAATGAAAGGAAGAGACAGATATGAAATATAGGAGCAATAAAATTAGATATGAGCAGCGGCTGAATCTTAGATAGTGGAAGTAAACATATATAGGACTCAATCTATTTATAATTATTTACTAGTTTTCAAATAAAATTAATTTCTTTCCCGTTATTATTTTCTTTGTGTGTGAGTAGCTCAGTCATGTCCAGCCCTTTGTGACCCTATGGACTGTAGCCTGCAAGGTTCCTCTGTCCATAGAATTATCCAGGCAAGAATACTGAAGTGGGTTGCCATTTCCTTCTCCAGGGGATCTCCCTAACCCAAGGATCAAACCTGAGTCTCCCAAATGCAGGCAGATTCTTTACCATCTGAAGCCCCAGGGAAGCCCATTATTTTCTTTACATCTCTTTCAAAAATATTTGTTAATAAGCATATATTTTCCATGGGTTTTAGTAGCAATAGTTAGGAAATTTAGATTTATGTGATAAATTATCAAACTGGTGATTTGTGAGTTTTAGGCATATTATTTTTCATCCCAACCACCTTTGCCATGTGTCATTAAAACAAATGATAGATCACTGAGTTTTCTCTGGCTGCAGCTCTTCATTTATGGGGCAGTTGAATGTGTGTTCTGTTGCCCTGAGAGTAAGTGTAAATTGTTACCACCAGGTAGTAAAGCAGGACCAAAAATATAAATGTTGTTGATTAAAAGTTTCAATAAAACATTTATTATATAATAGAAGTTTATATTTACCATTTCTTCTGTCTCTACCTAAATACTTAAATTGTACCAAAAAGTCTTATGAAAGCTCATAGGAGCTTTCAATATAAATAGAGTACCAAATTATTATATTTATTATTTGTGAACATTCTTTTCTACTGTTCTTTAGTCTCAGTTCTATTCAGTTGCTCAGTCATGTCCAACTCTTTGCGACCCCATGAACCACAGCACGTCAGGCTTCCCTGTCCATCACCAACTCATGGAACTTGCTCAAACTCATGTTCGTCAAGTCAGTGATACCATCCAAACATCTCATCCTCTGTCGTCCCCTTCTCCTCCTGTGATCAGTCTTTCCCAGCATCAGAGTCTTTTGCAGTGAGTCAGTTCTTCGTATCAGGTGGTCAAAGTATTGGAGTTTCAACTTCAGCATCAGTCCCTCCAATGAATGTTCAGGAATGATTTCCTTAGGATTAACTTGTTTGGCCTCCTGGCAGTCCAAGGGACTCTCAAGAGTCTTCTCTGACACCACAGTTCAAAAGCATCAATTCTTCAGTGCTCAGCTTTCTTTATAGTCTCAATTGTCACATTCATACATGACTATTGGAAAAACCATAGCTTTGACTAGATGGACCTTTGTCAGCAAAGTAATGTCTCTACTTTAGTCTAGTGACAATAAAACATTCAGCTTTTCAGGTTTATGTAGCATGCATACTGCCCAAAACAGTCCTCTCCTCAGACGGCTTACTACAATCTGGTTAGGTACATAAAACATATACTCAGGAAGCAAATTAATTGTCATTTAATAGGGAATGATTAATCAGCCATTTTCAAAAGGATTTTTAGTAAATTAAAAATCACAGCAGAATGGAAAACTTCCTGGAGGATATAGAGCTAAAACTAGACTTTGAAGGCTAGGCATGTATCTTCCCTCAAATTTTTCATAACATACTGATCCTTGTATTTGCACAATGCTTACAAATCCCCTCCCACTGAAATAGGTGGAAGGAAAAATATATAAAACAGAGTGAAGAACTCAGGCATTGCATTTGTATTGAAATAACCTTCTTCCATGTTCTCTTCTCTATTCTGGGCAGGTCAGGGCTTCAGGATCAGCAATCCTGCTCTCTTCATCTCAGATTTACAAAACTGAGCATAGTGTCTCACACAGTGCTGTTCAGTCAATGCATTTTTAACTGAACCAAATTCCTGAGGCATTTCTGTCAACATCATTTCAGAAAGCAGAGATCTAGTTGGTACAAGTACGACTACTTGCAGATAGAGTCCGAATAACTTTCCCAGTACCTTTTATAGTTCTAAAGGAAAGAAAATGTTTGTGGTTACAGATCAACCCACACAGAGGGGAAACTTGTATCTTTGGTTTCATGGTTATTGATTTATTTGAGTGAAAGAAAAAACTTTGCCTTTCCCTTGTAAGTTTCTTACCATATAAATCTGAATGTTATTTTTGATTTTTAGTATATATTAGAAATTCAAGGATTACTTAAGGAGGTAGTTCTTCCCAGTGATTATAATAATTTATTTAGTTATTTACAGTGTGAAAAAGCTCTGCTACACCTTTGTCCTGTATAGTTTCATTTAATTTCTTAGAAATTCTATAATATAATTATTATTATGTCATTTTACTGTAAGGAAATTGACTAAAGGTATTATGCCCAGAGCCACATCCTTATAGACATATTGTGCTGTCCCAACAACAACAACAAAACCAAGTCGGTACAGAGAGATAGAAAGAAGCTGGTGATATTGGATGAGCATCAGCCATATTTATCAACCTTGCTCTTTGTACCTCAGTCCTGTAGGCTAAACTCCTGTGACCCAAATCACTTCTCATATCATCTCCTTGTGCTTCTTTATTTCTGCTTTATTTCTTCTTCGACACCCCATGTTCTGCAAGTATGGAGCAGAGGTTGCATATGAGGCACACGGAAATGTTTTCTTTGTCCCATAGTGTTCACTGTTGATGTTCAGTCACCCAGTTGGGTCTGATTCTTTGCAACCCCATGGACTGCAGCACACCAAGGCCTCCCTGTCCCTCACCATCTCCCAGAGTTTGCCCAAGTTCATATCCATTGCTTGGTGGCACCATCCAGCCACCTCATCCTCTGACACCCTCCTCTCCTTCTGCCCTCAATCTTTTCAAGTATCAAGGACTTTTCCAGTGAGTCAGCTCTTCCCATCAGGTGGCCAAAATGCTGGAGCTTCAGCTTCAGCATCAGTCCTTCTGAAAAGTTGTTGCTGAACCATGCAAAGACGCCGAGATTCTTGGCCTCTGGAGGAGAAGAATTCAATCCAGGGCCAGAGACGAGGCTTGATTGCTCAGAGCTTTTGTATAATAAAGTTTTATTAAAGTATAAAGAAGATAGAGAAAGCTTCTGACATAGACATCAGAAGGAGGCAGAAAGAGTACCCCCTTGCTAGTGTTAGCCATGCAGTTATATACTCTCTAATTAGTTATTTCTCCCAGCAATCTTGATTCCAGCTTGTGCTTCATCCATCCTGGCATTTCTCATGATGTACTCTGCATATAAGTTAAATAATCAGGGTGACAATATACAGCCTTGACATACTCCTTTTCCTATTTGGAACCAGTCTGTTGTTCCATGTCCACAACCAGTCCATTCTGAAGGAGATCGGCTCTGGGTGTTCTTTGGAAGGAATGATGCTAAAAGCTGAAACTCCAGTACTTTGGCCACCTCATGCAGAGTGTTGACTCATTGGAAAAGACTCTGATGCTGAGAGGGATTGGGGGCAGGAGGAAAAGGGGACGACAGAGGATGAGATGACTGGATGGCATCACCAACTCGATGAACATGTTTGAGTGAATTCTGGGAGATGGTGATGGACCTGAAGGCCTGGCGTGCTGCGACTCATGGGGTCGCAAAGAGTCGGACACGACTGAGCAACTGAACTGAACTGAATTAGTTATTACAGTGAATCAAAAGAATGTCTGGAAGTTGTAAAGACCTCACTAGATCTACTCCCATAATTTATACCTTATGATAACAGGATTAGCCAGAAGGTTTTTTCCAAAGACTGTCTTCAAGCAGGATACATTATTGTTATATAATCCTAAGGAATGTAAAGGGACAAAAAAGTTGTCCTTTCTTCCTCCTTCAGAATTCCAGACCCCTCTGTCCTTGGGGACCCCTAGACTTCTTATCAACCTGCCTAGGAAATGACTCTCTCACTTCCAATGAGCATTCAGGGCTGATTTCCCTTAAGATTGACTGGCTGGATCTCCTTGCTGCCAAGGGACTCTCGGAAGTCTTCTCCAGCACCACAGTTCAAAGGCAACAATTCTTTGGCTTTCTGCCTTCTTTATGGTCCAGCTCTCACAACCATACATGACCACTGGGAAGACCATAGCCTTGACTATACAGACATTTTTGCCAGAGTGATGTTTCTACTCTTCAATACACTGTCTGGGTTTGTCATAGATTTCCTGCTAAGAAGCAATCGTCTTCTGATTTCATGGCTGCAGTCACCATCTGCAGTGTTTAAATATTTTTAAATGTGCAGCTCTAGAATGTACTTTTCAATTTATCATGGATCCCACCACCTACCAACTTACCATTTTATATCTGGTCCAATTTATATATTTACTTTGTGGCATTGGAGCTTGAAAACTATGGTTTACAGCTACACATTTTAATGTTTTTACTTTTTACAAGGAGCTATGTTTTCTTGGAAAAGTACATTTTCCAAATTTTTTATGTTGAAACCAAACACCACTGCAAACATCAAATAAATGGTCTTTCCCCTATATAATTATATAGTATCAGTTCAATTTAGTTGCTCAGTCATATCCGACTCTCTGCGACCCCGCCCCGTGGACTACAGCACGTCAGGCTTCTCTGTCCATCACCAATTCCTGGAGTTTGTGTATAGTATAACAACACTGTAACCAATAAAATAGTGACATTTCCAATAGAGTGGCCGTGATGCTCCCAAGAGTGATATAGATGAAAGCCTCTTGTATTACCACGAGGAATACCTGGGAAGCCCTGTAAACTGTGAAGCACTATACAGGCATCAGCCGTTATTGCAGTTCATCCCTTACATGTTCATTTATGAGGATGGAAAGACACTCCTCGATAGTCTCATTTATATGAATATGATTCTTATATAAAAAACTAATTGGAGCTCTAGGTCTAGATGTGAGGACATTTTTGAGTGTCAGCTTATTCGAGTGACTACAAAGAAAAATAATTAGAGATGATTTAAAAACAGCCAACTTGCTGATGGCAAATGACGGATAATTTAAAATGACAGTACTAGTAAAAGAATTTTAATTTTGAAAATGAATTTAACTAAATTAGTGAAGATTTCAGAAAGTATTAAGAAAATATTGACTATAATTTTAATAATTATATTAAGTTGACATATGCATTTGCCTTTCTGTTGAATACAGAATATAAAAACCATGCATTTAAAAAAAACAGAAATTAAGTACAATTAACAAATTATTGTTTTTCTAATTACCTATTAGGTACAATTGTATTCCTTGATTAACCTGAATTATAGAGTTCACTCTTAGCTAGTCCTTTCACTTGTGACTTTTCTAATAAGTGGTTATACGAATAGAATTTAGCATTCACTGGCAGGTACCATCGTGCAGAGAATTCTGAATACTTGAATGTAGGCCAAGTGGTTGATTACACTTCAATATTTATAATAAGTCTTAAAAGAGAACCCTTGAAATTCATGAAAATTTTCACAATTCTACTTGTATAAATCTCTAGTAAAAAAAACAATCACAAGTGGCATTTTTAATTATGTCAAAAAGTTTTTCATTTACTTGGACTTAAAAATTAAGGTAATTAATTAATTAATATCCAGTATTTGAATGATTGATATAAGCTAGAGTCTATGCAATGCCTAGAAGAATGGCTGAGAATGAAGCACCAGCAGCCCTTTTCCAGCAGAGCTTAGAGCCTAAGTATTATTCCCCAGCATTTCCCTGTCATAAGTATCATCTACAGGCCCTCATTTAAAAAACAAATTCAGAAACCCCCTTCTGAAGGCACAGATTGAGAATATCCTAAATTGGCCTGAGAATTGATACTTTAAAAAAAGATTACCAGATAATTCTTATAATCAAGCAAAGAGAGAAAGTGTTGTTCTAGTTGGAGTGGTTCTAAATTTGGCTGCACATTTCCTGGCAGCTCAGACAGTAAAGGATCTTCCTGCAATGCAAGAGACCTGAGTTTGATCCCTGCATAGGAAAGGTCCCCTGGAGAAGGGAATGGCAACCTACTCCAGTATTCTTGCCTGGAGAATTTCATGGACAAAAGAGCTGGATGGGCTACAGTCTATGTCGTTGCAAAGTTGGACATGACTGAGTGACTAACACTAGAATTTGTAGGAAAAGTTCAAGGAAACTCTGATGCTGCTTCGATCAAAATCTCAGGGTCTATGCCCAAGTGTCATATTTTCAGAGACCACTACAAGCAATTCAGACATGCAGGCAGCAATGAGAATTACCTTCTAGTCTAATACCAATTACTCCTCTTAACCATTTGCTATGCAATTTCTTCCTTCTCCACTGCCAGGATGGAGTAGGAATCTTGGGGAATCAAGTTACAATGTAAATCTAAATAGTTTTTGAATCATTGTCTCAAATACAGTATAATCATTTATTCATTCACTCATTCAACAACTAATTCAAAAGACAGATCCACGTGCTTATGATGCCTTTGCTACAGAGTAAGTTCTGAGATCCAGCAGTTAATCATGGGAATTGTGCTGTGTATACTAATGCATTCTAGAGCATCTAATTTCTAACCCATAGTTAATACTAGAAAGTTCCCAGGAGTGTAGACTCTTCAGCAGTAGCCAAAAAGAAGTAAGTTTCAATTTTGGACAGTTGCAATGTACACAGTTCATATAGGTATTCAAGGCTATAAAACCCTAGAAGGATACAGACCTACCTATAATAAATTAATATACACATATATAAAGATTTGCATAAATGCATATGTTAATATTATATATCAGTGCACAAATAAGCATGCACATTTTTATGGTTTTGTGGTGCTTCCATTCTTTATCATCTGCAGTCTTGAGGAAATTAATTTGAGAGATATTTTTCTCAGTTTAAGGGTGAGACATAGCTGTCACCAGTTGGGATTTATAGAGGGGAAATTAATTCATTACATGCAGGGGTGCCTTGGAGCTTAGGACTTAGGGCCTAAGGGCTTAAGGGGTACCTGTAGTTGTGAAATGTCTATATCCAAATTTGTAAGGTGACATAAGATTTTCAAAAGTTTTTTTTTTTTAATTATAGGATAATTCCTTTACAATGTTGTGCCGGTTTCCCCTATACAACAATGTGAATCAGCCAGAAGTGTAAATACATCCTCTCACTTTGAGCCTTCCTCTCACCTCTACCTGATCCCAGTCCTCTAGGCCATCACAGAGCACCAAGCTGAGCTCCGTATGCTCTGCAGCTGCTTCCCGTTAGATATTTATTTTACACATGGTAGTGTGCGTATATGAGTGCTACTCTCTCAATTCGTCTTACCCTCCCCTGCCCCCACCATGTCCTCAAGTCCGATTCTACCTCTGCATCTCTATTCCTGCCCTGCAAATAGGTTCATCAGTACCATTCTTATAGATTCCATATATATGTGTTAATATATAATATTTGTTTTTCTCTTTCTGACTTTACTCTGTTTTAATAGGCTCTAGGTTCATCCAACTCACTACAACTGATGCAAATTTGTTTCTTTTTATTGCTGATAATATTCCATTGCGTATATGTACCACAACTTCTTTATCTATTCATCTATCAATTAAGTAATCAGATACAGTCTGTTTCAATTTCATTACTCCTCTGAGTAATGAGGAAAAGTTCTAAACTATACAGCTATCCCAGATGAACACTGGATTTGTTTGAGTAGGTTATCTACATTGGGTAGGTTATCTACTGCAATAATAGACCTCAAAATGCATAATGGTTCAAAAACAATAGAGTTTTGTATCATGATTGTGTGAATGAATAGGTTATTGGGGTTGTCCCTTATCCATGTAGTTGTTCAGGACCCATTTTCAACACATGGTATCTGTGGTCTCCTTCATTTTCAGCTCCATTCAAGTGAGCATCAGTGGAACAAGAATATGTGAGATGTGCTTGAAATGTTTTACAGACCAGGTATTAAGAGTGGCATATATCACTTTCAGTACATGTTATTGGACACAGCTTAATCAAATAGCCATGCTTGACTGCCAGGAGTTCTTAGAAATGTAGTCTAGCTGTCTGCCCAGAAGAGGAAATGAGCTTTGGTAGACAGCCAGCAGTCTGGATTACATTCACCTTCTTTGAACTAGTGATAACAGGTACTAGGGTTTGAGTAGAAAGGTGGTCTAGATTGGCATGAATGAGTTGCACAAACATAATGTTAACTGCATACTAAATATTTTTAGTCTATAAACATATTTTCACAATGTGTAAACTAATACCACTAACTGGGAAATGTAGTGAAAGCTACTCAGTAAAGCATATTCTATATAAATTAATTTAAAAATAATTGTCATTCACTTTGTTATATTGAAAATATAAGAATAGCTTTGGAAATGGTGGAGCTTGTCCCTAAAGCAAAACATGGTTCAGGACAACATGTACTGTAATAAGATATAACAGTATGAAATAGGCTATATAAATTCAAAAACCTCTCACAATTCCATTTGCTCTGTGTCAATGAAAACACGCATACATTTTTCTTTAAAAGTGAAAATTAAAACACAGGCTCTGATCATGGTATTCAAAGAACCTTATTATACCATATCCATCTGAAAGGGTTCTTCAAACATTTAATTCTACAAATTGATCCTATGTGTTAGCTTCACTCAGGGGTTGATATTCAGTCACATTTTCCATTCCCATTTCTGACATGTGTAAAGTCAGTCTGTCTGTCCTCAGGTCCATGAACCTCCAGAAGCAGCAGACAGTTCCCTCTGACTCTCTACCTGTTATTTAAATAGAATCCATCACCCAGTTCATCCTCCTCTTCTCTGATAGTAGGTGTAGCCCTGCCTTCTTACCTGATTCTCACAGTTCCCAGAGGGTCGGCTGTGTCCCAAATATTCTCAGCACATATCATTTTGGTTCCTCATCCTGAACCAAATTAGCAGTCCCTCCCTCCCCTACTCTGTCCTATAATATCCCTTAGTCCTGAGTTGTCCTTTCTTTGTACTCCAATAGAATAGAAAGTTTCCTCAGAGGCCCAGTTAAAATGTTCTTCCTCTCTCAGCTGCCTCCATTAGAACCTCTCCTTTAATTTTGGCTGCATCTACTAATTCTAAAAATAGTGTTCATACTTAACACCCCATTAAGTAAATTCCCTTAGGAACATGCTTCCTTTAAATTAAAGCAGGTATATTAAAATCAGAGGAAAGCTCTGTTCCTTCTGCCCACACTATCATATGGCTAACACAAACCTAGTGGAACCTGCCATCTTTCACTGTAACTTCCATCAGAATCTTTGCCTTGGTCCTCCCAGTTAGACACAACCCTGACTCTCACATCACAGAGGTAGAATCTAAGCCACCCTATGCCATGTGACACAATACACAAGATTATGTGTGCACCCAAAATAATGTATGTGTAAAGAGAACGTAGAAGGTCATGGTTTGGCCAAGCACAGAAATTCTGTGATACCAAAATTTGCTTTTGGTTTGACATAAAAATACTACTGCCCCACAATGAAACCTAGCCTCAGGCTTTCTTACATCTGTGCTTTTTGTGGTGAGCTGGTTCAGTCCACCGCCTCTTTGCTCAATACACAGCCATACCCTGGGAATTCCCGAAGTAGCAGAGCCTGGGGCAGGGTTACCTCCTCTCACCTAGGTTGGAGCTTGGAGGAAAAGCAGTACCCCTCTTGACCTGACAAAATCTTTCCAGTGCTTCCCTGTTCCGGGCAGTGAACTTACTGGCCTGCAATTTCCTGGTGTTGCTGGTTCCTCACATTGCCATTTTCCATCCTTCAGGGATACGG
The DNA here is from genome assembly GCA_006408695.1 of Aepyceros melampus. NCBI lineage: Eukaryota > Metazoa > Chordata > Mammalia > Artiodactyla > Bovidae > Aepyceros > Aepyceros melampus. The sequence continues at coordinate 188,429 of SJXQ01003174.1, forward strand.
CCTGTATAAAGTTAGCTTTTGAAAATGTCAACAAAGGCTTTTCTCTGGTCTGTCTCCTTTCTTCTCTGCTCTCATTTCTTGGGAAGCACTGTGAGGGCCGCTTTTGGCACCTTGTCGATTTCCTAAGCAGCTAACCTTTCAATAGTATTAATGCCGCCTTGTGGTTATCTATTTCTCAGTTCATCATTTTCAACCTTTGTTTGCTGAGATTCTTTATGTGGTTGTGTTCTTAGATCCTGAAGTTTAATAGAGACCAACCTAATTCAGGGCCCACAACCAGAATTTCTAGCTAATAAATGAGGAACAAAATAGGTGTATATTTATTTTTCTATTGATTGAATTTCCAATAGCTCTACCTTGAATTTGATCTAGAAAAAGAGATGCAGAAAATCATAAATGTTCTTGCCTTGTTTAATATTTTCTATCTCAAAATCCTCCTTGTCAGCCTTGTGAGAAAGCAACTTTTCCAATAATATTAGTCTTCTTTTGAGCTTACAGCATGGACAGTTCTGGCAATCTGTATTTCTGAGTTACCACCCTATGAGAAGGCTATAGGATGAAGTAATTGAGATTTCAGGCCATGAAACCAGACTGTGCAGGTTCAAGTACCAACTCTGTTACATCTTACCTGTGTCCTTCTGCAACTTGTTTAAATAACAGTTTTCCAGTTTGCAGGATGACAATAATAATACCTATCTTACTGGGTTTTAATGAGAAAACACATTAGATATTATTGTTATTATTTTTCTTATTTTTTCTGAAGGAATATTTTTACTACTTAATATTCTTAAATGCCCAGATTTCTTTACTTAAATGTTTTTAAAGACCTGGCTCCCTTTTTTTTCACTTTTCACTTTTGTGCATTGGAGAAGGAAATGGCAACCTACTCCAGTGTTCTTGCCTTGAGAATCCCAGGGACAGGGGAGCCTGGTAGGCTTCCGTCTATGGGGTAGCACAGAGTCAGACACAACTGAAGCGACTTAGCAGCAGCAGGAGCAAAGACCCGGCCCCCTTTTTTATTATAGTGCCACAAATTTTGTTTATGATATATCAGATGCCTTGTTTCTTCTTCTCATAAAGATATAAGAGCTAACTGGATTGTTTGACTGTAGATCTCTTTATGTATGGGAAGGAAAATGGCAATCCAATCCAGTACTCTTGCCTGGGAAATCCATGGACAGAGGAGCCTAGCAGGCTACAGTTCATGGAGTTGCAAAAGAGTCAGACATGACTTAGCTACTAAATAACAAGAGTTATGTAAGATCATGGCATCTGGTCCCATCACTTCATGGGAAATAGATGAGGAAACAGTGGAAACAGTGTCAGACTTTATTTTTCTGGGCTCCAACATCACTGCAGATGGTGACTGCAGCCATGAAATTAAAAGACGCTTACTCCTTGGAAGAAAAGTTATGACCAACCTAGATAGCATATTCAAGAGCAGAGACATTACTTTGCCAACAAAGGTCCGTCTAGTCAAGGCTATGGTTTTTCCTGTGGTCATGTATGGATGTGAGAGTTGGACTGTGAAGAAGGCTGAGTGCAGAAGAATTGATGCTTTTGAACTATGGTGTTGGAGAAGACTCTTGAGAGTCCCTTGGATGGCAAGGAGATCCAACCAGTTCATTCTGAAGGAGATCAGCCCTGGGATTTCTTTGGAAGGAATGATGCTAAAGCTGAAACTCCAGTACTTTGGCCACCTCATGCGAAGAGATGACTCATTAGAAAAGACCCTGATGCTAGGAGGGATTGGGGGCAGGAGGAAAAGGGGATGACAGAGGATGAGATGGCTGGATGGCATCACTGACTCGATGGACGTGAGTCTGAGTGAACCCCGGGAGTTGGTGATGGACAGGGAGGCCTGGCGTGCTGCAATTCATGGGGTCACAAAGAGTCGGACACGACTGAGGGACTGAACTGAACTGATATATATAAAGAAGGGAAGTCTCATCCCATATTACTTCCTTCATTGAGACCTCTCTATCCCTTCATGGTTCAAACTCACAGCAGGGATTCAGTCTGTCACATTGGGTTGATGCAGGTGTAGAACAGAATTTAGATAAAAACATAGCTAAGGGTTGACAGGGTTATTTGATTTTCTGACACCCTTCTCAGTGATTTTTCTTCCTAGGGCTCATTCACACAACTTAAACATACAGTTTAAACACCTGCCATTCAATTATTCAACAATCATTGCTTGGGAGCCCAATGTCAGAGATGGGGAAGGCACATCCCAGAGTTCATGCAGGTAAAAAGGTCAAGTTGGAAAAACCCTATTTTGCAGAGGATGTATGGGGTGGGGCATCTAAGTAGGTAGGCATCTTTCCTTCCGTGTGCGCAGTTAGCTCACCCAGCTACCCAGCTAAGACACTGTCCTCACTCTAAGGAGAAAGGGAGAATGTTTTCAAAGTTAACATTGAGAAGGTTCCCTCTGCTATTCCTTCAGTAGTAAAAGAAAGGAAAAAATTCATCCTATCACACCCTCTTGATTCCCAGAAGACCATCATTTTTCTCATTTCTATTTCTGCTCTTATCGTGTCACCCTTGTTATGTCATTTGACTTCTTTCTGCCTCAGGTTCTTCATTTGCAAATGAAGATAATGATGTCTGTGTCTACCTGTTCACAGAGATATTTTTGCAGTTAATAGGGGTGTCAGGACAGAGGTACATGGAGCACTTTAGAGAGATACTCTACAAGAAAAATCAGTATAACATTTTTATTAATCATATGGTACTGGGTTGCCAGAAAGTCTCAGAGGAAGACTCATTTTGCATCCAACTGCTGGATCTCTACTATTTGTAGAGTAGTCTGAATTATCTTCCTCCCACCGAAGGTGAAAGCTGTTGTGATTAATAAATGGTATGGGAGACAACATACTCCTTTTCTGAAAGGCTTTCTATTACCTTGACCAGCATGGAGAAAAGAGCACACGAGCCTCACAGAATGATTAGAACTCTTTAATCCTGGAGGGATGGTCTTTGTATCAATTACGTTTTAAGCCTTGTATGAGAAGAACTGTATTCTTAGTCACTAAACCCTCTTTTAGCGGCTTTAACAACCTACAGAAAGTAAGTGAAAAGCACGCCTGGCGCCATGGTTGAAACAGCGTTAGAGCATTGACGATGTCTGGCTTCTTTTCTTTGGGGAGGGAAATCCCCTTCTAAATTCTTAAAATAGCAGCTGGCTTTCATTAAATCTATTCAGAGTTAAGGGTCTGAGGATCTTGAGTGACCCCTTTCTTTGGGAATGGAGCACATTTTAATAGGCTTTTTCCTGTCTGTGGTCCCAGAAAGATTAGCCACTGGCAGGCCTCCTGAATTGCTGGGATTTGTAAAGGAAAGAATTGATTACAGCCTTCCTCTAATTCTTTCTTTTTCTTTAATTTCTTTTTTCCCATTTCATACAAAGAATGAGAAAGATATTCTGAGTTTCCTTCTATTGAGATATGGTTGGCCTTTAGGGCAGACATTTTAGCATTGAACTTTTATTAACTTCTACTGGGTTTGACAAAAATTGTTTCTGTTTTTTGTTTTTTGCTTCCTAAATATGAAGCTAAAGAGTTCCTTTTTACTAAGCTTCTTCCCAGAATTGTAAGTAGTAGAGAGAAAAGAAAAGTTTGGGGATTTATTTTTATTATTTTATCTTGTTTTTGGTTTTTGTTGTTTTTTTTTGTTGCTGTTGTTTGTTTGTTTTGGGTTTTCTCTTTTTTTGGCTTTGTCCATTGAATTGCATCTATATGCTCTTAAATATAGAACTTAATACAGGAGTTAACACATGCTATTTGTTCTGATGAAAATACCCAACCCTGCCCAAACCTCCTTCCTTTCTTCTTCTTAATGCCCCTTCTCTCACCTCCTTTCTCCTGTCTAATTCCTGCTCCTTCTTCCAGGAAGCACTCCTAGGTGTTCCCCCAGCACATCCTACTTATCTCAGGATAGCACTCTTAAAATTTCTCATGTATTTCAATACCTTTCCTGCTATACACGCAGGACAGGGGCTGTGGATTTTATATCATTTTATTCCCAAATGTTTCACACAAAGCAGTACTGTGCTTAGTCACTCAGTCATGTCCAACTCTTTGCTACCCTATGGACTGTAGCCTGCCAGGCTTCTCTGTCCAAGGGGATTCTTCAGGCAAGAATACTAGAGTGCCATGCCCTCCTTCAGGGCATCTTCCCAACCCAGGGATCGAATCCAGGTCTCCCACATTGCAGGTAGATTCTTTACCATGCTAGCACAGTGACTGGGTCCTAATAAAAACTCAAATCATATTTATCAATTGCATGAATGAATAAATAACATTTAAAGGTATATGAGATATCATACATTAATGTTTCTTTGTGCCAGGCACTGAGCTCAGTGTTTCTAGATATTAGCTTATTAAATATTCATAATTCTGTATGATAGCTTTTTTAAAAATATGTTACAGAAATGCTTAAAGAGAGTAAGCGAATTATGGAGGTGATACAGTTAGTAAGTGACAAACTAAGGTTATTCCCCATACTGTATACTCATGTGATCTAATACATAGAGATATATAGTCATATAGTCCCTCAAACCAGGAGAAGCCCTGACTGAAGAGCAGAACCATGTTTGAAAGATTGCCTTACAGAGGGAGGTGTAGTTTATAGAATTCATAGCAGAGATGAGAGGGTGATTTTTAGTTAATACTGAACAATTCAGTAGCATTTAATAATATGAAAGTCATTCCTGTGCTCAATTAAGACTGCTATCCCACAGGTCACTCACCTAGCTGTTTTGTGCCGTAGATAATTATTCTCATGCTAGTTTCTAAAGCTTGTCCAAAAAACAGTGAAGACGGTAAGAAAAGAAAATGTAATCAGCTGTTTGACTGCCCTGATTTTCTAATTTACACAGGTGAAAAGTTAGCCAAACAAAGAACTGAAGACTGTCTGATGATTCTTAAGAAAAATACCATCCCCTGAATTTCTAGTGATTTCTAGTCACTACTGACCATGTAGATTTGAACCAATACCTCCTTTTCGTAAATTGATTGATTTTCCTTCTCATAGGCAACATTTTATTTTCTAACCTGAAGCACTTCTATGCCTGACTGGAATATTTTTGCATTTGATTAATGTTTTCATTTGACTTTCAATGAGGTCTCAAAACAGTTTGGCTTGTCACAGTCAAATTATTTAAATATCCTCTGAAAAGAGTGTGTGGAAACTAAAATCAGATGCATGTGAACCTGAAAAACCAGTGGTGACATTTCCTGAACTTGTTATATTTTTATCTCTAAATTAATCATTTCACAATTTTTTAAAGTTGATGTTCAGCTTCTTAAATACAGTGATTATTGGATGCCTTAATGGAAAATTTTAATTTTTAACTGACCCAGAAGTTGTTTTCTGGTAAGGATTTGTGTTCCTTTTTAAAATATTCTTTGTAATTTCAACAGTACAAATATAGTATGTCATCTACTCATATTAAGATTTGTTTCCCTTATTTTTTTTAACACAAAAAAATTTACCTAAATTATCCTTTCACCTCTTAGTTACTCTTCACTCCTAATTGATCAGAATTATCCCAAATATGGATTCAAATATGGTCTACAGTCTCTGTCTACATTCCACTTATGCCATATAAAAGAAGGCACACATTAAAGAGTACCTACCATAAGATTTCATTTATATACAATTTTAGAAAATGCAAACTAATCTCCGGTGTCAAAAAGCAGATCAGTGGTTACCTAGGGGTGAGTTGAGAGAGGAATGAACTGCAACGGGAATGAGGAATTCTGTTGGGGTGACAGAAATGTTTTGTATCTTCATTGAGACAGTGATTTCACAGGAGTATATGTCTCTCAAAATTCATTGAATTGTTGTTTTTAAATAGATGAGTTCTTCCTTCTAATATGAATACAAATGAATTCCCTCATGTAAGCGGTAAATATTAAAAGTAAAATCCTTAAAAAGAGATAGGTAAAGTAATATGAATTGTACCTTTCTAATCATGAATAAAAGATATTTATTCACTCTTTTTAAAACCTTAAAAAGGAGAAATAAACATTTACCAAATAATCTCACTGAAAATATCAAAATCAATTCTGGCTGGAGAAGAAGAATCAACATAACTGAATTGGAAGAAAAAAGGTTTACCCAGATGCCATCACTGAATACAAATCTGTATCACACTGAGGTCAAGTTAGCTGTCTGCAAATGTTAGCGTTCAGTCAGAGGACTGTAGACATTGACAGGAAGGAAGATGAGAAAGTGTCTTTGAGACTGTGCACTTACCCTCTATTTATTCTTGTAGGTTCTGGTCTGATGCAAATGATATTCAGTACTAGAATTTACTCCTCAGGCAAATGTGAAAGCGCATACATTGAATGGCAAAGAAAAGCCCTGAGTATTTATATATCATAAAAAAGAACGATGGGATGAAGACATTAGATCTCGAAAATTGCAAACTGGCAGATACAATACCTTGAAAGAAAAAAAACTACCCTGATATCACTAAGCTGATTAAAAGCAATGTGCTCCTAGACATGCATCATGGAACTGTGGGTCATGGGGACGCAGCCAACTGGCTTTTTCAGTTTTAAAAATGTCACATATGAGAGAAGACATCTAAGATGTCTAATGAAAATTGATGTGATTCAGAAAAGATACAATGAAGGAATTAATTTACAATCAAGATTATGGAAGTGAGGTTGGATATGGCTCAGATGGTAAAGCATCTGCCTACAATGCGGGAGACCCAGGTTTGATCCCTGGGTTGGGAAGATCCTCTGGAGAAGGAAATGGCAACCCACTCCAGTACTCTTGCCTGGAAAATTCCATGGACTGAGGAGCCTGGTGGGCTACAGTCCATGGGCTCACAAAGAGTCGGACACGACTGAGTGACTTCACAAGAAATATAAAATCAGATTTCTTCAAAATTAGAATTGTTAAACACTTTTATATAAGTGTCAATAAATGAAAAAGCATATGTCAAATACCTGCTCTCTGAAAAGTGTTCCCATTTGCACTCTGATCTGAGGTCAGTGTAGCTCAAATTCAGAACATTGGATCAGAAAATTGAAAATTATTTGGAACAAGGGCATTACGTGATCAATGTGAATGTTAAACTTCAACAATAAACACAATGAAGGTGTGATAAACAGAATCTTCTCTTTATGACTATAAATGACTCAGAAATATATAGTTTGGATGGTTCTCAGTTGAGCAGCAGTTCATTTATTTTGCTAAATTTAGCAGGATACTAAGCTACTCTACTTGTTATGAGAGCAAGGCAGGTTTAGTCACTTCAGCTAGCCATTTACTTACATTAAATGTTAAAATTTCTATATGTAAGCTACATGATAATCTATCAACTATACATATTATTCTAATTTAGAGAATACATTTAACAAATAGCTTTACTCCAAAAACAATTACTGAATTACTGAAGGAAACTTAGATTGTCTAGTTTAAAAGTTTAGATCTCTTTTGGTCAAATGTCTCAATAAATGGATATTGCAAGTATCTTATTATAAATACATGTATTATATATATTATTTTACTTTGTATTTTTCAGAATGTTTTAAAGGAAAGTATGTTTTTTGTCTTTGGGGCTTTTTTGGTAAATAAAAAAAAGCTTCTACTGTAGCAAGAACTAAGAGAATATACTCTTGATGAAAGTACACCCTCCAAAGAAATCAAGTAATAAATTTAATTAAAATTTATATTTTGAGCATTTGATCAATAAAGTGCTGTTATAACCAGTAAGTTTACAGAACTTTATACACAAGAAATTTCTGCTGTGAAGGCCAACACTCAGAAGTGTGATTTGTTGCAACAAGAAAACTTTTGAGTCTTTTCAAATTAAAGCTCTTCTCTCAAAAGCTGGGATTGGCTTGCCCACACCAGCTTACAATATCATTTCTTATATAAAAAGAAAGTTACTGTAGGCTTGGGCCAGCAATACAGAAATTAAAAATTAAAGTAGCAGTTTTAAGAGCAGTATCAAATATTTTAAGAGCAGTATCTCTTTAGTATCAAAGAGAAATATATTCCAGATATGACAGAAAGACTGTGTATTTCAAGTCAGAACTATCAAACCTTAATCTGCCATTCCCTAATAAAGTATTCCTAAGCATCTGTTTCTTCATTTATAAAATAGGCAAGGTATCTACCTTATAATCAGGTCTTGGCACAACTTGTTCCTTTCTCCTAAAATGGTTTCACATGTAATTGATTTGCCTGGATGTTTACTCAAGTTCCAACTCATATATTTTCTACAAATAAGAGTTGCAAAGAATATTTCTCAAGGAAAAAATAGTAACTATTTCTTTGACTTCTTACTCTCTCACTCAACCAAAATTCCTGGTGTTCTTAACATGAGAAGAGGGGCGTGAATATGGAGAGGGAGAGAAAATGAAGAAGGAGGGGAAAGGGAGGCTAGAAAGAAGAGGAAGAAAAGAGGAGGATGACAACAATGACGATGAAGGGACTTCCCTGGTGGTCCAGTGGTTGGGACTTAGTCTTCCAGTACAGTGCGTGTAGGTTTGATCCCTGGTCGGGGAGCTGAAATCCCACATGTCTCACAGCCAAAGAACCGAAACATTAAACAGAAGCAGTATTGTAACTAATCCAATAACAACTTTAAAATGGTCCATATAAAAGAAAAAAAATGATGATGAAGAAAATGTGCAGAGGCAATAGCAACAAGAACTAATAGCCTAAAGCTTATTATTAAAAACATACCTTCTAAAAGTCAAACCATAGTCAGTCTCTTTCTCCTCTCTTCTGTAGTGTCAGATCTTACCTTAATAAAGCCCTGATGTGTCAATAGGTAAAAAGGAAACATTGGATCACCATAAGAAATTCATAGATGGATAATTGAGAATTAACACTACTGTACTTTTTTGTTTATGTGTTGTTTAATCATAGCTTACATCTTTTGGCTTATCTGAGGAAAAAAAGAACAAAGTAAATGGTTGACATATTTAGACATTTTCAGGCCTGTTTACTATTATATTTTGTTTCTTGAAAAATCTACCATCAAATCACAGGCACAGAATCCCATTTAAAACTTTCACACTGCCCAGAGAAACATCTCTCAGGGATCTCTCTCATTTAGGCTTTCAAAAGAGACAAGAGCTGGTAAGTCCAGGACAGTGCAGAAGCTACCATTCTTGCTAGGAATCCTTGTCCCTTGTCTGTAACATTTGCATGCTACCTGCCAATACAAAAGTTTAGCCACCTCAAAGCACCCATACCACTGTAAGAACATTGTTGAGTGGAGAGAGTATATCCCATCTCACTGCTAGCTTAAATGGGCAAGAAGACCACAGATTCAGGACACCATAAGATAAATTTTCAAACATACCTCTGGCAGTGTTACAGATGGTGGCTTAGAATGGAAATATAGGTTCAGTTCAGTTCAGTCGCTCAGTCATGTCCCACTCTTTGCAACCCCATAATTGCAGCACGCCAGGCCTCCCTGTCCATCACCAACTCCCGGAGTTCACTCAGACTCATGTCCATTGAGTCAGTGATGCCATCCAGCCATCTCATCCTCTGTTGTCCCCTTCGCCTCCTGCCCCCAATCCCTCCCAGCATCAATCTTTTCCAATGAGTCAACTCTTCGCAACAGGTGGCCAAAGTATTGGAGTTTCAGCTTTAGCCTCAGTCCTTCCAAAGAACACCCAGGATTGATCTTCTTTAGAATGGACTGGTTTGGATCTCTTGCAGTCCAAGGGACTCTCAAGTGTTTTCTCAAACACCACAGTTCAAAAACATCAATTCTTCAGTACTCCGCTTTCTTCACAGTCCAACTCTCTCATCCATACATGACCACAGGAAAAACCACAGCCTTGACCTAGACAGACCTTTATTGTGTGGATCACAATAAACTGTGGAAAATTCTGAAAGAGAAGGGAATACCAGACCATCTAACCTGCCTCTTGAGAAATCTGTATGCAAGTCAGGAAGCAACAGTTAGAACTGGACATGGAACAACAGACTGGTTCCAAATAGGAAAAGGAGTACATCAAGGCTATATATTGTCAGCCTGCTTATTTAACTTATATGCAGAGTTCAGTTCAGTTCAGTTCAGTCGCTCAGTTGTGTCCAACTCTTTGCGACCCCATGAATCGCAGCACAGCAGGCCTCCCTGTCCATCACCAACTCCAGGAGTGCACTCAGACTCACGCCCATCGAGTTAGTAAAGCCATGCAGCCATCTCATCCTCAGTCGTCTCCTTCTCCTCCTGTCCCCAGTCCCTCCCAGCATCAGAGTCTTTTGCAATGAGTCAACTCTTCACATGAGGTGGACAAAGTACTGGAGTTTCAGCTTTAGCATCATTCCTTCCAAAGAAATCCCAGGGCTGATCCCCTTCAGAATGGACTGGTTGGATCTCCTTGCAGTCCAAGGGAGTCTCATCCAGCACCACAGTTCAAAAGCATCAATTCTTTGGCACTCAACCTTCTTCACAGTCCAACTCTCACATCCATACATGACCACAGGAAAAACCATAGCCTTGAGTAGACGGACTTTAGTCGGCAAAGTAATGTCTCTGCTTTTGAATATACTATCTAGGTTGGCCATAACTTTTCTTCCAAGGAGTATGTGTCTTTTAATTTCATGGCTGCAGTCACCATCTACAGTGATTTTGGAGCCCAGAAAAATAAAGTCTGACACTGTTTCCACTGTTTCCCCATCTATTTCCCATGAAGTGATGGGACCAGATGCTATAATCTTCGTTTTCTGAATGTTGAGCTTTAAGCTAACTTTTTCACTCTCCTCTTTCACTTTCATCAAGAGGCTCTTTAGTTCCTCCTCACTTTCTGCCATAAGGGTGATTTCATCTGCTTATCTGAGGTGATTGATATTTCTCCCAGCAATCTTGATTCCAGCTTGTGTTTCTTCCAGTCCAGCGTTTCTCATGATGTATTCTGCATAGAAGTTAAATAAGCAGGGTGACAATATACAGCCTTGACATACTCCTTTTCCTATTTGGAACCAGTCTGTTGTTCCATGTCCAGTTCTAACTGTTGCTTCCTGACCTACATATAGGTTTCTCAAGAAGCAGATCGAGTGGTCTGGTATTCCCATCTCTTTTAGAATTTCCCACAGTTTATTGTGATCCACACAGTCAAAGGCTTTGGCATAGTCAGTAAAGCATAAATACATGTTTTTCTGGAACTCTCTTGCTTTTTCCATGATCCAGCGGGTGTTGGCAATTTGATCTCTGATTCCTCTGCCTTTTCTAAAACCAGCTTGAACATCTGGAAGTTCATGGTTCATGTATTGCTGAAGCCTGGCTTGGAGAATTCTGAGCATTACTTTACTAGCGTGTGAGATTAGTGCAATTGTGCGGTAGTTTGAACATTTCTTTGGCATTGCCTTTCTTTGGGATTGGAATAAAAACACCTTTTCCAGTCCTGTGGCCACTGCTGAGTTTTCCAAATTTGCTGGCATATTGAGTGCAGCACTTTCACAGCTTCATCTTTCAGAATTTGGAATAGCTCAACTGAAATTCCATCACCTCCACTAGCTTTGTTCCTAGTGATGCTTTCTAAGGCCCACTTGACTTCACATTCCAGGATGTCTGGCTCTAGATGAGTGATCACACCATCGTGATTATCCAGGTCATGAAGGTCTTTTTTGTACAGTTCCTCTGTGTATTCGTGCCACCTCTTCTTAATATCTTCTGCTTCTGTTAGATCCATACCATTTCTGTCCTTTATCGAGCCCATCTTTGCATGAAATATTCCCTTGGTATCTCTGATTTTCTTGAAGAGATCTCTAGTCGTTCCCATTCTGTTCTTTTCCTCTATTTCTTTGCATTGATCGCTGAAGAAGGCTTTCTTATCTCTTCTTGCTATTCTTTGGAACTCTGCATTCAGATGCTTATATCTTTCCTTTTCTCCTTTGCTTTTTGCCTCTCGTCTTTTCACAGCTATTTGTAAGGCCTCCCCAGACAGCCATTTTGCTTTTCTGCATTTCTTTTCCATGGGAATGATCCCTGTCTCCTGTACAATGTCATGAACCACAGTTCATCAGACACTCTATCTATCAGATCTAGGCCCTTAAATCTATTTCTCACTTCCACTGTATAATCATAAGGAATTTGATTTAGGTCATACCTGAATGGTCTAGTGGTTTTCCTTACTTTCTTCAATTTAAGTCTCAATTTGGCAATAAGGAGTTCATGATCTGAGCCACAGTCAACTGCTGGTCTTGTTTTTGCTGACTCTATAGAGCTTCTCCATCCTTGGCTGCAAAGAATGTAATCAATCTGATTTTAGTGCTGGCCATCTGGTGATGTCCATGTGTAGTCTTCTCTTGTGTTGTTGAAGAGGGTGTTTCTATGAACAGTGCGTTTTCTTGACAAAACTCTATTAGCCTTTGCCCTACTTCATTCAATACTCCAAGGCCAAATTTGCCTGTACCTCAGGTTTTTCTTGACTTCCTACCTTTGCTTTCCAGTCCCATATAATGAAAAGGACATCTTTTTTGGGTGTTACTTCTAAAAGGTCTTGTAGGTCTTAATAGAACCATTCAACTTCAGCTTCTTCAGCATTACTCATTGGGGCATAGACTTGGATTACTCTAATATTGAATGGTTTGCCTTGGAAATGAATAGAGATCATTCTGTCACGTTGGAGACTGCATCCAAGTACTTCATTTCAGACTCTTTTGTTAACAATGATGGCTACTTCATTTCTTCTAAGGGATTCCTGCCTACCGTAGTAGATATAATAGTCACTGAGTTAAATTCACCCACTTCAGTCCATTTTAGTTCGCCGATTCCTAGAATGTTGATGTTCACTCTTGCTATCTCCTGTTTGACCACTTCCAATACCCCACGTCCAAGGTAAGAGAAACCCAAGTAAGATGCTAGGTATTGCGAGAGGGCATCAGAGGGCAGACACACTGAAACCATAATCACAGAAAACTAAATCTGATCACACAGACCACAGCCTTGTGTAACTCAATGAAACTAAGCCATGCCGTGTTAGGCCACCCAAGATGGGTCGGTCATGGTGGAGAGGTCTGACAGAATGTGGTCCACTGGAGAAGGGAATGGCAAACCACTTCAGTATTCTTGCCTTGAGAACCCCATGAACAGTATGAAAAGGCAAAATGATAGGATACTGAAAGAGGAACTCCCCAGGTCAGTAGGTGTCCAATATGCTACTGGAGATCAGTGGAGAAATAACTCCAGAAAGACTGAAGGGATGGAGCCAACATAAAAACAATACGCAGTTCTGGATGTGACTAGTGATAGAAGCAAGATCTGATGCTGTAAAGAGCAATATCGCATAGGAACCTGGAATGTTAGCTCCATGAATCAAGCGTAGGTTACTAGAGAGTAAAGTAGCCCATGCCAGAAGTAATAAGGGTCTGAATTGAGGCAATGGCCATGGGAAAGTAAAGGAATACAAGGATTAAAGATCTATGGTGGAGATAAAATTGACTGGATTTGGTAACTGATCTGAAGTGAGGATCAAGAGGGGAAAAAATTGAAAGATATCAAGATACTGTGTCTGTGGAGATGATGATTTGTACATTAAGATACAAGTGTGTTGAAAACAGTTTCAACCATATATGTTTGAAATGCCAATGAAATAATCATCAATACTTTATGTAACATTGTGAAAAATACGGTATAGGGCATTTGGAACTTGTCAGTAGTCTCACTGTTTTAGATGCAGAATACCCTGTTTCAATTTCTTGTTGTAATGGATTCTCTACCAATAAGGATAATCCTTCATTTCATGTTTACTCACTTGGCTGACTTCCTATATTCCACACTCTTCCCTCAACAGGCTTTCCAGTTTCTATTTTCTGAGACTTCCAAATAAATGTGAGTTTGTATTGTGACCTAGTACCTCCTAAAATGCATCATTTTCCTCCTTTATCATTTCTGAAACAAATAGATGAATTGCAAAGGGGCTACACCGATGAGATGTTTAATTTGAGGCTTTAATTTTGTGAGTGTTGAGAAGCATAATTAAGGTTCAGGCAGTACCTAAATGTCTTCAGGAATACAAAATAAACTATTATGTCTCTAGAATTTTGAGACCATTTCTTACTTAAATACAGACCTCCTAGGGCTGCTTGTCTTTGTGACACAAGTGTCTGGCAGAAGAAACACAACATGTAGTCCTCATAGAGGTGGCAAGCAAAATGTACAGTTGTTATTGTGATACATAGGAGAACACAGTGTGTTGGGGGAGAGGTGGAGATGGATGGGAGTGGGCCCTGGTTTTACATTTCTTTTATTCTCTTAATTGCAAGGCAGTTTTCTTCAATGTCATTCTCGATGATCTCCCAGGTATTTCAAACAGTGAGGAGAGAAAGGAACACTGAATCAGATGGACATACAAATAGGAAGTAAAGACTTCTGGGGAAAATGTGAGCACAGAGAAGTTTTGAAATCTTAATTAAAAAGTTATTTATAAGCACTTTTCTGGATCAGCATGCCACGTAATTATTTTTTAATTAAAAAAAAGAAAAAAAAAGCAATAGACACACACACACAGGTGTGGCTCAACCATCAAGAATCAAGGGGCATCCGTATGTCTTCTTTGGAGAAATGTCTGTTTAGTTCTTTGGCCCATTTTTTGATTGGGTCATTTATTTTTCTGGAGTTGAGCTGCATAAGCAGCTTGTATATTTTTGAGATTAGTTGTTTGTCAGTTGCTTCATTTACTATTATTTTCTCCCATTCAGAAGGCTGTCTTTTCACCTTGCTTATAGTTTCCTTTGTTGTGCAGAAGCTTTTAATTTTAATTAGATCCCATTTGTTTATTTTTGCTTTTATTTCCAATATTCTGGGAGGTGCATCATAGAGGATCCTGCTGTGATGTATGTCGGAGAGTGTTTTGCCTATGTTCTCCTCTAGAAGTTTTATAGTTTCTATTCTTACGTTTAGATCTTTAATCCATTTTGAGTTTATTTTTGTGTATGGTGTTAGAAAGTGATCTAGTTTCATTCTTTTACAAGTGGTTGACCAGTTTTCCCAGCACCACTTGTTAAAGAGATTGTCTTTAATCCACTGTATATTCTTGCCTCCTTTGGCGATCCAAAAGTCAACAAGCAATAAATGCTGGAGAGGGTGTGGAGAAAAGGGAACCCTCTTACACTGTTGGTGGGAATGCAAATTAGTACAGCCACTATGGAGAACAGTGTGGAGATTCCTTAAAAAATTGCAAATAGAACTGCCTTATGATCCAGCGATCCCACTGCTGGGCATACACACCGAGGAAACCAGAATTGAAAGAGACACATGTACCCCAATGTTCATCGCAGCACTGTTTATAATAGCCAGGACATGGAAGCAACCTAGATGTCCATCAGCAGATGAATGGATAAGAAAGCAGTGGTACATATACACAATGGAGTATTACTCAGCATTAAAAAGAATACATTTGAATCAGTTCTAATGAGGTGGATGAAGCTGGAGCCGATTATACAGAGTGAAGTAAGCCAGAAAGAAAAACACCAATACAGTATACTTACACATATATATGGAATTTAGAAAGATGGTAATGATAAACCTGTACGCAAGACAGCAAAAGAGACACAGATGTATAGAACAGCCTTTTGGACTCTGTGGGAGAGGGAGAGGGTGGGATGATTTGGCAGAGTGGCAGTGTAACATGTATGATATCATAAGTGAAACGAATCGCCGGTCTATGTTTGATACAGGATGCAGGATGCTTGGGACTGATGCATGGGGATAATCCAAAGAGAAGGTGTGAGGCGGGAGGGGGGAGGTGGCAGTTGGGATTGGGAGTTCATGTACACTCGTGGCTGATTCATGTCAATGTATAGCAAAACGAATACAGTATTGTAAAGCAAAACAAACTAAAAAATAAAAATTAATTAAAAAAAAAGAATCAAGGGGAAGGAGGGAAAGTGAGTTTACTTTAAATAGTAATGGAGAAAGAGTTACTGGTGTTCCAGCCCCTGAAATGGCTATTTCAGACCAAGAAATGCAAATAAAAATTTCCCAGGCACTTTCAATCTCTTAGACAAAGTCTAAATACAGACACCTGTTTGAATAAAAATAATATCAATAACCCAAATGGCAACCCACTCCAGTACTCTTGCCTGGAGAATCTCATGGAGGGAGGAGCCTGGTAGGCTACAGTCCATGGGGTCACAAAGAGTCGGACACGACTAAGCGACTTCACTGCACTTCACTTCACTTCACTTAGATATGCAGATGACACCACCCTTAGGGCAGAAAATGAAGAAGAACGAAAGAGCTTCTTAAGTGAAAGAAGAGAGTGAAAAAGTTGGCTTAAAGCCCAACATTTGGAAAACCAAGATCATGGCATCTGTTCCCATCACTTCATGGCAAATAGATGAGCAAACAGTGGAAACAGGGGCTCCAAAATCACTGCAGATGGTGATTGCAGCCGTGAAATTAAATTTAGATACTTACTCCTTGGAAGGAAAGTTATGACCAACCTAGACAACATATTCAAAAGCAGAGACATTACTTTGTTAACAAAGGTCCGTCTAGTCAAGGTTATGGCTTTTCCAGTGGTCATGTATGGATGTGAGAGTTGGACTATAAAGAAAGCTGAGCACTGAAGAATTAATGCTTTTGAACTGTGGTGTTGGAGAAGACTCTTGAGAGTCCATTGGACTGCAAGGAAATCCGACCAGTTCATCCTAAAGGAGATCAGTCCTGGGTGTTCATTGGAAGGACTGATGTTGAAGCTGAAACTCCAATACTTTGGCCACCTGATACGAAGAGCTGACTCATCTGAAAAGACCCTGATGCTGGGAAAGATTGAGTGTAGAAGGAGAAGAGGATGACAGAGGATAAGATGGTTGGATGGCATCACCAACTCCATGGACATGAGTTTGGGTAAAGTCCAGGAGTTGGTGATGGACAGGGAAGCCTGGCATGCTGCGGTTCATGGGGTCGCAAGGAGTCAGACATGACAGCAACTGAACTGAACTGAACAGAACAGGACTGAAGGTGAGTCAAGTAGCAAATACTCACAAAATTGCTTTTTTCTGCTTCTTTTAGAATGATTGATGCATTCATTCAATAGATACTTATTGGGATTCTATTAGGTTGAACCATATGAAATTGTTTTTTTTTTTCTGTCAAAGTGGTTGCAAACTGACCATATCATATGATTCAAGGTAATACTATCTTTAATGGTGAAAATGTGTGTTATAACTGAAATCAATCAATATATATTTGCTGAACATGGAGTAGAGATTCAGAACCTGCCCAAATGTTCCAAATCAGCGGTAACAATGATTTTGAGTATGATAATCTCTTTGAGTGTTACAAGTTGGACAGACCCTGAGGATGCTGTTCTACCTTTAGTGTCTATCAAGTGAGAAAATGCATAACCAAGTTGGCAAAATATCAGTAACACTTATAGACAATTTTTATCTATTATAGTGATGGCACATATATTTGAAAATAATAGCATATATATACACATATGCAAATAATATATATACACACATATATGTATATGTGTGGAACATGTACATTTATATATTTAATCACTAGGCAAGACTTAGTGCAAATTTGGATTGTTAGGCTATATTAACCTTTTTCTGCCATTAGAGTGGTATAATCCACATATCTGAGGTTGTTGATGTGTCTCCCACCTATCTTGATTCCAGTTTGTAACTCATCCAGCCTGGCATTTCTCGTGATGTGCTCAGCATATAGGTTAAACAAACAGAGTGACAGCAGACAGTTCTGTTTTACTCTTTTCTCAATCTTGAATCTTAATCAGTTGTTCCATACAGGGTTTTAACTGTTCACTTCTGGACTCACATGCAGGTTTCTCAGCAGACAGGTCAGATGGTCTAGTACTCCCATCTCTTCAAGAGCTTTCCACAGTTTGTTATGGTCCATGAGTCAAAGACTTTAGCATAGTCAATGAAACAGAGGTATATATTTCTCTGGAATTCCCTTGCTTTCTCTATGATCCAGCAAATGTTGCAGTTTAATCTCTGGTTCTTCCTTTTCTAAACCTAGCTTGGACGTCTGGAAGTTCTTGGTTCACATAATGCTGAAGCCCAGCTTGCAATATTTTAAGCATGACCTTACTAGCATGGGAGATGAGTGCAATGGTCTGATGGTTAGCACATTATTTAGTACTATCCTTCTTGGGAATTGGGATGAGGATGGACCTTTTCCAGTCCTGTGTCCACTGTTGGGTCTTCCAGATTTGCTGACATAATGAATGCAAAACCTTGATGGCATCATCCTTTAGGGTTTTGAATAGTTCTACTGGAATTCCATTGCATCCACTAGCTTTGTTAGCAGCAGTGCTTCCTAAGGAAGGCCCACTTGAATTCACACTCCAGGATGTCTGGCTCTGGGTGACTGACCATACCTCAGATATGAAGATGATACCACTCTAATGGCAGAAAGCGAAGAGGAACTAAAGAGCCTGTTGATGAGGGTGAAAGAAGAGAGTGAAAAAGCGCTTCAAACTAAATATTAAAAAAAAAAAATACTAAGATCATGGCATCTGCCCCCATTGCTTCATGGCAGATAGACCATGAAAGGTAGAAATAGTGACAGATTTCTTCTTCTTGGGCTCTAAAATCACTGCGGTTGGTGACTGCAGACATGAAATCAGAAGACGATTGTTTCTTGGCAGGAAAGTTATGACAAACCTAGACAGTGTGTTGAAAAGCAGACACATTGCTCTGCTGACAAGGGTCCATATAGACAAGGCTATGTATGGTCTTCCCAGTGGTAACATATGGTTGTGAGAGCTAGATTGTAAAGAAGGCAGAATACCACAGAACTGACACCTTCAAACTGTGATGCTGGAGAAGACTCCTGAAACTCCCTTGGACAACAAGGAAATAAAACCAATCAATCTTAAGGGAAATCAACCCTGAATACACATTGGAAGGACTGATGCTGAAGCTCCAATATTTTGGTCATCTGATGTGAACAGCTGACTCATTGGAAAAGTCCCTGATGGTAGGAAAGATTGAGAGCAGAAGGAGAAGAGGGGACAGAAGATGAGATTCTTGGATGGCATCACCAATGCAATGGACATGAACTTGGGCAAACTTCAGGAGATGGTGAGGGACAGGGAGGCCTGGTGTGTTGCAGACCATGGGGTGGCAAAGAGGTGGACACAACTGGGCAACTAAACACCAACAAGGTTAGCCTTTTAAAGTTACAAATTGCAGAAAATCCAACCTCAGACTGCTTAAGCAAAACAGGAAATGATTTTTGCTTACATAACTAAAAAGTCCACAAATAGATGTTTTACCCATGGCTAGACCAAGGAATTCAAATTATATCATCAGACTTGTTTTTGCCCATGTCTAGGCTTTTTTCCTTATTGACTTACTCATTCTTGGCTTTATTCTTAATCTTCACCTGGTGGCCCCTACTGCAGGGTAAATTAATCCTCTGTTTCCACATCACAAACGCATGTCCTAGAATTGTGTATCACTGGCTCTGACTGGCCTTGCTGTGGCCTCTGCTTATTCCCAAGCCAGCCTCTATAGACAGGAGAATGTAATGTTTTAATTGGCCAGATAATTCATAAACCACTCCTAGAATCCTAGATGTACATGAACCTCATGAACTAAAACTGAAAAGGGAGAGAAATTCCTAAAGGAAAATGAAGCCGTGAGAATGCATGCTAAACAAACAAAAATAACAGTTTTCCAACAATGTAATCCCCATGAAATAACTCCGTTGCCACTAGGGACAATGGCATACGTGTTTGACCTCACTGCTATAAAGATTATACAGTGAAAGATATTTGTATAGGCTTGCCTTGTTCTTACAGGTAATTGGCTTATTCGCTTGCTGGGGTTAATCACTTCAGCCATGTATGAAGCTTTGCAAGTCTGTGGATTGTAGCCCACCAGACTCCTCTGTCCATGGGATTTTCCAGGCCAGAATACTGTAGTGGGTTATCATGCCCTCCTCCAGGGGATATTCCCAACCCAGGGATCAAACCCACGTGTCCTGTGTCTCCTGAACTACAATTGGCATCTTTACCTCTAAGCCACCGGGGAAGCCCCAGCTTACTCCTTTATCCAGGAAGAATTAATTGAGAGTCTATTGTGTATTATGTTTTGTACCAAGAGATTCGCATTTAACTAAGGTGTAATTTCCATTTCAAGGAGCTCTAGGCCTTGACAAAACTGATGAGCAATCAACCAATTGTTAGGAAAGTGTAACCAACTCTATACAGAGAATATGAAAGAGCTCACAGGCACAATGATACTTGAGGTGGGACTTAACAGAATAAGAATTTTCAGCCAGAACAAAAAGTAAAACAGCAATGACTGAAATAAGCCAGGGTAATTTGATGCTTAAGAGGGATTCCTAAACTCATACTGCTGTATGAGTTGAGAGAATATGTACATGAGGGCCAGAAGGGAAAACTTTGAGTGTTCACACATACCACAAACACAAACACCAATGAGATAAGGAAGGTTGGGAGCAGTTTAAAACAGCATGAGCATTTATAGGAAAACCTTATACAACACTCAGTCCACTACTTGATAAGACAGCTTTTCTCAAGAGCTATTTGTGGTGTGTGTGTGTGTTTATTCGCTAAGTTATGTCCGACTCTTTGCGACCCCATGGACTGTAGCCCGCCAGGCTCCTCTGTCTGTGGGATTTTTCAGGCAAGGACACTGGAGTGGGTTGCCATTTCCTCCTCCAGGGGATCTTCCCAACCTAGGAACTGAACCTGTGGCTCTAACCGTGTCTCCTGCATTGCAGGCAGATTCTTTTACCCCTGAGCCAGGAGGGAAGCCCTGTTTAGCAACAGATAAGTCAATTTAAAAAGGGAGGAATAAAAAGAGTTTACCAGCGCCTCTTGGTGAGAAATAGAGGAATAGGAAGAAATTCCAATTATTGCAGCAGTGTCTTTGGGAGCAGAGTACTGAACCATTTCAATTCTCATCTTATGAGGAAATAGGAAAATATCAGAAAAGTTTTGTGTGATTTTTACAATCTAAGATAGAGCTGACCTCAGTAGCACTTAGAGATAGGATGTTGGGAATATTGAAAAGTTTTAAAGTCTTAAATTCAAGATTCACTTTCTTTTCAAAGTTGATGATGAGCCTTGTACTAAAAGTAAGTTTTTAAGTAGCTGTTCTGGACCAGCAAAGGGTTTTTTACTTCCATGCAGATATAGCTATGTGAGAGACAAACATATGTTTCCTTCTATAACATATTCAAATCCATTGCACACATTTATAGAATACACTAAATGCCCATATTTGTTGATTTTTTTTTTTTCAGATCATAGCAATTCTGGAACTTTGTACATTTCTTTGTGATGAGCTAAAGATTTTTTAATGCATTCACAGTAGGAAAAAGATTTTCTAAAAACTTTTTATCAGTTTTAATACTTAACTATATAATCCAGCCCTTTGTAATTCACAATTTGTATTGAATCTTTAATAACACTATCAATGAAAAGGCATGTACCTGGGTGCATTTTGTAACAAAAAGCAAAAATATATAAATAGCTTAACATTGTTTGGTAAATTCTACTGCCAGTTATGGGAAAGCTAAATAATCCATACTCCATGTGAACAAGTTAGAAAAGAGCATTTAATGAGCTATGGAGGGAAGTATTTTCAGAGTACTACACTCATTTTCATAAATGTTGCTGGAGAGGCAATTGCTCAAATATAATTCTCCCAATAGGGAGTTAAGAGAGATAATAACAGCTAAACACAGAAGGAGATAACAAAAGAAATAAGATGTCAAATATAATCAGATCTGTCTTTGCCATATGAATTCAAACAATAAGATGGCTATGTAATTATTTTAAAACTTTGCTCATTTTATTTTTCAATATTAAATTCTTCAAGCAATGGTTTGATAGTACATTTGGACTTTGAATCATCCATACTATTTGCATTTTGAGGGGAGCTCATTATTTAAGAGGAAAGAATGCAATTTTGGATCTATCCCTGTTATTGCCATCCTAAATGATATTCATAAAGATGATACAAAATTGATATTGGTATATACTGAGCCCTGAATGATAGACTCACCATGGAATAGTCTGAGTAGCTGCATCCTTCACACTTTAGTTTATTTCTTTGTATTTTAATAACTAACTTTTATTCCACCATAGTTATCCAAGTGTATTTAAATCAAAATAGCACTGGATCAAGTGACCAGACATCTTATATCAACTCTTTTTTTTATATACTTCAATTTAAATTTTTATTTTTACTTTATTTTACTTTACAGTACTGTATTGGTTTCGCCATACATTTACATGAATCTGCCACGGGTGTACATGAGTTCCCAATCCTGAACCCCCCTCCCACCTCCCACGCCATATCATCTCTCTGGATCATCCCCATTTATATCAACTCTTGACAGTAATTTTTGTGACTCTTGGAAGTAAAGGAATGGAGCAGTATTAAGATGAAATTTCAGTGGGCAATCCAGTAAGCCTAAAGCCTGCCTTAATGGTGACTATATTGCTCTTCCTTTAGAAGTCCCTGAGGAAGTTTTAGTACAGAGAACTGTGACAAAGGAAGGAATAGTAAGGAATTGTTGCTCAGAATTTGGCTCCAAAAACCTACTGAAAAACTTGTTTCTGCTGTGAACCATATGGAAAACTCATTTCCCCCATTCTAAGATATACTCTGAAGTTTTAAACAGTGGAATATCAGATCCAAGGTTGAATGGCTAAGCATCACCCCTTCCCTGCTCCTGATGTGTAACACCATAAATTAATCTTGCCTGGTTCTTAGCTTTGTATATTAGATTATAGACACTCTGAAAACATCTGGCTTCCTTTGTTCCACAGTCTTTTTATGAATTCATCCATTTAAAACAGTAGTATTCTATTCTACAAATATGCTTATTTTTCCATTTTAGTGTTGATGGGTATCTGGGCTATTTCCATAGCATAAGCATATGCTGTGCTGAACATTCTTTACATGTCTTTTGGTGGTCATATGCATGTACTTCTGTTGATTATTTATTTAGGAATACAACAGGGAAATTCTCAAAGCGGGAAATTGACCCTTCAGTTCTAGTCTCACATCTCTGTGTTTCCTTCTTCCTCCTTATCTTATCCCCTTAATTCTGCACTGATTTTTAACCATTTTATGTCTTCAAATAGATTTTTTTTAATGCTTTGTATAGCTCCTCTCAGGCTTCCCTGGTGGCTCAATGGTAAAGAATCTGCCTGCCAAGCAGTAGACACTGATTCAACCTCTGGGTCAGGAAGATTCCCTGGAGAAGGAAATGACAATCCATCCGAATAATCTTGCCTGGGACATCCCATGCACAGAGGAGTCTGGCTGGCTATAGTCCATAGGGTTGCAAAGTGTTGGACAAAACTGAGACACTAAACAACATAGATCCTATCAGAATGAAGTCTGAGGTGCTATCACCAGAAGTGGAACTCTAAAGGCACAGCCTCTTTCAACTGATTTTTAATTGGTTAACCTCAAGTTTCATGTTCAATTCCATATAGCAGATAGGATTGTATTTTGTTCTGAATTTTCTTGGTTCTGAAATAACATTTGTTTCTCTCCTCTCCTGTATTACTGCCAAACTTTGGATATCTATTGCTAATTTAATTAAGCATTGCTGAACATATAGTGGGATTCAATAGACATTTGATCAATAGACTCAAAACTTAATAGCAAGTTACCAAAGGTAGTAAAAAACAAAAAACATTGTACTGGCCATAGCTATCAGAACACCTGCATAACAAGTGAAAATAGACCAGTGGCTTTGTTTATACAACACCAGACATTCAGATTTGGGGAAATTTCTAAATCATCTGCTGGGTTTTCATTCTTATGTGAATCTTTGGCATCACATACACAGCCACATGGAAACTGTTGTTCTTGTTAAGAATTCTTGGGCATAGTTGATGAGAAGCATAGTTGAAAGACTTGGCTAAAGTCCATGCTAATTACATTACTATGAATGATGGAAAACAAGCTGAGTATTTGTTTTCAAGTGTTGTGCTTCATTTTGCCTACATCCTATTCTCATTACCTTCATTTGAGAAAGGAATTGAAGATTGTTTGGTCTTATTTATGTTTAATCTATTTAAGGATGTATGTCAGTCAAGAAGCTGGTTCCTACCCCCAATATCCTGCTGTATGAACTAGATCCACTGCTTCCTACCCATGCTTATGCTTTGGTTGTGCTCCAAGTCAGGATGTTTGGATAAGGATTATAAGAAGCTAATGCCTCTCACCGAGGAACAAAGGGTAATACATATCTGAGTCACCTAGAAAGATCTTATTAAATATGAATTCTTACTCCTGTCTATTTCATCACCCCCATGGGTGTATCAGAATCCATACCTACCATTGCCACTAACCTATTGAAACTTACCACCTTAGAAAATATTGGCTTAATATTGCAGTCTTATTTGCTTTCTTTCCCCCTGTAATTATTTCTCTATCTCTCTATATCTGTTCAATTCCATTGGTATTGATAGCTTAACTTTTTATATCTAGTGTCTCTTAACTCCAACCTTTCTTCCCAGCAATTTTGATCCTTTAGATATTTGACACTGCTTGCTAAGCTCCAAGTGCCCCATCTTATTATCTTGGCCTATGCCAGTGGTTCCAGACTACTACCTGGAGGACTTATTAAAGTACTGTTTCTAGACTCCATTCTCAGAGCTTCCAGTACAATAAATCTGGGTTAGAGCCAAAACTTGGCATTTCTAACAAGTTCCCAGGTGAGACTGATGCTGCTAGTTTATTAGCCACACTTTGAGAACCACTGGCCTATGCCAATCCCCTAAACTTTGACTCATTCTAAGTTCAGTTCCCTATAGGTCATCCCTTATATGAATCACTTATGTTTTGGGCTCTAATTCTTATGTGTGTTTACAGCCCATTGTATGGCTGCTAACTAAACTCCCAATTCTAACTCAGATCTGTGTATTTAGTTGGTTGGTTGGCTTTGGTTTTCTTAGACCTGAAGAACAACCAGAGCTCTGTTAACTTACTTAATTCATTATTCATATTATTAATTCATTCCATGATCATCAGTATTACTTCATGCCTAGTATGTGACATTCATTGTCTATGCAAATGAGAAAATGCTTGCTTTATTATAAAGAATGTTATAGTTGAAGAGGGAGAGGTCATTAAAAAGCTGATGACAATACAATACAGTAAGTTTTATGGTAATGTTAAGCTCAAGTTCTACAAAAACACATAAATGAGAGATCTAACCCTGACTACACAGGAGCAGAATAGACTTCTAGACAGAAAAGGGGTCTCGGTTGTGCCCTGAGGTACCAGCTGGAGTTATTTCCAGTTGATGGATAAAGTCAAGACACACAGAGAGGGTGGAGCATCCACAAATAACTGTGAAAAACTGAAGAATCTCAGTGTGATCAATCAAAGGGTATTAGATGTGAGTCTAAAAGAACATGAGGCTAAAGAATTAAGCATTTGCTAAAATATACAAGGTTGCTGAGGTCAAGCCAGGGAGTATGGATCTGTAGGGAGTCATTGGATTTTAATCAGGTAGATAATCTGATTCTCCAAACCTATTTAGAATTAGAAAGTAGTGGAAAGTACTACTCTTAGGGAAATAAGCAAAGATATAAGTAAATAACAGTGAGAAAATAAACCAAACAGTGAAAACTGATATTCAAAAAATTAAAGAGATTTTTTAAAACTGTTAATGAAATATCCCATATACAAAAAAGAAAACTCTCAAGGACAATTTCACTGTCAATGGCAGAGCCAATAGAAACACCAGGAGGAAAAATTGAACAGGCTAGTTAGATAAAAGAATGATGGTTCAGTTCAGTTGAGTCGTTCAGTCATGTCCAGCACTTTGCGACCCCATGAACCGCAGCATGCCAGGCTTCCCTGTCCGTCACCAACTCCTGGAGTCCACCCAAACCCGTGTCCATTGAGCCAGTGATGCCATCCAACCATCTCATGCTCTGTCGTCCCCTTCTCCTCCTTCCCTGAATCCCTCCAAGTGTCAGGGTCTTTTCAAGTGAGTCAGCTGTTCACATCAGGTGGCCAAAGTATTGGAGTTTCAGCTTCAACATCAGTCCTTCCAATGAACACACAGGACTGATCTCCTCTAGGATGGACTGGTTGGATCTTCCTGAAGTCCAAGGGACTCTCAAGAGTCTTCTCCAATACCACAGTTCAAAAGCATCAATTCTTTGGTGCTCAGCTTTCTTTATAGTCCAACTCTCACATCCATACATGACCACAGGAAAAACCATAGCCTTGACTAGACGGACCTTTGTTGGCAAAGTAATGTCTCTGCTTTTCAATATGCTACCTAGGTTCGTCATAACTTTTCTTCCAAGGAATAAGCGTCTTTTAATTTCATGGCTGCAGTCACCATCTGCAATGATTTTGCAGCCCAGAAAAATAAAGTCTGACACTGTTTCCACTGTTTCCCCATCTATTTCCCATGAAGTGATGGGACCAGATGCCATGATCTTCGTTTTCTGAATGTTGAGCTTTAAGCTAACTTTTTCACTCTCCTCTTTCACTTTCATCAAGAGGCTTTTTAATTCCTCTTCATTTTCTGCCATAAGGGTGGTGTCATCTGCATATCTGAGGTTATTGATATTTCTCCTGGCAATCTTGATTCCAGCTTGTGCTTCTTCCAGCCCAGCATTTCTATGATGTACTCTGCATAGAAGTTAAATAAGCAGGGTGACAATATACAGCCTTGACGTACTCCTTTTCCTATTTGGAACCAGTCTGTTGTTCCATGTCCAGTTCTAACTGTTGCTTCCTGACCTACATATAGGTTTCTCAAGAGGCAGGTCAGGTGGTCTGGTATTCTCATCTCTTTCAGAATTTCCCACAGTTTATTGTGATCCACACAGTCAAAGGCTTTGGCATAGTCAATAAAGCAGAAGTAGATATGTTGTTTTGGAACTCTCTTGCTTTTTCGATGATCTATCGGATGTTGGCAATTTGATCTCTGGTTCCTCTGCCTTTTCTAAAACCAGCTTGAACATCTGGAAGTTCACAGTTCATGTATTGCTGAGGCTTAGCTTAGAGAATTTTGAGCATTACTTTACTAGCGTGTGAGATGAGTGAAATTTTGCAGTAGTTTGAGCATTCTTTGACATTGCCTGTCTTTGGGATTGGAATGAAAACTGACTTTTTCCAGTCCTGTGGCCACTGCTGAGTTTTCCAAATTTGCTGCCATATTGATTGCAGCACTTACACAGCATCATCTTTCAGGATTTGAAATAGCTCAACTGGAATTTCACCACCTCTATTATCTTTGTTTGTAGTTATGCTTCCTAGGGCCCACTTGACTTCACATTCCAGGATATCTGGCTCTAGGTGAGTGATCACACCATCATGATTATCTGGGTTGTGAAGATCTTTTTTGTACAGTTCTTCTGTGTGTTCTTGCCACCTCTTCTTAATATCTTCTGCTTCTGTTAGGTCCCTACCATTTCTGTCCTTTATTGAGTCCATCTTTGCATGAAATATTCTGTTGGTATCTGTAATTTTCTTGAAGACATCGCTAGCCTTTCCCATTCTATTGTTTTCCTCTATTTCTTTGCACTGTTCACTGAGGAAGTCTTTCCTATCTCTCCTTGCTATTCTTTGGAACTCTGCATTCAAATGGCTATATCTTTCCTTTTTTCCTTTGCTTTTCACTTCCCTTCTTTTCACAGCTTTTGTAAGACCTCCTCAGACAGCCATTTTGCTTTTTTGCATTTCTTTTTCTTGGGGATGGTCTCGATCCCTGTCTCCTTTACAGTGTCACAAAGCTCCATCCATAGTTCATCAGGTAGTGTATCAAATCTAGTCCCTTAAATCTATTTCTCACTTCCACTGTATAGTCATAAGTTTACAAAATATTTTTTAAGTGAAGAGAAAGAAATGTGATTTTTTGTAATCAACTGTTAAGTTCCCTATAAAGATTTGAGAGTCCCTTGGACCGCAAGGAGATCCAACCCAGTCCATTCTGAAGGAGATCAGCCCTGGGATTTCTTTGGAAGGAATGATGCTAAAGCTGAAACTCCAGTACTCTGGCCACCTCATGCGAAGGGTTGACTCTGATGCTGGGAGGGATTGGGGGCAGGAGGAGAAGGGGACGACAGAGGACGAGATGCCTGGATGGCATCACTGACTCGATGGACGTGAGTCTGAGTGAACTTCGGGAGTTGGTGACGGACAGGGAGGCCTGGCGTGCTGCGATTCATGGGGTCGCAAAGAGTCGGACAGGAGTGAGGGACTGAACTGAACTGAACTGAAAGATTTGAGTAATATTAGAGTGAGCCAACTAATGTAGTATTATGCCCTTATGATTTTCAAAAAGTAAACTGAGTGCTAATTTGGATTTTTTACATCTGAATGTTGATGTTTTTCTTTTTAATTAATTTATTTTTAATTGAAGAATAATTGCTTTACAATATTGAGTTGATTTCTACTCTACATTGACATCTTCACATTTACTTATATGCATTAATTAGTTTCTGCTAAATGGTTGCCGTTATAACAGATAACCACAAATTTATTAACTTAAAAGAATATGAACATATTATTTCACAGTTCTATGGGAGAAAATTTGGGTTGGCTTGGCTGAGGTTTTTATTTTTGGAAAAAGAAAAAAAAATACAAAAGGGTGCCAGTCAATTAGGCTTTTATTTGGAGGCTCTGGGAAGAACCACTTCCAGAGTCATTCAGACCCTATCCTGTGGTCTTAGGACTAAAGTGCCTGCCAGTCAGAAGCTTCCTGTAGCTCCTAGAGACCTCTCTCTAGTCCTGATATGTTGATCACTACATTTCAGAGGCAACAAGGCACAGCAAATCCTTCTCATGGATTTGATGAGAAGCTCATCAAATTTGATGGGAGTTCTCTGGCTTCTGCCATAGCTCTTCTGCTTCTAGCTGAGGAATTTCTGGACTTTTAAGAGCTCTGGCTGCTACATTGAGCTCTTCTAGTCAGTCCAGGATAATATGTCTATTTTAATGTCTGTAATCTTAATTACATCTGCAGAGTCCTTTTTGTCACATATATAATAATTAACATAGTCACAATTAAGGGGATGAGAGTGTAGACATCTTGGCCAGCCTATTCTGCCTACCACAACTCCTATCAGGGCTTTCCATTTACTAAGGTAAACAGAAATTGCAGTCCAGTATGAACGGCTTATGTCATTTACCTTTGTCAGTGCAGAATTTCTCTGCTTCTCTACTCTTGACACAAAGAATTTCCATAAATAGGCTGCATCAGACTAACTGCTTTATAATTACCTTTTTTGTTCTTTCTTTCTTCTCCACTTTTGTCACTCCATTTGTCAAAGTTAGCATCTTTAGTATCAGTGAAAATGCATTTCTGTCAAAGCTGCATACAATAAATCAGTTGTTGATTTGAGCTCTTTTTAAGCTAATGAACACACAAGATTAGTATGTATATTTGAAGGCATGGTATTCGATGAAAACCAAAGTTAATGAGAGAATCAGTGAAGATTATTTGCTCACATTTTACCACCCCCTCTCCACTAAAAGTCAATATTGCATGACAAATAATTCATCTATTGATGATGCAGTTAATCTACACTAGAAAGTCTACCAGGGGTTCTAAATATGCTATTAACTCAGAACTCCTTGGAAGATGTAATTGTATAATATCCTTTATTGCTATTATTATGTTGCTTTGTCTTCCAGCAGGGATTTCTGCCATATCAGATACACTGAAATGTAATTCTGGTACCAATGTGAAAAGGAAATGTGATGGCAGGAATCAATAGGAAATTAAATAAGTATTATATTTTTTTACAATTACAAAATTATAATTTTATAACTATAAATTTCTAAATTTTATAAATTATTATACAATTATAAAATTTTGTTGAAGGAACCATTTTTTTAAAGTCTTATGATTGTGTGCTAAGTCGCTTCAGTCATGCCCAGCTCTTTGTGACCTCATGCACTATAGCCCACCAGGCTTCTCCATCCATGGAATTCTCCAGGCAAGAATACTGGAGTGGGTTGCCATGTCCTCCTCCAGGTTATAAAGAGTTGAACTTGACTGAGTGATTAACATTTTCAAGGTTATATGATTAAAGATTTGCAACTTTGCATTTGGTACAGTCACAGGTTTTATTGTTATTTTGTTTTTTCTGAAAATACATATTGGAATAGAGTTTAGCTGGATCCTATGTCTTCTCCAGACTCATGCCCTGTCTTCACTTTGAAATACTTGAATTTTCATTATTTTCTTTTAGTGTTACAGAAAACAAGGAAGCTCAAGCCACATTCCTTAGTGATTTGGAAGAATTCAGCAAGACAAATGATTATCAGAATACTTCTCCCATCTTTGCCAGCATTTTTCTGGTTCTCATTTTTAAATCTCTAGAAAAGAAGAAATTTATTTTCTGTAAACCTAAATCCTTTAGTGTTAGAGATTGAGAGAAATGCTTAGCATGCCAGGGAGATGAAAAGTACTATGCCCAACATAAAAAACCATTGTGCTCTAAGTATAGAGACTGTTACAGTTCAAGAGGAGATGATGCCTTCTGATACCTGACAACTCTCTCTGGTCTCTAACCTTCATTCCCTTTCTGTATTAAGAATTGTACAGGTTGGTACAAAATAGAACCTCTTCTTAGGTCCCATTGAGAGAAGATGTTGGGGCTTTTGGCTTCTCTAGATCAGCGAGAGGCTAATATAAGGAGACACCTCTTATGATGCCTAAATAAGGAGAAAGATGGAGCTCTGGCATTTGGGTAGCCACTACTCATTGTGCAGACCCTGTTTGGTGTGCCCATGGTTATTACCAAGTTTTTGTCTCTGTTCCATGATGTCACTCATCCTCATAGATCTCTTTCACAAATGTGAGCTACTTTATTCTCTGCCTGTCTCCGCTTGTACCACTACCACCTCCATGGCCAATATTATAACCATTCATCTCCAAGAAATCCCTAGATTCCTAAAAACCCCTCTTTTACCACTTGAAGAACAAGGTGATTTTCTCTCTACCCACACACATGTAATGGCTAGACATGAGAGCCTTAAACTTCATAGTAACCAGGCAAACTTGCTTCCTACCAAAAAGTTCTGTGGGTATGTGGGTGGGATTCTGGGTACAAAGCTGATGACAATTTTCCAGTATGGCTTGTTGTTCTTATGATGTATTGACTTTAGAAAGGCCCCTTTTTTGTTCAGTCACTCGGTTGTGTCTGACTCTGCAACCCCATGGACTCTAGCATGCCAGGCTTCCCTGTCCTTCACCATCTTGCAGAGTTTGTTCAAACTCATGCCTATTGAGTCAGTGATGCCATCCAGTCATCTCATCCTCTATCATCCCCTTCTCCTCCTGCTCTCAATCTTCCCCAGCATCAAGGCCTTTTCCAGTGAGTCAGCTCTTTGCATCAGGTGGCCAAAGTATTGGAGCTTCAGCTTCAGCATCAGTCCTTTCAATGAATATTCAGGACTGATTTCTTTTAGGACTGACTAATTTGATCTCCTTACTGTCCAAGGGAGTCTCAAGAGTTTTCTAGCACCACAGTTGGAAAGCATCAATTTCTTGGTACTCAGCCCTCTTTATGGTCCAATTCTCACATCCATACATGACTACTGGAAAAAACATAGCTTCGACTACATGGACCTTCGTTGGCAAAGTGATGTCTCTGCTTCTTAATACGCTCTCTAGGTTTCTCGTGGCTTTTCTTCCAAGGAGCAAGCGTCTTTTAATTTCATGGCCATTCAGTTCAGTTCAGTTCAGTCGCTCAGTCGTGTCCGACTCTTTGCGACCCCGAAATCACAGCACGCCAGGCCTCCCTGTCCATCACCAACTCCTGGAGTTCACTCAGACTCACGTCCATCGAGTCGGTGATGCCATCCAGCCATCTCATCCTCTGTCATCCCCTTCTCCTCCTGCCCCCGGTCCCTCCCAGCATCAGAGTCTTTTCCAATGAGTCAACTCTTCGCATGGCCATTAGCTATCACCAAAATGCTTTTATCTCTGCCACTTAGTGCTCGTGGGCAATATCAAGTATTCCATTTTATTCACTCCCACTTTCTTCTTCTATAAAAATTGAAATTAATATTTCCATTTGCCCAGCATTCTTGCTTCAGTGAAGACTGATTGAGGATATGTTTCTAAGATACATTTCACCCTGCCAAGCATGTAACAGATATAACAAATATGTCTCCTTTTCTCAATTCTTTCTTTCTTACTTTTGTCAACTATGCATTCTTATTTTTCCAGTCGTTCATTCTCTCTAGGCAGTTATACATCTACCCTTCATATTTTATCCTCCCACAAATCAAATGTAGAAAATAAAGACCCCTAATTGTGTGTTCCTTATTAATCAAGTAAACTCAAGTTAGTCTCAGGTCATAGGCCTAGAATGTTAAATCCTTCTTTATTTGGTGTGTCTTGATAAATCAAAAGTCCCTGCTTCAAATACAAATGCAGCATAGTGTTAAATTTTGCAGTCCTTCAGGCTAAGGCTGCAGTTTAACATTGAACTTGACAATTTCATAACCCAAACCTGTGTAAGTTATTTTGTGGTGTTGTACGTTTTTGTAGAAAACCTATTTTAACTCATCATACATACCCATTAATTAGAAAAGATAAATCTTTCTCTTCATTATTGTAAATATAGAAGGCTTCAAGAAAGTTGACACTGATCTAATGCCTCTACATAGCCAGAAGAACAAAGGCTCTGCTTAGTGCCAGGTTTAGCTACTGCTCCATCAAATAAAATAACATTGGCACAGCACTTAGAAATCTATAAATACTTTTCCATCCATTACTCATTTGATCTTCTCAAAACCTGTAAAATAGTCAGGAAAGACACATTTATCACCAGTTTATACCTGAGGAAATTGAGGCTAAAAGAGTTTCAGTTCAGTTCAGTCGCTCAGTCATGTCTGACTCTTTGCGACCCCATGAATCGCAGCACGCCAGGCCTCCCTGTCCGTCACCATCTCCCGGAGTTCACTCAGACTCACGTCCATCGAGTCCGTGATGCCATCCAGCCATTTCGTCCTCTGTCGTCCCCTTCTCCTCCGGCCCCCAATCCCTCCCAGCATCAGGGTCTTTTCCAATGAGTCAGCCCTTCTCATGAGATGGCCGAAGTATTGGAGTTTCAGCTTTAGCATCATTCCTTCCAAAGAAATCCCAGGGCTGATCTCCTTCAGAATGGACTGGTTGGATCTCCTTGCAGTCCAAGGGACTCTCAAGAGTCTTCGCCAACACCACAGTTCAAAAGCATCAATTCTTCGGTGCTCAGCTTTCTTCACAGTCCAACTCTCACATCCATACATGACCACAGGAAAAACCATAGCCTTGACTAGACGGACCTTTGTTGGCAAAGTAATGTCTCTGCTTTTCAATATGTTATCTAGGTTGGTCATAACCTTTCTTGCAAGGAGTAAGTGTCTTCTAATTTCATGGCTGCAGTCACCATCTGCAGTGATTTTGGAGCCCAGAAAAGTAAAGTCTGACACTGTTTCCACTGTTTGCCCATCTATTTCCCATGAAGTGATGGGACCAGATGCCATGATCTTCGTTTTCTGAATGTTGAGCTTTAAGCTAACTTTTTCACTCTCCACTTTCACTTTCATCAAGAGGCTTTTTAGTTCTTCTTCACTTTCTGCCATAAAAGTGATGTCATCTGCATATCTGAGGTGATTGATATTTCTCCCGGCAATCTTGATTCCAGCTTGTGCTTCCTCCAGCCCAGCATTTATCATGATGTGCTCTGCATATAAGTTAAATAAGCAGGGTGACAATATACAGCCTTGATGTACTCC
This sequence comes from Aepyceros melampus, assembly GCA_006408695.1. Lineage (NCBI taxonomy): Eukaryota > Metazoa > Chordata > Mammalia > Artiodactyla > Bovidae > Aepyceros > Aepyceros melampus. The sequence goes on from SJXQ01003174.1 coordinate 222,161, forward strand.
TTTTCCTATTTGGAACCAATCTGTTCCATGTCCAGTTTGACTGTTGCTTCCTGACCTGCATGTAGGTTTCTCGAGAGGCAGGTCAGGTGGTCTGGTATTCCCAGGTTGCTCTAATTTGTTTTTTCCATTTTTTGTCATTATTTTGAAATATGATGAAGGAGTTCTTTATTGCTTTGGTTTTTCTTAAGGTTCCATGCATAATGCTTTTAACTATGTATTCTATGGCATATAAATATTTTATTTCATATTTCTGATTGTATTTGTATATATCTCAAAATTTTATGTAGAACTTTTGAAAATAATATTTTAGTATTATTGGCACTTGGGTAGTATAGTGACTTTACTGTGAAAGCCAGTGAGTAAATCTGAAAGTGCATTCCATCTGTTTCATTGGTTATTCCTAGATACTCTGAAAAACATAGGTTCTTCGGAAATACCTCAACAACTGGCTTCTGCAAAAGATGCCTAAGCGTAAAGTTGTCTTAGTAAAAGTAATTTAAAGCACATGTGAAAACAATCTTGTTTTAAAATAATTCTTGACTGATGAATATGATAATGGGATTCTATATGATGAGTTAATTCTGGATAGATATTAGAGGACCCAAGCTCCTAATCACATCAGTAAAGGCAATTTCTACTTTTTAATCATGTATTTCCATCTATAGACTCTCACTTCAAAATATACAAATAGAGTAACAATTAACTTCCAATTACTTATTAGCAGGTGGATTCTTATTCACTTTCCCACCAGCAAAGTCCTATTATGACTATCTTGGCTTCCCAGGTGGAGCAATGGTAAAGTATCCACCTGCCAAAGCAGGATATTCAGCTTCCAGGAAGATGCCCTGGAGTAGGAAATGGCAACTGGCTCCAGTATTCTTGCCTGGAAAATTCCATGGACAGAGGAGCCTGGTGGGCTAGAGTTCATGGGGTAAGAAAGAGTCAGACATAACTGAGCACACACACACACACACACACACACACACATATAAGTTAATACTTCCTAGAGAGGTTGTTTTAATCCCCCTCCAAAATCACCCAGCAAGTTAATATAAGTGGAATTAGAACTGTGCCTCAAGTCTGACTGTTAATCCTATTTTCTCTCTCCACTACTTTAGTCTCCATCAATATTTGAATTTACCAAATTTCATGAGAGTATAAATGTTGTATCTCTTAAGAAATAAAAAGGTTTACTTAATTTCTAGCAGAATAAGAAATTTCTATTTTTATCTGCATTTCACCCTTGACCTCAAGTTACACTACAGTTCTTTCATCAACTAGGTTTTAGACCTTGTCCTGTGTTCTCTTAAGAGCTTAACAGCTGTAAAATTAAGCCATGAAAAACCAGATATAAACTTGACATAAGAGGAGAATGGTGGGAAAAAAACGTAGTATTTCTTCCAAGATATAATAGTATAATAGCCAAGATGATGAGATAACTGTCAAATGCCAATAGGGATCTTGAATTGAGATTTATTCTTTGAAGGCCTAACTATCCTCTTAGGGTGCTGTCAAAATCAGTAGTATCTTATGAGTGATCACAGCCTGAGACTGGCTTTGAATGATCCCACTATGAGTTTCAAATAGACTGATTTCTTTCAGTGCTCACGCATGTCCTGTGGTGATTAAGAGATTGTTATAAAGAAAAGGTTTCCCTCTTTGACAAATGGTGGGTCATTGTGGATTTTTTTTTTTTTTTTGTCTTTATGTAGTTGTACCTTAGAGCATACATTGCATGCTAAGTTTCAGGGCTGGAAGAGTTCTAATGGTCTTCTGCGTTTCAATTTTATACCATAAAATTGAAGTTTCTGGCAAAATGCATAGCATCACTAACTCTATCAGCTGCTAGGCTTTTATGATAACTATATACTGTAGGTTTTTATATTTGAAGACTTCTCAATGAAGGATAAATGTGTGACCGTTCCATTAAATAATAAGCATGACTGTAAGGCCCCTGAACAGGTAAGGTTCTATTTAAATGCTAATTATCATCATTATAAACCATTTGGGATGCAACTAGGTGTGGATACCCTGAGATAAAAACTTTTTATCGAAAAGAGAGGATAATAACCATGGGTAAACTCATTGGCTCTTGTACATATCAACCTGAGACAACCCTCAATTAGAAATTCTCTTAGTACAAATGCAGCATAAAGGGGTCTAATGAGTATGTCAAATAGGTAACAAACACTATGGTGTGCATTGAAGGAAAATTTCCCCTCACTGCACATACACACTTGCAATCCTCTTGTCCAGAAATAATGGCTTTAAAGAACTCTGACTGCTGCCTGAAATTCTGCCAACACACCTATTCACTAAATCATTCTCCATTGCCTATTATGTGTCTTGCACTGAGGGAATAGAAAAATCACTACTCACAAGAAGATAGTAGGATAGGTAAAGAAAAAATGTTCAAAAGAAAGAAGAACATAAGGGAAACAGATAAAGTAGGGAAATACTGATATCTTACTGTTGGAGGAGTGGGCATGAGGGGAGAATTAATAGAGAATGTGTGCTTGAATCTGACCTTAAAGGATGGTCAGGATTTGGGCACATAGAAACATGGAGAACAGGCTTTCCAGGTTGAGAGAATTAGATAAATTAGGAAACTGTTTCCTATAAATGTCCAAACACCTCTTGAATATACTCTTATCAGTTAATGGCAGGTGATTCTTAAGATTTATTTATGCTAGATTCAACAATAAAATAAGGATATGAGTCAAGAAGGGCTCATACCTTCATCTTTCTTTAAGTTTCTACCTGTGAGAATTTTTAAATGTTCACATTTTCCCTGTCTTCAGAGAATTAGGGGAAAAAAAGTTTGTTACTCCACTTTTCCCTTCAGTTATCTCAATTGGTTCTCTCCCCATCACAAGCAAGCTTCTAATGAAAGTTAGAAACATCATGCTATCACTATTACTTCTCCCATTACCTACTCTATACTCATTAATCTGAAATTCTACCTTGATTATCCCATTGCAATATTCAAAGCCATGACCTTAATTGTGACTTTAGTTATGATCTCAGTTTTTTCTTTGGCGCCAACTTCTCTTCTATGCTTAAGATCTAAATATCCAACCTTGTACTTGGCCTTCTCACTTGGTAACTGAAAGTAGTCTCAAACTCAAGATATCTAGCAACAAACATGTGATCACAGCAGTGTTCTTATCCAATGTTTCTTTTCTCAGAAATGGTACTGCCATTTACTCAAGTACACATACCAAAAGTTTTAGAGTCATCCTGTATAATTCCCCTTTTCTCATTCCCGTATCCAATCCTACCAAGTCCTTTAAATTTTAACTTATAAATAGCTTTCAAATTTACTTGCTATTCTGTGTTCCCATGCCACTCTCTCTGTTTGAGCTACTAATATCTCTCACTTAGTGGCTGAAATAGGCTCTGAACAGGCCCTCCCATATTTCATCTTCCTCACATTTATCAGTTCTCTACTTTGTGTCTGGGGTGACTGTTCCAGAATATATAATGAGCTATATTTTGCTTTGGTATGTTGTAATATTACGCCCACCCACCCCAATAAATCTTGCCTTCTGGGTATCCATTTCCCTGTAAGGTCTGTTCTTACCCTTATTTGAGGCATGGACAAGTGATTAAATTTGACCAAAGGGAAATCAGGAAACACAGCACACACAGAGGTTTGATAAGTGCTTGTTCGTTGAGACTTGCCCTTGGGAACACTGCTGTAACCATGTAGAGAAACCCACGCTAAGAACAGGGAGAAGAAGCTGGATGCAACTAGAACATGGGAGGAGAAAGTGGAGGCAGCCAGTGTTTTATTGTGTTTTTTTTTTTTTTAAATTCTAGGATATTCAAGATTCCTTCTAAATATTGTTTCACCTTGTCTCAATATTAAAAGCCATGTGCTTTTGTACAGTTTCTTGGTCACACTCAATCTTCATTCCCTGTTCCTCAAATATAGGCCATGCATTCTAAGTGAGTCAGAAAAAGCAAATGTAGGTAACTCAGGAAAAGATAATCATTATGTCTAGAAAAGCAATCCAATGCAAGGATTATATCAGTGATGTCCAATTAACAATGCCTTGGTTAATCAGTTGGTCAGTTAACTAATTCATTCATCTGTTTATTTTACTTGTATAACTGTCTTTTAAACATTTATTAAATATTTACCATGTGTCAGGCATTGTAGGAGCAGAGAAAGAAATAAGACAGGCTCTTCTACAAAGCATTAAATAACAAGTAGATAGCAACTGAATAACAACAACAAGATAGGAATACTGGTTACATTCATAAGTGTGTTTGTCGGACCTAGAGGACAGTCCTAGTTAGTATTAGGTAGTCACTTTGTTGTTCATCGCTAAGTCGTGGTGTCCGACTCTTTGCCACCCCCGGACTGCAGCATGCTAGGCTTCCCTGTCTTTCACTATTTCCAGGAGTTTGCTCAAATTAATGTACATTAAGCCAGTGATGCCATCCAACCATCTCATCCTCTGTCGCCCCCTTTTCCTCCTGTCCAAAATCTTTCCCGGCATCAGGGTCTAGAAGATGTACTTTGTTAAACTTTTCTAGCCTCTTCCCAATATACCAACACAATACATTTCACGGTAGAAAGTGTCTTTCATACTTCATCCTAAACAATTCTAAGCTATAGTGGTTTCTAACATGTTGTCATTGTTTAGACACTAAGTCACATCTGATTCTTTTGCACTTTTGATTTTTTGCAACCCCATGGACTGTAGCTCACCAGGCTCCACTGTCCATGGGATTTCCCAGGCAAGAATTCTGGAGTGGGTTGCCATTTCCTTCTTCAAATGATCTTCCCAACCCAGACATTGACCCCACCTCTCCTGCATTTTGCAGGCGGGTTCTTTGCCACTGAGCCACCTGGGAAGCTCAGTGTCTAACATCAGTTCAGTTCAGTTCAGTCGCTCAGTCATGTCTGACTCTTTGCGACCCCATGAATCGCAGCATACCAGGCCTCCCTGTCCATCACCAACTCCCGGAGTTGACTCAAACTCACGTCCACTGAGTCCGTGATGCCATCCAGCCATCTCATCCTCTGTTGTCCACTTCTCCTCCTGCCCTCAATCCCTCCCAGCATCAAGGTCTTTTCCAATGAGTCAGCTCTTCACATGAGGTGGCCAAAGTACTGGAGCTTCAGCTTTAGCATCTTCCTTCCAAAGAAATTCCAGGGCTGATCTCCTTCACAATGGACTGGTTGGATCTCCTTGCAGTCCAAGGTACTCTCAAGAGTCTTCTCCAACACCACAGTTCAAAACCATCAATTCTTCAGCACTCAGCAGTCTTCACAGTCCAACTCTCACATCCATACATGCCTAGTGGAAAAACCATAGCCTTGACTAGATGGACCTTAGTTGGCAAAGTAACGTCTCTGCTTTTGAATATGCTATCTAGGTTGGTCCTAACTTTTCTTGCAAGGAGTAAGTGTCTTTTAATTTCATGGCTGCAATCACTATCTGCAGTGATTTTGGAGCCCCCAAAAATAAAGTCTGGCACTGTTTTCACTGTTTCCCATAGTGATAATCAATTTTGAAGGAGTGGTCACAGGAGAGCCACACATTCTTCCTAAATTTCAGGAGTATTGTAAAATCTGATTTGATAATGTTCAAGAAATTAACTGAGCTTCTCTTATGAAATGTCTTTAATGCAAATTATATGAGTCATTGCATTTAACGTAATTTTGAAGATGCAGCTTTAATGGAAATTAATTGGAGGCCCTTTATGTTCTATATGAAGAATATTGAGAGTTCTGCCTAATTTGAATGCAAGAAAGTACCAAAAATGTGTTTATAGTGGGGTAATGTACTTGGTTTTTCAATGTGCATCCAGACTTACTTTACTTTTTGTCATTTCCTAAATATGTTCAAAATGTTTTTAAAAAAGAATAGAAAAGAATCTGTAAAGTTAGAACAATATATAGATTATAGTGAAATTAGTTGAAATCAATTGTTTCAGCTGCATGATGGCAAAGGATTTAAAGTGGGTATATTTATTTTGCACTTAGACTGCTTTAAGATGTATACTCTCTATTGGATTATATAACGATGAGCCCATCCTTTTCAGTGACTGTTTGCTACATGATGGTAGAAAAGGAAAACTCTGCTGGTTTTAGTCCCATCAAAGCCTACTGTAAAAATTTTGAAATAATGGATCATTGAGTGCTCTGAGAGTTATGATTTTGTAATCGAGCTGTTGTGTTTATTATTACTGTACTTGTAGCATCTGAATTAACCACTAATTAAAAGTCTTTTGAAGTTTTGACTTGAAAATGTTCCAACTGTACATAACCATCTATGCTGGTTATTTTACTTTGATTCTGTAGTGCTAAATGTATTGTGCTTCTTCTCTAAAATTTATGTTTTGACATTATGATGTAAGATTCTAATAGCGGTTCATTTTAAAGAATAAAATATGCATGGAGTTTTGCATGAAAAAGTATGTCAATGAATGAAATGTATGACCGTTTGGTCCAGCAAATGAATCTCAGCCTTTCTTTTAGTTCTACGGTAGATTGTTATTCTCATGATTTACATTGAGTAATGGGCTCATAATTCCTGGGTGACATTGAGTGCATTTTATGTTTTGCTGCTTCTAATATCATCTGACAGTGCTCATTTTAAACGATCTGTATATAAAAATTAAATTAAGTTAAAAATACAGATTGCTTATTATAGGGCAAATACTATGTTAGTGCAAAGGTTATAAGATAAATACATTTATTCTGTCATTGTGAAACTTAAATTCTTGTAAGGAAGACAAACAAGCAAATCAAGAGCTACAAAAGGCATCTAACCAATCTGAAAATTCTATCAACTCTTTCTGGAACACATGTCCAGATTAGACCATTTCTCACTCTGCACCACTACTATCCTTAGCCCAACCTCTCTCATCTCTCACCTGGACTATCATAGTAAACCTAGAATTTATCTTCCTCTTTCCATTCTTGATCCCTTCAACTCTTCATTCTATTTTCAACAAAGAAAATAAGGCATTAAAAAAAAAAAGCCAGATCATGTCAATCCTACCCTCAGAATGTTCCAGTAACTCCCCAGGTCACTTGCAATAAAAGTCAAAATGCAGTTGCCTAAGATTTCCTACATCTTCTGGTCCCAGCTAATGCTCTGATGTGAACATTAGTACTCTCCCCCTGGTTTACTCCTTCACTGTTCCTTGAACACTCCAAACTCAACCTCAAACTTTACACTTTCTGCTCCATCTGCCCGGAAACTTCTTCCCCCACTTTTCCTGCTTTCCTTACTCTGCTGGGTTTTCCTACACATCCCTTCTCATACTTTCATTTATCTAAATCAGTGGTTTGCTAAATATTAATTTACTTATCCCACTGTACATAAATTCATGAGTATAGGAACTTATATGTTTTATACGCTTAGATAGCACCATCAACTCAATGGACGTGAATTTGAGCAAACTTTGGGAGATAGCAGAGGACTGAGGAGCCTGGTGTGCTGCCGTCCACGGGTCACAGAGAGTTGGATACAACTTAATGACTGAAAAATAACAACAAATTATTGCTTGATATAGTATCTATTTTTTTCTAACTTTTACCATCCCTTCTGTCATGACCTGTGCACAGATTGGAAAAGAGTTTCCAAATATGAGGCAGAATGAAAAGAAAATAGAGTTTATTAGTGCAGGAGATGCTATTTGAACAGTAGTCTGGCTCATGGGAGAGCAGACCTCAAGCAGGGATTACTAGCCAATTTTTAGAGCCTCAAGACAAAGAGAATTCCAGCTGAAAAGGTGCCGTTAGGTGATTGGTTAAGGGAATATCAGGTGAGTAATAGAGTAGGTATTTTTACCTAGTACGGGGTCAGGGAGCTGGCCAGCTTAGACCTAAGGGGCTCATGGCAATGGTTGCTATGGGCCTCAGTCAGTACTAGAGATGACCTTGGTGTGGGGCTCCACATCTCTGGTCTTGGCACAAGGCTTGGCACCTGTGACCTTGGTATAGGGCTCCACATATTCTTTGATTATTTTTGCTGGTTTTGATTTATATGATAAATCTTCCCTTACTTTAAAAAAGTCTTTTTTGTAAAAATCTTTGTCTTTTAGTACTGGCCTTAAGTACAATCACATTTATGATCATAATCTCTATTAGACTTAACTAATTGGGTTGGCCTAAAAGTTTATTCAGATTTTTTTAAGATGTTATGGAAAAACCTGCAAGAACTTCTTGGCCAACCCAATACTTCCTGTTTCTATACTTTTGCTGCTTTAAATTTTTTTTTTTTATGTTTCCTTGCTATTTCAGTATGTCTTTTGTATATAGAATGAGATTTCTTTGTATTTCTTTTCCCCAGTGATTTGAACAATATATACCCTGTTCTTGTTTGTAGGTTGTAGTCATCTTTACTTTTTTACAAACCACTGTTGAACTTTTTCTCTCTGTTTTTTATAGGGGAGGTGGGAGTCCTAGCATTTGGCCAAGTTGTGACTACTACTGATGTGTAGCCATTTCTGGTTTTCCTTTTAGGCAAGATTGTATTTTAGATGGTTTGCTTGAGGAGTCCTGTGTACAGAAAGAGCACAAAGAAGCATCTGTGTGGAAGGGGAGAACTAGCATAGATCAAGTTCAATCTGGTCCCAGACTCCTCTGAGTCTCAGTTCTGAAATCTTTAAGGGGTTCTACATTACAATAACAGTTACTCTTTTCATAGCAGCATGTCTGGTCCTCAGATGTCCAATATGGCACATAATTGGGAGAGGGAATTTTTCCTGCTTTGACATAAAACAGCGTAGATTAGAATTCAAAGGCCAGAAGGATTCAAAAAGCTGAGTCAGTTTTTCAGTGGATGATTTGCAGCAGCCTCTGGTGATAATTGTCTAGGACGTCACAGTGGGTCCTACCAAAAGGTACCATGGTGTGGTGCCCTGGAAGAGGTGTGCTAATGATAAAGCATAACAGACAGAGCTGACGCAGCAGGGCCTGTTGAGCAGGCATGGAGCAACTGAAAAGAAGAATTTGTTAGCACACATGACATAGTTCTCAGCACCCTAGAAATTATTAGAGTAAATTTTTCCAGGAGATAGACATCTTAATAGGTGGGGTTGTGGAAAGAGAGCTTATATAAACTGAAGAACCATATTGTAACTTTGGACTTTTTTGAAAGCAAGGACTCAAATATGCTTTTGTTTTTCCACTTCTTAATATTTTCTAACATTATTTGAAATTAGATACACTTATTTTTATTAATACATCTTTCTACTTTTATTAAATTCTTGTCTTTGAAGAATAATTTTAGCTCTTGCAATTTAATTTTGTTGTATTCCCCACTCTCACTTGGAGAATTGTACCTATTTTTGCTGATAGCAATGTTTTCTGAAGTTCTGATATGCCACAATTTCTCCATTTCTATCTTTTTTTTTTCCTGTTCATTAGTTCCAGAGTATATCTGTGTGAAAGACTGATGTGTGTATAATTTGAACCTTTGAATATCTGATAATCTCCTCCTAGTACTTTTAGATATTAATAAAACTTTGGCTAGGTTGCCTCTACCTTTTAACTCTGCACTGAACTCCAGAAGCTTATAGTAGTTAACTGTCCACTGGTCATCTCCACTTGAACATTTAAAAGATATCTCAGAATATATTAGATAACTGTGTCAGCATGAAATTTCACGGGCCTAATAATGACAATGGTAGGAGAATATTTCAGTTCTTAGGAACATAATGAACTATCAGATGTTACAGCAACGATGAAAATGTGCTGCTCAGATCTTCTATTGGAGGAGCATAGTTTACTGCTCCAGTTGCCGCTTTTATGAATCCACCTCCAAGCAGTGTTCTTAAACCATGACCCAACGCATCAGAGAGAGCAGAGCAGAAAAGAAAGGAGTCTGAATTCCTAATGTCTGCAGTTAGCACGGGAGCCCTAGACTTTCTACTTCTAGGATTCTTTAACAAGAGAGGGAACCAAACTCCTATCTAGTTAAAGAACTTATTTTTACTGAGTTTCTTTAGACAGCTAATTTAAATTGACATAGCACTCAAAGCTAAAGACTTGATTTCCATCCCCACTCCCAAATCAACATTCTTCTTAGTCCATTCTTCTAGATCCTTAAGAGAAATACCTTCTAGAACTCTGTACTTTTTCCCACTGAAGTATAGTTTCAATATTATTGTAGTTTCAGGTAAATAGCATGGTGATTCAATATTTTTATAGATTATACTCTATTTAAATTTATTATAGAATAATGGCTATATGTCTATGGACTGTATTCTTGTTGCCTATTTATTTTAACATAGCAGTTTGTATCTCTTACTACCTTACCCTCATTGTGCCCCTTTCCCCTTTCCTCTTCCTGGTGGTAGCCTGTTCTCTTTAATCTATTTTTGTTTGTTTTATTTACATTCATTTATTTTTTAGATTCCACATGTAAGTAATAAAGAATTTGTTTTTCTCTATCTATTTCAATAGGCATAATTTTCTCTAGGTCCATCTGTGGCAGAATTTCATTTTTTCTTATGCTGAGTAATACTCCATTTTATATATATATACATATACACATATATATACACACACGTGTGTATATATATGTGTGTGTGTGTGTGTGTGTGTGTGTATATATAATGGAGTATTACTCAGCATAAGAAAAAATATGTGTGTATACATGTATAAGAACTTCTCTGGTGGCTCAGAGGTTAAAGCGTCTGCCTGCAGGGCGGGAGACCCAGGTTCGATCCCTGGGTTGGGAAGATCCTCTGGAGAAGGAAATGGCAACCCACTCCAGTACTCTTGCCTGGAAAATTCCATGGACTGAGGAGCCTGGTGGGCTATAGTCCATGGGGTCGCAAAGAGTTGGATATGACTGAGCTTCACCATACATGTATATATATGTGTGTGTAGGGAATTTTTTTTCATGTGCCTTTTGGCCATCTGTATATCTTCTCTGGAAAAATGTCTGTTTAGTTCTGCACATTTTTTACATGGATTGTTTGTTTTTTGATATTGAGTTGTGTGAGCTGTTCATATATTTTTGCATATGAGCCCCTTTTTAATTATATAATTAGCAAATACTTTCTTCCATTCAGTGGGTTCTCATTTTGTCTATGGTTTCCTTTGCTGTGTAAAATCTTTTCAGTTTACTCAAGTCCCATTAGTTTATTTTTGCTTTTATTTCTTTAGCCTTAGGAGAGAGATCTAATAGAATATGGCTATGACTTACGTCAAAGAGTGTTCTTTGACATATGTTTTATGTTCATGTCTAGTTTTATGTGTTTAGGTTGCACATTTAGACATTTAATTCATTTTGAGTTTATTTGTATATAGTGTGAGGAAATATTCTAATCTGATTTTTTCTTACACGTAGCTGTCCAGTTTTTCAAGCACTACTTACTGAAGATAACTAACCTATTATGTCACTTAAGATCTCTGTTCTCTAACTGATTTTTTGTCAGTGACTCTAACTGTGTTTAGCACATGGCAGAGTCTCAAAAAATAATTTTTAATAAATGGATGGGGATAGAATTATTTGATTAAAATCCTATTATCCCAGAACACTATAGAATGGTGTTCTATTGCCTTATAGCCCACAGGTTGTCAAGAAAAAACCTAAAGTAGATATGATTTTTATCCCTTTTTCTTAACTCAGTTTCTTTCTTGGATGCTTATAGGGTATTGTCAGTGATCAAATTTTTAATCATTTATCAGGATACATTTAGATGTATCAATATCTGAATGGTCCTATGTAATAGATAGGTGATGATCATTAAGGAGAATGTGGATGGCTTCTCCTAGTTCCTCCCTTGTTTCTGGTGGTCCTATGTGAAACTTCTGTGCTTGATTTATCAGGGAATCAATTTCTATCCAGTCCCATCAATGGTAGGTTCCTATGGCTGCCATAACAAATTGTCATGCTTTCAGTGGCTTCATAGCACAAATTTATTACCTCACAATTCTGGAGACTGGAATTCCAAAATCAAAGCTAAAAGTCCAAAATCAGTTTCATTCTCTCCTGAGGCTCTAGGGAAAATTCCCTGCATTGCCTCCTCTAGCTTCTGGTGGTTCTTAGCCACATCATTCAATCTCTGCCTGTCTTTAAATCACCTAACCCTCTGTGTGTTTACGTCTCCTTTTCTGTCTCTGACAAAAACACTTGCCATTGGATTTAGGACCCACCAAGATCCAAATAAGATGATGATAATTTAAGATTACTAATAAGGTATTATTCACAGGGTCTGAGGATTAGAAGATGGACACATCTCTTTGAGACCACCATTCAACCCACCATTCAACACTATCCATGCTACAGTTAAGGGGATTTCTTTCAAAAGATTAGCAAATACTGATTTGTGCCATTGTGTATTATGTATATATCACAGTGCTGTTGTGGAATTTGTGTGTGTGTTTATGTGTATGCGAAGAGTTGACTCATTGGAAAAGACCCTGATGCTGGGAGGGATTGGGGGCAGGAGGAGAAAGGGACGACCGAGGATGAGATGGCTGGATGGCATCACAGACTCAATGGACGTGAGTCTGAGTGAACTCCGGGAGTTGGTGATGGACAGGGAGGCCTGGCGTACCGCGATTCATGGGGTCGCAAAGAGTCGGACACGACTGCACGACTGAACTGAACTGAACTTATGTGTATTTACATATATTTGTGATGTGTGTGGGCACATATGTGTGTGTGTGTGTGTGTGTGTGTGTGTGTGTGTGTTTATTCCATAAGGAAGCTCAGGGCTACCCAGTAACAAGTGTATACAAGTTAGGTAATCAGGACCTATATTAAATGATATGGTAGTTTTTCAGGCAAAAGTTTCACCCCAGTTTTCTTCTAAAAGGTAGAAATTCTTGATAACCTACATAGAATATTATCAAAGTAGCATAATAGATGGAAACTGATGGCAAAACTAAGTATTATTTTATTTGTTCATTCAATACACATTTCCTAAATGACTACTAGATACCAAGCACAATGTATACAGGAAGTTAACAAAGACTCCACAATATCTTAGAAGAGTATGATATAATATAAATGTCTATATATCAAAAAAGAAAATAGTAAGTATCCAAGGAGAAATCAAGTGGCATGGGAGTCAGGGACAGAAAAAAGACAAACATTTGGGGAAAGAGGTGCATTAGAAAAAAAATAGACTATTTTTAGAGCAATTTTAGGATCACAGAAAAGTTGAGAGGAAGTCACAGAGACTTCCCGACTTCCTCTCCCGACACGTGCATTGACATCCCGCATTGTCAGCATCCCCTAGCAGAGTCGTACCTTGGTTACAGTTGATGAATCTACGCTATACGTCGTCATTATCACATATAATACGTTAGTTACATTAGGGTTCACTCTTGGTGTTGGATTCTGTAGGTTTGACCCAATGTATAATGACATGTATCCACTATTATAGTATCATAGAGAGTAGTTGCACTACCCTAAAAATCCCCTGTGCTCTGCTTATTCATCCCTCCCTCTCCACTAACTGAGGCAACTAATCTTTTTACTGTCTCCATAGTTTTGCCTTTTCATATAGTTTATGTCATATAGTTGGACATACAGAGTGTCATAGAATGTGCAGTCTTTTCAGATTGACTTCTTTCCCTTAGTAGTATGCACTTCAGTCTCCTCCGTGTCTTTTTATGGCTTGATAGTTCATTTCATTTTAGCACTGAAAGTATCCCATTGCCAGGGTGAACCACAGTTATTTACCCATGCATCAACTTTCAAACTTTAAAAACTGTGAATAATGTTTCAGAAATTGTGATACACATCCATGTGCATGTTTTTTGTGTGGGCATAAGCTTTCAGCTCGTTTGGGTACACACTAAGGAATGCAATTGCTGGATCTTTTGGTAAGAGTTATGTTTGATTTTGTAAGAATCTGACAAACTGTCTTCCGAAATGGCTGTATTGTTTTGCATTCACACTGGCAATGAATGAGAGTTCCTGTTGCTTCAGCATTTGGTTTTGAGATGTGCGTTTTGTTCTTTTACCACATATGTATGAAATGATTGAATAAATAGATTAGCATGCATTTTATGCATGTATAACTACCAGAGATGTAGAAATCTGTGTAAGTGTAAAGCAGAAATTATATGGAAGAAATCCTAATGTAAAACTGCAAATAAACATTTGCTAGATGTTTTCTATGTTTAAAATTTATGCATTTAAAAGGTGCTGTTCGAAAATAAACATTTTGGATCTCATATATTCCATTCTATGCATTTAATTGCTCAAAGAAAAGGAAGAAAAGAACAAGAAAGGATTCTAGCAAGGCTGCCAGAGGCAGGTGCTGGAATTTGCTTCCGTGAAGTATCTTTCTTGACTTTCATTTTGTCTTTGAGGTTAGGCATAGGACTCCAGAAATACTTCAGAGTTTTAGTCCATCCATGTTTTACCAAGCTGTCATAGCTTTCTCAAAGCTTTCAAAATTATCAAACATCAACATACATCTCCAACACTATTACTTTATCAGGAAAAGACACTGCAAACAGCATCTCAACTTTTAAAATTCTTTTTCATGTCATAAAGCAGCTGCAGCCAAACTGCAATGCCTCCTCTCAAGCTATAACAAAGCAATGTTGGCATTAAGACATAATGTTCTACAGATGCCAGTTTAAGCAATAGCTGTAATAAGTGTCAGAGGAAACATTATCTCATGGTAGCTCTTTCAAGATAGCAATGTGACTTTTATCCATCTTTGAAAATAATTGTTTGACTTCAAGTTTACATGCCACCTTAAAATGGGGAAAGACAGTTTGTTCTTACTTGTACTGTCTGTAATTTTAATTAGTTTTCCTCTCTTTCTTATTTTGAACATATTTTATCTCTATCTATAGTCATTATCAGTTACCTATTAGCTTCTAGATGGGAGAGAAATTACTAGAATTTTCTTAAGAGTTCCCATGAAGTTTAAAGATTTTTCCTGCTATTTGACAATTCCTACAACACTGCAAGCATGTATATCTACAGAGTGCCCCGTGGGAAGAAAACAAGAACAAAAACTTCACCAACTTCTAATCCCTGAAGATTCAAATACATAAAAAAGAGGGCTCGTGTTGGTAAAGTGCTCATGATGGATGCAGAAATACACCTATGTGATGAATGGTTACATTTTACAGTGTTTTGCATATTACTAAAGTCATACAAACTTGTTTTTTTATCTTTACCATAACCTGAAAAGATGACCTAAATCAAATCCCTTATGATTATACAGTGGAAGTGAGAAATAGATTTAAGGATCTAGATCTGATAGAGTGCCTGATGAATGAGGTTCGTGACACTGTACAGGAGACAGGGATCAAGACCATCCCCATGGAAAAGAAATGCAAAAAAGCAAAATGGCTGTCTGGGGAGGCCTTACAAATAGCTGTGAAAAGAAGAGAAGCAAAAAGCAAAGGAGAAAGGAAAGATATAAGCATCTGAATGCAGAGTTCCAAAGAATAGCAAGAAGAGATAAGAAAGCCTTCTTCAGTGATCAGTGCAAAGAAATAGAGGAAAACAATAGAATGGGAAAGACCAGAGATCTCTTCAAGAAAATTAGAGATACCAAGGGAACATTTCATGCAAAGATGGGCTCGATAAAGGACAGAAATAGTCTGGACCTAACAGAAGCAGAAGATATTAAGAAGAGGTGGCAGGAATACATGGAAGAACTGTACAAAAAAGATCTTCACGACCCAGATAATCATGATGATGTGTTGACTAATCTAGAGCCAGACATCTTGGAATGTGAAGTCAAGTGGGCCTTGGAAAGCATCACGACGAACAAAGCTAGTGGAGGTGATGGAATTCCCGTTGAGCTGTTTCAAATCCTGAAAGATGATGCTGTGAAAGTGCTGCACTCAATTTGCCAGCAAATCTGGAAAACTCAGCAGTGGCCACAGGACTGGAAAAGGTCAGTTTTCATCCCAATTCCAAAGAAAGGCAATGCCAAAGAATGCTCCAACTACCGCACAATTGCACTCATCTCACATGCTAGTAAAGTAATGCTCAAAATTCTCCAAGCCAGACTTCAGCAATATGTGAACCGTGAACTCCCTGATGTTCAAGCTGGTTTTAGAAAAGGCAGAGGAACCAGAGATCAAATTGCCAACATCCGCTGGATCATGGAAAAAGCAAGAGAGTTCCAGAAAAACATCTATTTCTGCTTTATTGACTATGCCAAAGCCTTTGACTGTGTGGATCACAGTAAACTGTGGAAAATTCTGAAAGAGATGGGAATACCAGACCACTTCAGGAAGCAACAGTTAGAACTGGACATGGAACAACAGACTGGTTCCAAATAGGAAAAGGAGTACGTCAAGGCTGTATATTGTCACCCTGCTTATTTAACTTATATGCAGAGTACATCATGAGAAATGCTGGACTGGAAGAAGCACAAGCTGCAATCAAGATTGCCAGGAGAAATATCAATAACCTCAGATATGCAGATGACACCACTCTTATGGCAGAAAGTGAAGAGGAGCTAAAAAGCCTCTTGATGAAAGTGAAAGAGGAGAGTGAAAAAGTTGGCTTAAAGCTCAACATTCTGAAAACGAAGATCATGGCATCTGGTCCCATCACTTCATGGGAAATAGATGGGGAAACAGTAGAAACAGTGTCAGACTTTATTTTTCTGGGCTGAAAAATCATTGCAGATGGTGACTGCAGCCATGAAATTAAAAGACGCTTACTCCTTGGAAGCAAAGTTATGACCAACCTAGATAGTATATTCAAAAGCAGAGACATTACTTAGCCAACAAAGGTCCGTCTAATCAAGGCTATGGTTTTTCCTGTGGTCATGTATGGATGTGAGAGTTGGACTGTGAAGAAGGCTGAGCGCAGAAGAATTGATGCTTTTGAACTGTGGTGTTGGACTCTTGAGAGTCCCTTGGACTGCAAGGAGATTCAACCAGTCCATTCTGAAGGAGATTGGCCCTGGGATTTCTTTGGAAGGAATGATGCTAAAGCTGAAGCTCCAGTACTTTGGCCACCTCATGCGAAGAGTTGACTCATTGGAAAAGACCCTGATGCTGGGAGGGATTGGGGGCAGGAGGAGAAGGGGACGACCGAGGATGAGATGGCTGGATGGCATCACTGACTCAATGGACGTGAGTCAGTCAACTCCGGGAGATGGTGATGGACAGGGAGGCCTGGTATGCTGCAATTCATGGGGTCGCAAAGAGTCGGACACGAAGAAATTTGTATGGACTTCACAGGAGAGGTCTAACTGCTAAGGATAAGAATACTAACATCACCTGAAAGCTGGCAGGAGTAGACAAGAGTCATGTCATAGAGATGGGTGCTCACTGGCCCACTCTGCAGGTTACCACAAGAAGCATTCTTGTATGGAATGCACTCTTGACCACCAAACTTTGTTTAGCAACCTTCTGAAAGAGTCTTCTCCAGATGAGCAAAACCTGAAAAATTTAGAGCAACATGTGGGTCAAGGAAAACACAAGAGACCTAGATTGTTATGCTTTTTAATTTATTTAGTGCAATAGCTTCTTTTTAGGAGCTACTCCTCCTAAGAATGGGTTTTCTAAATCTGGGGGTTAAATCAACCTTTCTGATATATGCAATGACTTGAAATCTTTGGGGCCACTTAATGTCTTAAGTGATTTCAAGGTTATTTGTTCTTTTGCTCACAATTTAAAATTGATCATAACCCCCATTCATGTGGGGATGCTATGAGGAATTGATACCAACCAGGGTTCTTGGCCTTCTCCAATAAATAGAAGTTGATTAGTGGTCAGACAAGAAATTCAGGCAAGGCTTTATTGGGGCCCATGCTAAAGTAGGAGGAGGGTGAGAACAAACAACAGTTTTCCTTGCTTGCTCACTTCTTGAAGGGGAGCAAGCTTATACCTTAAATGGGGTAAGGGTAGGAGTGTGTCCAGGGATTGGGCCAGAGGATGGCTTTGGTGGTTTGCCCACCCCTCCGCTGGTGTTGAGTGCAAGGAGCAAACTCAGTACCCTGCTTTTGCTCAGGACAAAAAAAGTACCCTATTTTTGGTCCAGGCTCTTCAGAAGTGGCAATTGGGATTTTGGCTCTTTTTTGTATCTTTTGTCCAGAATTTGCCCAACTGAGCATGCATACAGTTTTGTTTTGTTTTGTTTTGTTTTGTTTTCATTCTGGGGGACAGCTTTGTATTTTCTTACTGAGGGACAAGTTTATGCAGGTTCAAGCATTGCAGCACTGCAGCAAAGGGTCCAAGGTCCCCCAACCTGTCTCAGAATGTATCAGCTATTTGTTTGCATTGTCATCTTTGTGTCAAGTTTATGTTACATGGATTTTTTTACAAGTGTTATTTCATTTTATCTTTGTTTTCAAGAAACAATGCTAAAGAAGAGGAACTTGAGGTCAGTAAATTAACTTCTTCACTCAAGTCACTCAGTTGACTAAATGGCAGAGCTGATATTTGGACTCAATTGCTCTGATTCCCAGGGCCTTACTCATCCCATGTTCCATAAATGCCCTCTACCCAAACTTCAAGGGCCTAAATAGAGATCCACTTCAAATCATCACATCTTCTGGAAACCAGACATTCAAATAGATGTTTGCGTTTGTTTCCTTGGCTACACAGGGCTTATGGGTAACATTTATAGGATTGTTTCCATCATCAAGTTAAATAGAAGGGCTATACACAAATCAAAACCAAAGCCAAAACCAACAAACAAAACAAAAACCACTAAATACTTTAGGAACAAAATGTTCTGCAGTGCTGGGTAAGTGCAGAATACAAAGTATCCACAATAGGCTGGATAGCTTGTAGACGTTTTCAGAATACCAATCATGTGTCACTTCTGCGCTGCATGCAAAGACCTGGTAGATGTTAAACTTGAATAAAATCACTGGGTATCTTTTGGCTTTCTTTCAGCTGGTAGATTCATGAGTAACCCAGTCACATAAGGCCAGAATCATGAAATATGCATGTCGTTGAACTATTTAGTCACATGTCACATTTTCTATTAACACATTCTCATTAGATTTTCTAAACACTACCAAGGCAGCTCATCCTCTCATGCTCCAGCTTAGCTCCTGCTGCCCGGCTCCACCACTCTTCCACACTCCCACCTCAACTCTCTGCTTCACCTCTCTGCTTTCCTCCTCTTTCCATTGTCGCTTTCTCTTTAGTCATTATTTTCTGTACTTATTGCCCTTAACTTTCTTTAATTTATAGACTTCATTATTTTGATGCTCATCCTCTTTGCTTTCATTAAAACAATATTCAAAATGAAAGTGAAAGTAAAGTTGCTCAGTGAAGTTGCTGCGACCCCATGGACTATAGCCCACCAGGCTCCTCCTCTGTCCATGGGATTCTCCAGGCAAGAATACTGGAGTGGGATGCCATTTCCTTCTCCAGTGAATCTTCCCAACCCAGGGATCGAACCCAGGTTTCCCTCATTGCAGGCTTTAACCTCTGAGCCACCAGGGATAAATGTTCCTAAATTAATATGACAGATTAGAAATTAGGCTATACCTTTTAATGTTTCTTGAACTCTTCCATGTGACCTTGTTGAAGTGCGTGTGGAAGACAGTAAATGAATTAGCAAAGCAACTATATGTGGATTCCAATCATAATTCTGACACTTTTACCAAATATATAGCCTTAAGGAAAATTATTTTGAGTTTCTCAGCATTAATTCCTCAGCTATAAATTGAAATGTTCATGCCACCATGTAAGGCTACTACAGAAACATATTGAAAGAGGAATTCAGAGCTCCTAGCTGTGTTACCTTAAGGGAGTTACTTAACCTTTCTATGATTCAATTTCTTCATGTTTAAAATGGTATAATTATTATACCTACTTCAGTGGGTTATGTAACAATTAGGTTAACAAATATTACTTAGAACTATGCCTAGGGCATAGTTTTATTTAAGTGTTACTTACTGTTATTACCTAATGCCTGACATCATGTCTAACATTGAAAGATCTCCTATAGATAGTTCTTTTCTACAAATGGGATGCTAGTAAATATTATTGACTTGTCTAAAGGGAATAAGTGCTCCAATGTAGAAGGCATAACTGGGCAGATATGGAACATATTGGAAAGGTAGAATTGATAGGACATGATGACTGACTTTTATGAGGGGA
Source organism: Aepyceros melampus (assembly GCA_006408695.1). Classification (NCBI taxonomy): domain Eukaryota; kingdom Metazoa; phylum Chordata; class Mammalia; order Artiodactyla; family Bovidae; genus Aepyceros; species Aepyceros melampus. The sequence goes on from SJXQ01003174.1 coordinate 242,205, forward strand.
CTGAAGGAAAGGAAACAATCGAGGTTGGTTCCCTGGTTTTTAGTTGGGTAGTTCAATTCATGGTGATATCTTTCACTAAGAGAAAAGAAGCAAGTTTGGCCAAGGAGAGCTTAAGATAGCATATGATACAACGACTAACAGCCCATGGCATTTAGCAGAAGAGAAGTTTACAGTGGAAAGGTTTATTAGAGTGGCAAAGTAAAAGTGAGACTTAGTGGATTGAAGAGAGCATAGTCATTAAAAAAGCAGCAGCAGTAAATTTAAGAAAACCCTTTAAGAATATGTACCATGAAAGGGAGGAGAGAGATAGAATCTTGTCTAGAGGGTTACTTTGAAAAAATCAGGATGTTGCATTAGTATTTATATTGATTATTCACAATTATATTTCTTGAACTGCTATAATTTGTCCAGTCCTAGGGAGCAAAGTATAATAAAATGGCTTAAGAATAGTTTGAATATATCTTAGGGAAATAAGATATAGAAGAAATAAGAAAAGAGCAAATACTAAATGCTAGATGTATGGAACCGAACAATAGTATTACAGGCATTCAATGTCAGAGTCACTGATGTGGGCTAGAATATTTGGGTAAGCTTGTTCTTAAAGCAGCTAATAAATCAGGGGCATGGAGAAAGGTCAACCGGGTAAAGAACGTGTCAGACAGAGCAGTTAGAGGGATAAAGTGAGAAGTGTTTGTTCAGCTCATCTCCTTATCTTTAATAGAAAAGTGAGTTGTTCTAAAGCTTTGTCTGTATTCAGCAGTATAGTAGATACCAAATAAATAGTGACCAAATATTTGGTAAATGCAGATTTTATAGGAAACTGACAAATAAGAATTTTCCTGGAATAAGGCTAAAAAATGAAATCAAGGTCTTAAGTCTTGGAGAACTTATTCTGAGTCACAAATTTGGATCTATTATGGAAAATATGCAATGACAATTTGGTCAGAGTACCTACGGAATCCTATGAAATTTAGGAAAATCACTGCTGAATATAACCACCTCATAAAATCTCCAATCATTGTAATTCTTTCTTTACCTTTAGTTCTCTAGTATCAAGAAGAAAATGTAATTCAATGAGAGTTTACTGATCACTAATAATTTCCCTGATTCATGGATCTTATGCCTGTGGAGTTTATAGTCATACTGGAGTCAGGTGCTAGGAAAGCCAGGATGAGAAAAAAAAAAAAAATCACTGGACTGGATGCTGGAAAATGGGGCTATTTATTTAGAGGAAAAGTTGGAAGTGAATTCAAACTTGAGAGACAACAGGAACAAAGTGAAGGAGAGCGGGAGGAAGGGCCGAGGGGTATGTGGGGGCAGCCGCTCAGCACTGACAAAGGGTTAGAACTAAAATAGCCCCAAACCTTCATGGCTGATGAGTTTCGTATCTGTGACTAATACTCTAACCCACGGGGATAGACCATCTAGTGTCTTGAAAAAAACTAACGGCTCCTCTTCTCAGCAAGAAAAGAGGAGCAGAAAGATTCAGAGAGTTTAAAAAAAAATAAAAATAGACTCGTTCATTTCTTTTGAATTTTCAAAGTGTCCTTGAAGGAAGGCATGCAGGATTAAGTACATTTTTAACCTGCCCTTTTGCAGAGACGTGAGCATTTAGTCTCCCTGCGCTCACAGAGAGGGATGAAGATACCATAGTAAAGCCGTAGCGTCCGATTAGTCCGGCAGGTCAGAGGTTTCCTTTCCTGACTTAGCTACAAATCCCTGCTTCCTGGAGGACCGCAAACAAGTTCCCCTGGAGCCACACTTGTTTAAATACTCATCCGTGGCTCATTCTGAGAGTTAGAAAGAGACACTCAGAGGTCGAGCTCCACAGGAGCGCACCTCTGTTTGTCAGAGATAGAGCCTCTTCCCCTGCTCTCAGGGAGCCTTATTTGTTGATAAAGCCCAGCTCTTCTCTCAGCTGTTATTTTTAAGCTCAGCTCTCCTCTGCTCAACACATGTACACCTACTTTGGGGTATTTTAACAGGAAACTTGGCACATAATCAATGGTGTGTGCATGCCAAAGTCAGAGATTTTTCTTCTCTTACTTTCTCATATATTTCCATTCTTATTCTGCCCTCTCTCTGGACCTTTTCTTCTTCCCCCATCAGTGTCTAGGATCTAACTTTAACATGCAGAGATAGAGAGTTTTCACAGATCTTTTGTGTCTGAGTGTTGAATAGATGCTCAGAAGGCTCAACACTCTCAAAGAGTTGGCACTGATCCCCTGCAGAAGGGCATGGGAATTCGCTCCAGTATTCTCACCTGGAAAATTCCAAGGACAGAGGAGACTCACCAGCTGGCAAAGAGTAGGACATGGCTGAGCAACTAACACTTTCTCTTTCACTGCTCTCTTAAACGTGGGTGAGAAGAGTCCTATGACACTTTGGGTACACGTGAGTCTGGGTTATCTGTAGTTGGTCTACATTTCTGAATTTAACATGAACTGGAGACTTGCTTGGATCCTTAGAGATCAGGAAAAATGAAGTAAGTGAGGCAAGAATATGAATAGTTATTAGTCAGGAGATCCAATAACCCTTGACAGAAAACAACACTTCAAATTCTTCCTTTATGAACAGATCATTTAATAATTTCTAATATCCTTTCATTCTGTCATTTTTGAGATTGCATCCAAGTACTGCATTTCGGACCCTTTTGTTGACCATGATGGCTACTCCATTTCTTCTGAGGGATTCCTGCCCGCAGTAGTAGATATAATAGTCATCTGAGTTAAATTCACCCATTCCAGTCCATTTTAGTTCACTGATTCCTAGAATGTCGACGTTCACCCTTGCCATCTCTTGTTTGACCACTTCCAATTTGCCTTGATTCGTGGACCTGACATTCCAGGTTCCTATGCAAATTATTATGATTGCCAAATTCAGACTTAAATTGAAGAAAGTGGGCAACACCACTAGACCATTTAGGTATGACCTAAATCAATTCCCTTATGAGTATACAGTGGAAGTGAGAAATAGATTTAAGGGTCTAGATCTGATAGATAGAGTGCCTGATGAATTATGGAATGAGGTTCGTGATGTTGTACAGGAGATAGGGATCAAGACCATCCCCATGGAAAAGAAATGCAAAAAGGCAAAATGGCTGTCTGGGGAGGCCTTACAAATAGCTGTGAAAAGAAGAGAAGCAAAAAGCAAAGGAGAAAAGGAAAGATATAAGCATCTGAATGCAGAGTTCCAAAGAATAGCAAGAAGAGATAAGAAAGCCTTCTTCAGCAATCAATGCAAAGAAATAGAGGAAAAGAACAGAATGGGAAAGACTAGAGATCTCTTCAAGAAAATTAGAGATACCAAGGGAACATTTCATGCAAGGATGGGCTCGATAAAGGACAGAAATGGTCTGGACCTAACAGAAGCAGAAGATATTAAGAAGAGGTGGCAAGAATACACGGAAGAACTGTACAAAAAAGATCTTCATGACCCAGATAATCATGATGATGTGTTGACTAATCTAGAGCCAGACATCTTGGAATGTGAAGTCAAGTGGGCCTTAGAAAGCATCACTACGAACAAAGCTAGTGGAGGTGATGGAATTCCAGTTGAGCTGTTTCAAATCCTGAAAGATGATGCTGTGAAAGTGCTGCACTCAATTTGCCAGCAAATCTGGAAAACTCAGCAGTGGCCACAGGACTGGAAAAGGTCAGTTTTCATCCCAATTCCAAAGAAAGGCAATGCCAAAGAATGCTCCAACTACCGCACAATTGCACTCATCTCACATGCTAGTAAAGTAATGCTTTAAATTCTCCAAGCCAAGCTTCAGCAGTACATGAACTGTGAAATTCCAGATGTTCAAGCTGGTTTTAGAAAAGGCAGAAGAACCAGAGATCAAATTGCCAACATCCATTGGATCATCGAAAAAACAAGAGAGTTCCGGAAAAACATCTCTTTCTGTTTTATTGACTATGCCAAAGCCTTTGACTGTGTGGGTCACAATAAACTGTGGAAAATTCTGAAAGAGATGGGAATACCAGACCCCACCTGACCTGCCTCTTGAGAAATCTGTATGCAGATCAGGAAGCAACAGTTAGAACTGGACATAGAACAACAGACTGGTTCCAAATCTGGAAAGGAATATGTCAAGGCTGTATATTGCCACCCTGCTTATTTAACTTCTATGCCGAGTACATCATGAGAAATGCCGGGCTGGATGAAGCACAAGCTGGAATCAAGATTGCTGGGAGAAATATCAATAACCTCAGATATGCAAATGACACCATCATTATGGCAGAAAGTGAAGAAGAACTAAAGAGCTTCTTGATGAAAGTGAAAGAGGAGAGTGAAAAAGTTGGCTTAAAGCTCAACATTCAGAAAACGAAGATCATGGTATCCGGTCCCATCACTCATGGGAAAAAGATGGGGAAACAGTGTCAGACTTTATTTTTCTGGGCTCCAAAATCACTGCAGATGGTGACTGCAGCCATGAAATTAAAAGACACTCCTTGGAAGGTAAGTTATGACCAACCTAGACAGCCTATTAAAAAGCAGAGACATTACTTTGTCGACAAAGGTCTGTCTAGTCAAGGCTATGGTTTTTCCAGTGGTCATGTATGGATGTGAGAGTTGGACTGTGAAGAAAGCTGAGCGCCGAAGAATGGATGCTTTTGAACTGTAGTGTTGGAGGAGACTCTTGAGAGTCCCTTGGACTGCAAGGAGATCCAACCAGTCCATCCTAAAGAAGATCAGTCCTGGGTGTTCATTGGAAGGACTGACGTTAAAGCTGAAACTCTAACATTTTGGACACCTGATGGGAAGAGCTGACTCATTTGAAAAGACCCTGATGCTGGGAAAGACTCAAGGTGGGAAGAGAAGGGGATGACAGAGGATCAGATGGTTGGATGGCATCACTGACTCGATCGATATGGGTTTGGTTGGACTCTGGGTGTTGGTGATGGACAGGGAGGCCTGGTGTGCTGCGGTTCATGAGGTCGCAAAGAGTTGGACACAACTGAGCAACTGAACTGAACTGATCACTTTTATGTTACAGAAAGGGCAACGTCGTTACTGCTTACTTAAATAGTTTTGGGAAGATTGTTTAAGGTTAGTTCTGAGAGCTATTTAGAGATTTGTATTGTATTTTGGTGTCTAATTCATCATCTTTCCTCACCTTTACTCCTACTTTAAACTAGGCCTGTTCTCAACCTATATGATAATTCTGCCTAACCGAGTGTCTCTGTAGGTATTAGCCCCTTAGGTGGGCCTCTTGTGAGCAAGTGGGAATTCTTGATTGTTAATATCAGTTTAACTTCATTATAGTCTCACACCTCTAATGATCTGATTTATTGGAAAAATTCTGCCCTCGAGGCTTTAGACAGTTGGGTGTAAACTCACTACTCTATTGCTAGGTGCATTTAACTTGTAGAAATCAACATTCTCAGTGAAAGGGCCAATTGTTGTTCAGTCACTAAGCTGTGTCTGATTCTTTGCAACTCCATGGACTGTAGCCCAGCAGGCTCCTCTGTCCATGGAATTCTCCAGGCAAGGATACTGGAGTGGATTGCCATTTCCTTCTCCAGGGTATCTTTCCAAATCCAGGGTTTGAACCTGCGTCTGCTTCACAGGCAGATTCTTTACCACTGAACCACCAGGTAAGCCCCAAAGGGCCAATACAGATAATAATGTTTAAAATGTACACAAAACACACAAAAAGTAGTTTGAAATCTAAACTTAACTCACATGGTCACACAAAGGAATAATTTTATGGGGTATTTCCAGGTGAGAGGGAATATAGATTGGATTCTCAGAGGCTGGAAAATGTTTTGATGGTCTCTAGATAAAAGCGCAAAATGCTTGAAATTGGATCTACTTTAGGACATCCAGCCTTGTGGTCCCAGAGCTGCCTAAGCGCCTGTGCCATCCTTGTCAATGGCACCGGTGGTCTGAGTGGGTTTACAGCACAACCTGTCATCCTGGGCTCCTTGTTTCTTTATCACCAACTGTAGACTCCACCTCCAGAGCCATACTCTATAGCTACCAATACAGCATTGTAAAGTAAAATAAAATAAATAAATAAATTAAAAATTTTTGAATTGAATCAAATCTTTCTTTCCCTGTCCACCTTCCTGTGGTTAGCACATTAAGCAATAAATTAGTCAAAACAACCCAAATTGGTGGAGAGAAAACAAATACATTTCATTACTTCGATAAACAGAGAGTGGTGTGCAGGTTGCCTGAATTCCCAAAATTACTTCCCCAATCATTATTTTGCTTAGCGTATGTTAGAGAAGGCTTAATTGAACAAACTTCTAACAGCTTGGCTGTAGCAAATATCCTTTTTTGCCCTAGTTTACAGTGGAGACCAGACAGACGTGTGGTCTTGCTCTTGAGAGTTCTGTGCAAGAAAGTCTTTCACTGGTGTCAGATGCATGTGTTAATTGAGCGATTTTTCCCAACCTTGATTAAAAACCCTACGATGCCCTGAATAGATTTGCCTTAGAAACTACCTTGACAAGGTTTATAGATCAATTTCACTTGCAGAGCTTGAGCTTTTGTTTGGAAAGGGGTTTTCATTTTTTGCTCATTTAATTTCTTCCTGGTACCCATTTGAACAGCATCCAGAGAACAATGCTACACCTAATTTGCTCCTGCAAATGAGAGCAATTAAAATAACTTGACAAAAGTGATGGAGGCTCTCACATGATTTACAAGAGTGCAGTATAATAACTCTGTTTATTCCTTTTCCTCTGACTTGCCAGTGGCCTTGGAAGTTTAGATGTTAAGTGCTCACAGCCCAGTTTTGACTTGCCTGCTCAGTCCTGGGTCCCCACTGAAGACAGGCAGGTTTTGGTATGACCTCTAGTGCTGGAGGAAATGGGTTGGATGATCCCAGGTAATCTTTGAAAAAAAAAAAAAAAAAAAACTTTCAGTCAAACCACAGGGATCTGCTTCTAAGCTGCTCTCCCTGATTCAAGAGAAAGATGTGTGTGTGTATGCACACTCTGTTTCTTAGTTAAGAAAAAGAAAAAAAAAAAAAGAGATGGCATGTATAGCAGGAAGAGCAAGACACGCTGATGAGCTTTGGAGTTTGATGGTCCTGGATTATAATCGAGTTTTGATCACTACTTTTGGGATCTTCGATTCTGTTGTTTAATCTATGAACCTGTTTCATTGGACATGACAGCAGCCAGCATGAGATTTTCCTTGTGTGTTTCCTTTCCACCTCCCCTCCCCGCACTCGAGAACTCTATCTCCACAATGACCTTATTTTAGTGCCCCCAACAGGCTGAGTTCTTTGTACTTCCCGACATTTACCTGTGCTGTGCCTCTTGTTGACAACCCCACTCTCACCTCCCATTCTATCTCTATCTGCCTAACTCACCCACTCATCCTTCAAATCTCAGCTTGAATGCCACTTACTTCCACTGGTCTTTTTTTTTTTGACACTCTCCCCACAGTCTAAATTAAGTTGCCTCTCATTGCCTATTTTTTTATAGTCTTCTCAATTAATTGTTATGGAATTAATTGTAGTTCACAGACATGTTCATATGGTAATCACCTGACACTCTTGATTATATCTATCTCTCTGTCGTAATTCTCTTTAGAATGCTTACTAATTTCTTATTAACTTTTGTCCAACTTATTATTGTCTACTCTTCCTTAGACTAGAAGCTTCAGAAACCTAGGGACTTTGACTGTTTTATTTACAGCTGCATCCTCAGCGCTCAGCACAATGGCCCTGGAATGAAGCTGGAATTAAGAAAAAAAACAAAACATGTAGAATGAATGGGTGTTTGAATCAATGGTGGGTGGATATGCCCTTTGCTAGTAGTTATAAAGATCAGAGAAGGTGGGTATCAAGCACCTAATGTAGTGAGAGACAGTCTTGGCAGTGGATCAAAAGGTGGTTGCTGTTACTGACATTTATGAAGAGGTATATCACAAAGAAGACAGAAAAGGTTTAGTCCAAAAAGAATCTGTGTGTATTTCTGGACTGTGAGTACATCTAGCATAATATCCTATACCATCTCCCTAAAGGGGTCTGCAAAATCCCTACCATGATCCTCCATCCACACCACGTTACTCCCATAGCTGCACTCCCTCTCTGGCAGATGGGACCATGCAGAGTTCTTTGAGCAGCCACGGGGTTTCATTCTTCTAGCTTTTGCACACTGCCTGAAGTTTTATCCTTCTGCCTGAAATAGTTTTATCCTTCTGCCACGTTAACCCCCACCCCAACATACAATTAGGGATTCCTGATTTTACAGGTTTCACAGAATCCCAACTTTTAGTCAGGGCCAAATGAAACATGTCTATGTCAAATTCTTGATAAATTGTCACAGCTATTACCATAACACCAGGTTATTGATCTTTTTCTCCTTAGTTTTCAGAGACACCCTCTATTGAGTTTGTGAAAGATCCCTTTACTAAGACGGAAGACTTGAGTCTACAGTCTTACAGCTAAGATATTGAACCAAAAATTACCTCTCTTTCCCCTTCTTATGCTCTGAATTGAGAAAATAGAGAAATAACAAGCCCAGGATACAATGAGATACTATGCATACAGTGGATATGATGTAATGGGGCTTCCATGTTTGAGTTGGGTCAAGTGAGGAAAAAGTCATTAAATGGAACTTTAGTTTTAATAATAGAAATAGTCTTTTCTCAGTTAGCCATTATTCTCTCCCCAGTAGAAGTAGATGGATAGTCTTACTACATTAATACTATATTACTTGGCAGCATAATATCAGAAGATTCTTTTTGGAGGAGGAAACTGAGGTTCACAAATCATCTTCATTATAAAAACATCAACACTGCTTGACTTGGCGGTGCAGAGACGCTGTGCTACAGCTCCATCAAGCGGGTTAGTAACTCAAGTCCCTACGAAGTTAAGCTGTTGATGTATGTGGGAAAAAATGATCAGCTTAAAGAGAAAAGTTTATTTTCCAATGAAAATGAAACTTTTCCAATGAAAAGTTTATTTTCCAATGATAAATGGCAACGGTCAACTGACTTCAGAGTTTGAGGAAAATAGGGAATAGTAGAGACTGTGACCAGTCAGAAGCTAATCTGAAAGAGGTATCTGCTGTTAGACCCTACCCAGTTGTTCCAAGAGGATGAGCCTGATTGTTGTCAGGTCTTCATGTGCTTCAATACTACCTGAAAACCTAGCTTTTGGGGGGAGGTTTCCCAGTTTTATCTATTTTTGTCAATTAAGGACAGTTATTTAAATTGCTTTTATTTGCAAATATTGGAGTGCTCTGAAGGCTTCCATGCCATGAAATCTTCCTCATTCCCTGTGTCACTTATGTATGATCAGGTGCTGAGTCTGGAACCACCACTCATGCACAGAACACTCGTTACGAAACTTGGCTTCTTGTTAGAGGGGCCAATTGTGGCATCATGAGAGCTGATGGAGTCCATTGCTGTCTTGGGCCCAGGCTGTGTAGACCACTGCTCAGGAGTGGTCTAGCTCACTTCACTTCACATACCCCTTGGCACCACTCCTGGTGATCCAGAAGGCTGGACCTAGTCATTGACGTCACCGTCTCAGTAAGCAATCTCATAGTGCTAACTTGAGGCTAGCTTTCCTGAGATGTGATGCCTACTAACTGAACCATTTGACCCCTCCAGTTACTTAAGAATCTTCTTCAACACTGGTGTTCTGAAAGGCCATATTAACAGGTCTGTTTTCATTCTTTGTCCTGGGTGTTGTACGGGCCCCATCAGTGCAGGCCCCATCATGTTTTTGGCTTTAGACAAGATTCTTCCATTCCTCATAACATTTTCCCCTCTAGATTCTGTCCTTAAGACCTCTTATCAGTTGAATGTTGCACTTCTTGAATGGATTTTCCCACTATCCTGTTTTTTTTATCTCAGTTTTCCTTCTGTATGCCCATTTGTTTTATTTTCCAAAAGATATTCCCATCTATATGGTAAATGGAGCTTCCCAGGGCTTCCCCAGTGGCTCAAGGGAAAGAATCTGCCTGCAGAGCAGGAGCTACAGGAGACACAGGTTCGATCCCTGGCTCAGGAAGATCCTCTAGAGAAGGGCATGGCAACCCACTCCAGTATTCTTGCCTGGAGAATCCTATGGACAGAGGAGCCTGGTGGGCTACACTCCATGGGGTCGCCAAGAGTCGGACACAACTGAACCAACTTAGCATGTACACATGGGACTTCCCAGGTGGTGCTAGTGGTAAGGAACCAGCCTGTCAATGCAGGAGATGTAAGAGACATGCGTTCGATCCATGGGTCAAGAAAATCCCCTGGAAGAGGGCAGAGCAACCCACTCCAGTGCTCTTACTTGGAAAATCCCATGGACAAAGAAGCCTGGTGGGCTGCAGTCCAGTGGGCTTGCAAAGAGTCGAACATGACTGAAGTGTCAGCATGCACATGTGGTAAATGGAATTTTAAAATGTTGACTATTGCATTTTTAATTTTGAGGCTTTTCTTATTCTTTCATTATACCTTTCTAAAATAGCATGGCAGTCTTATTTTATGAATGCAGCGCCTTTTCTTCCCTCTAACATGGTATTAGTTACCTTTAACAAGTTTTCTTTCCCTCCATTTATCACCTTTCTGTATTAGAAGTTTTTCCTGCTTTGTCAGTAACTGTCTGCCTGTTACAGGCTTTCTTTAAGTGTCCAGTGGTCTTTTGTTGTCTACACATATTAAAAGTTAGACAGACAACTAACTCTCATATGTGCAGGGGAGCAGGGAGATCAGTTCTGTTGCTCAGTTGTGTCTCACTCTTTGCGACCCTGTGGACTGCAGCACACCAGGCTTCCCTGCCCATCATCAACTCCCAGAGCTTGCTCAAGCTCATGTCATTGAGTCAGTGATGCCATTCAACCATCTCATCCTCTGTCGTCCCCTTCTCCTCCCGCCTTCAATCTTTCCCAGCATCAGGGTCTTTTCTAATGAGTCAGTTCTTCGCATCAGGTGGCCAAAGTATTGGAGCTTCAGCTTTAGTATTGATTTCCTTTAGGATTCACTGGTTTGATTTCTTTGAGGTCCAAGGTACTCTCAAGTGTCTCCTCCAACACCACAGTGCAAAAGTATCAATTCTTAAGTGCTCAGCTTTCTTTATGGTCTGACTCTCACATCCATACGTGACTACTGGGAAAACCATAGCTTTGACTAGTTGGACATTTGTTGGCAGAACAATGTCCTGCTTTTGAATATGCCGTCTAGGTTTGTCATAGTTTTTCTTCCAAGGAGCGAGTGCCTTTTAATTTCATGGCTACAGTCACCCTCTGCAGTGACTTTGGAGCCCAAGAAAATAAAGTCTGTCACTGTTTCCATTTTTTCCCCATCTATGTGCCATGAAGTGATGGGACAAGATGCCATGATCTTAGTTTTCTGAATGTTGAGGGTTTTTTTAAATATAAATTTATTTATTTTAATTGGAGGTTAATTACTTTACAATATTGTATTGGTTTTGCCATACATCAACATATATCCACCACAGGTATGCATGTGTTCCCCATCCTGAACACCCCTCCCACCTCCTTCCCCATACTATCCCTCTGGGTCATCTCAGTGCACCAGCCCCAAGCATCCATTTTAAGCCAGCTTTTTCACTGTCTTCTCATTTTAGTCAAGAGATTCTTAAGTTCTTCTTCGTCTTGTGACATAAGGGTGGTGTCATCTGCATATCTGAGGCTATTGATATTTCTCCAGGCAATCTTGATTCCAGCTTATGCTTCATCCAGCCTGGCATTTTATATGATGTACTCTGTGTATAAGTTAAATAAGCAGGGTGACAATATACAGCCTTGATGTATTCCTTTCCCAATTTGGAACCAGTCTGTTGTTGCATGTCCGGTTCTTGACCTGCCCACAGATTTTTAGCAGGAAGCTAAGGTGGTCTGGTATTTCTATCCCTTTAAGGATTTTACACAGTTTGCTGTGATCCACACAGTCAGAGGCTTTGGCATAATCAGTAAAGCAAAAGTAGATGTTTTTATGGAACTCTCTTGCCTTTTCAATGATCCAACAGATGTTGGCAATTTGATCCCTTATTCCTCTGCCTTTTCTAAATCCAGCTTGAACATCTGGAAGTTCATGGTTCACATACTGTTGAAGCCTGGCTTGGAGAATTTTGAGCATTACTTTGCTATCATGTGAGATGAGTGCAATTGTGTGGTAGTTTGAACATTCTTTGGCATTGCCTTTCTTTGGGACTGGAATGACAACTGACCTTTTCCAGTCCTGTGGCCCCTGCAGAGTTTTCTAAATTTGCTGGTGTATTGAGTGCAGCATGTTCACAGCACCATCTTTTGGGATTTTTAAGAGCAGGGTAAGGTCCTGGTTGAATGGTGGTCTTCTCTTTAGAATGGTTCAGTAGAGTGTTGACCTGCTTCATTAAAGAGCCTCCAAATTCAGCTGGTATTTTCTCTGTCACACAGAGGGTCCCCAGATAATTGCCCTTTACTTTCTTACTTTGCTTTTTTGCTTTCTTCCAGTGGTTACTGGGAGTGGAACAAATGGTTCTGATTGGTAGTGTTCTTGAAGCTCAGTTGCACAGTGCTGAGAGAGGTATCATTCAGTGTGATTTTCCTGCAACTACTTGCTTTCTACTCCTGGCTTCTTCCCCAGTCTTCATGGAGTATTCATCTCAGAGTTCAACATACTTCTCTTTTGATTTCTCAAAAAGATTTCTAGATTTGGTTAAAAAAAAAAACAAACAAAAAAACTAAAGCTTTTAGATTTACTCAAAGAAAAACAAAATTGAGATTGCCTAGTAAAATTGGAATTTCAGATAAATGAGGAATAATTTTTTAGTATAGATGTGTCCCATGCAATCAGCTGGTATCTGAAATTTGAATTTCACTGGGCCTTTGTGTTTTATCTGGTGACCCTGCCCACACATTGGAAGAGCACAGCAGTAGCCTGGCTGCATCACTGTGTGAGGTGCCAGGGATCTGGGGGAGCCCATGGCTCTTTCACCAACTTTCTGCCTTGTTCTTCCCCCTAGCCTCATGGTATTTGCTGTTCCCAAGCCCTCAATCCCTCCTGCAGTTCTGCAAGGCACATTTTTTTCCTCTCATTGACTTGGTCATCTGGTCTGCGTACTTTTGGCCTTTGTCCCTCTGTGCTCCCACTGTGTTTCCTTTCATCTACTATGCAACTGATTATAGGCTGCACCATCCCTTTGTTGACCTGATGGAAAATCCACAACATGGGAGTTGTGAGTTTGTGTTATTCAAATTCTAATTGAGGACTATAGCCTGGGAGACAGCTTTGAGGAATTTTTCCAAAGACATAGGGGAGGAGTGTATATATATATATACACACACATACACTTTTTGGCTAAGAAACACATGCAGTCAAGCATACATCTTGATAAAAGATTACTGCTAATCATAAAGAACAGATATCTCAAGTTAATGATTTTAGTGCTCTCCTATTTATGGAAAGATGCAAGAATCAATGATCATTGAAATTCTTCCTGAGATATGCATCTAACTGTTTGGGGCCTTTTTATTGAAGCACAGAGTGCCTCTTATTATTATTATTATTTTTCATCCTGATTTCTCAGAATGCACTGTCAGTGTACAACTAAGGGGGTTGTGACTTCACCCTTGTACAACTAGATGATGAGTGACACTCTCTGTCCTTTTTTATTCACACACTGTCTAATGCATAATGACGAAGGGGAAAAATTGCTCTCAACTAAATTTGTAAGATGCCACCAGTTGTAAGAGTCATCTTGATCTTAGAAATGTTCAAGTGTGAAAAAACAGGCACCTTTTAAAACTGATGAAACCTAGTCATTCTTCCGTTGTTTCTGAGTCTTGCCCAGATTAGTTGCATCTATTTACTGTGATCTCGCCTTCCATCCTAGTCCATAGAAGAATTTCATGGGTTTATTCTTCCCTATTCCTCTAGATTTTTGATTCTGTGGAACTGTCAGACGAACCTGTTGTTTGGCAGGAAGAGGCACACTCTCTGGCTGAGTGTTTTCCTTCTGTTCCCACCAGATATGGGGCAGTCTGGTGGGAATGGACAGTCAACCAAGAGCTGCTTGGCTCAGGAAAGTTCCAGCCTCACTTGTTGCTCAGCTCCCTGCCATCGCTACTGCAGCCCAGAGAATACTTTATTCCCACCCCTCTCTGCTGTGATGCTGTAACTGTTTCAGCCAGAACAGGACTTTTGAGGCATGAGCAGCTCATTTCAAAAGGCACGAGGTGGGGCAATAAGCCCCCATGCCAGGTGAAACAGCAGGAATAGCAGGAGCCATTTATCATGCTCTGTTCTTCATGCTCATCCTTCAGAAACGTTGCTGCTCTCCTTTCTACCCTTCCTCCCTTTCTCCAGTTATCTCTGCCACCGATTCTTTTCATTCTGTTCCAGTGTTCCTTTTCCTTATTTTCTTTCCCAGGCTTGGACCTTTGTTTTCTTTCTTTCATTCATTCAACAATATGCTGGTTACTATGTGCGGCACAGCAGTGACTCAGACATGCAGTAGTCATCACGTTCATGGAGCTTATCCTCAGTGGCGGTGGGGTGGTGTACAGAGAATAAAAGAGTAAAGTATGTGATGTGTTACAATGTGAACAGTCCTATGGGTAGAAAGAGCATGCAAGAAAAGTGGCTGGGTAGAAGGGCAGGGCATTGCTTTTGTAATCAGGGTGCTTTGATAAGTTCTAAGAAAGTCAGGGACCTCTCAGGAAAGGCTTGAAGGAGGTGAGATGGTAAGCCAGGCCATTATGTAGGGGGTGGGGGAAGCATTCCAGTCAGAGGGGACAGCAGATACAGCTGTGCTGAGGCAGGGGCATGCCTAAGAAAGTTCAAGAGAGAAAGAGAGAGAAGAGAGGCCATAGTGGGCTGGGTAGAATGAACAAGGATTTTGAGCCTAGAGGTGGGGGAGGGAGGGCTCACATCAGGTGAGACTTTCTCATCATCATCATTCTCCTGAGCTTCTGCTTGACATGATGTGAGAAGCCTCATGCCCTCACCTCTGCATTCCTTTCCTCCCAAGTGAAGTGCCTTTGGCAGAGAAGGGATGGGATGTACTCTGTATTTCCTCAGGATCTTATGAAGGCCACTCTGCTTTCTAAAAATCCTCTTCTCTTCTAGTTTCCTTTGAAAAATTCAGTTTGATATCCTTACCACCTCCCATCAAGCTCCTCTTTTTCAAGCTGTGTCCATTCCTGTCATCAGCTGCGTATGACTCCTGTTTTGATATCTCATTGTGTGCCTGACCATTCATTTCTGGAGTGAGAATCATATAAAATATGCATGGTGTTCTCAGTGTTTAGTTTTTAGTTCAGGGATTTAATCTGACAAATTACCCTTTATCTCATGTATGGTGACTGATGTTGACCAGCTTTCCCTTGAACTAAAATGTAAAGTAACGTATTTCTTTGGGGAGCAATGAGAAGTTTGTATTAGTTACAGCTAGGGTGCTATTGTTAACAGCCAGTCAAATATAATCCTTTAACAAGCGTCAAGTATAACCCTTGTACTTGGAGAAGAAATTTATCAATAAATGGTGTAAATGTCCTCTACAGCATTGCCAGTATAAGAAGGAAACTTTCTCGGGTTCTTTCAAGGTTGAAAGAGAGCTCAAAGAATACCTTTTGATCACATTCATTCAAGATGAAAACCATAAAATAGAAGCCTGATTACACAAAGCACCTAACTATAATTTGTTGTAGAATCTCGGGGCTAGAAGGAAGGTCTGGATCAGGAATCTGGCCCAGCAGCTTATTCTATCCTGGTACCATCTCAGGTGCTTGGTCCATCTTTTCTTGTACACTTTTATGGATGAGGTGTGCCTATAATAGCTGCAGCATTTTCAGAAATCTATTATTTCCCCAAAGTAGCTCTTTTCCTTGAGCTGAACCCAAGTACTTCTTCTTATAATGTTCATTTTTCACTTTGGGGACAATATGGAACAAATTTGCTGTCACTTAAGGTTTTTGTCTGTTTTCTAATTGAAGCTGGATTTCTCATCCACAGTGAACCTTCTCTTTTGACACCAAGTACCTCCTTTCATCCTGGTTCCTTTAATCCCTCTTCCTTGGGCTTGACTTTCAGTTTTTCCACCTTCGTGCTCACTCTCTGTTGTCTGCCTTTTAGTCATCTTCCTGCTGACTGGTAGGGAAAGGGAGCTGGTAGAATTTA
This sequence comes from Aepyceros melampus, assembly GCA_006408695.1. Classification (NCBI taxonomy): domain Eukaryota; kingdom Metazoa; phylum Chordata; class Mammalia; order Artiodactyla; family Bovidae; genus Aepyceros; species Aepyceros melampus. The sequence continues at coordinate 258,291 of SJXQ01003174.1, forward strand.
AATTAATGGTTTGTCCTGGGTGTTAATGCTTCTGGAATGTTCCTGGAGAACATTGCTGCAGTCTGACAAGAAAAAACAAATAGGGATTTTGGGAGGTATTGTGAGGTTTTATTTACTTATATTATCCCAAATATCATGAAATCTTGTGCTTAAGGAAGTTCAGAGATAATATACCCCAACACACTCATTTTTCAGGAGGAGAGGAAGTGTCTTTGAGACCAGACAGATAACAGAGGTGACAGTGGCAAGTCTGGGAGTCAAATCCTAGCCCATATCCTCTGATTGGCAGCTTAGCGTGCCTGCTATGTGAACGCTCCACTTCACTTGCCCCTTAGTGCCAAGTTCTAGCTGGGGACAGTGCTTCCCTGTTGTGTCGGACAATAGATTGACCCTGGCTGATGGGAGTTTATGAAGCACATTGCTTCAGGAAGGATGTTCTTATAGCATCAGGGAGGCAGGTGTGACCCCTTAAATCAGCCCTTCCAACTTCAGAGTGAGAGAAGTGATGGCTAACTCCCTTCTGCACCTCCCATTTCCTTAAAACAGAGGCTGGCAAACTATAGCCTTCAGGCCAAAAACAACACATGACCTGTTTTTATAAATGCAGTTTTATTGGGACATAGCCATTTCTTGAGCTTCCCAAAGGGCACCAGTGGTAAAGAATCTGCCTGCCAATGCAGGATACACAAGAGACATGGGTTCCATCCCTGGATCAGGAAATTTGCCTGGAGTAGGAAATGGCAACCCACTCCAGTATTCATGTCTGGAAAATTCCATGGACAGTGGAGTCTGGCAGGGTACATTCCGTGAGGCTGCAAAGAGTCTAAATGACTGAATGAGTGAGCAGCCATACGAACATAAAAGTCTGCTCCTGGTTGTGTATCTGGAAAAAAAAGAAAAACCAAACAGTAATTGGAGAGCACCTTAATGTTCATAGCGGCTTTATTTACAATAGCCAAGACATGGAAACAATCTAAGTGTTTATCAACAAATGAACGGATGAAGATGATGTGACATTTTTACACACACATGCACACGTACCCACGCACAGTGGAATACCACTCAGTTGTAAAAAAAAAAAAAATGAAGTTTTCCTACTTGCAGCAACATGTAGGGACTTGGGGGCATTATGCTAAGTGAAATAAGTCAGAGAAAGACAAATACTATATAATATCACTTATATGTAGATTCTAAAAAATGAACAAACTAGTGAGTACAATGAAAAAGAAGCAGACTCAGGCGCAGAGAGCAAATTCATGGTTACAGTGGCGGTGGGGAAGGGCGATATAGGGGTGGTTACGTAGGTTTTACCCAGATGTGAAAACTACTGGGTATCAGAGGGGCTCAAAGATGTGCTATGCAGCATGGGATGTGGCTGAGATTTTGTAATGACTGTAAACAGAAAGTAACCCTTAAAATTATATACAAGCAAAAGAAAGTTTTAAAAAGAACATAGAAGTCTGCCTCTTTTCATGTAGTGATTCATACATTTCATATTCTGTGTGTATCAGATTTCATTTTTCATTTAATCACTTTCCTGTATGAGCCATTCTGTACTTTCCTTTTTTTTTTTTTAGAATTAGAAAGAAAATTTATTGTCTTTATATGAAAAAAGCACTGAACAAGTACAGAATACATATTCTTTAAAGTACACATGGAGCACATAAAAATTGAACATGTAATGAGACATAAAGCAAATTTTAAATTTTGAAGGAATCATTCTGTATTTTCTTTGTAAAGTGAAGTTCCAAGGGTATGGATTCTAAAATGTTATTTTCCTTCCTTCTATATGTGCCAGCATTTTGCATCTAGTAAGAAAGTAGGGTTATCCAGTTTGAGGTCTCCATAAGAGTGAAGGGATTTCTTAACCAAAATTTAATAAAACTTGTCTATAGCACTAAATCTACATTCTACCTCTACTGTCTTCTCTATAGACATCTATACACATTGTCATACATGATAAGCTAGTGAGCTAGAATGGCAGTCATTTGTATTAACTGATTTATTAACCAATGTAATTAATTTAAATTACTATTTATACACTTAAGTGACTAAGTCTGACTTTCCATATGTTGACAGTGGTAAGTATATATTTTTTGTCATATTTTATCTTGTTTTGAAGTAGGATCTTTGAGAAACTCCTTTCAGGAAAGATCACATGTTGCTAGGAGTCAAAACTGAAAAAAAAATCATTTTTCATTGTGCAGGACTGGGATACATTTGTATTATTATAAGTTCTCAGGGACTGATATACATTGTTTTGAAATGCATTGCTGTTTCATCTCTTTACCTGATATTGTGTTGAGTACATAGCCACAGGCAGCTGAAGTTGAGTATATGCATTTATATATAAAATTACAAAATACTTTTCTCTATATTTGCAAGATCTCCGTGTTTTCACAATATACTCAAAATCTGTCTTAATCACCTTTCTCTTTCCCAAGAGAATTCAGGATGTTTCATGACTTCTACCAGGTGTGACTAGAAAAGGTCTGTTTCAGAATGTCTATACCTGTACTTCTTCACAGTGACAAGTGTGACTTTTTTGAATCTGTGCTGAGATTGATCTATGACTGAAGAGAATTTAGAAAATTCACAATTAAACCACATAGAAAGGCCTGAAGCTATTTCCTTTTCTTCGTAAAAATGAAGCTCCAAGGACATGAATTGAAAAAAAAAAACATAATATCTCCCCCAAATTAATTGAGAATAAGGCTGGATTTCGCTTAGCAGTGGTTGCCTAGCAACCACACTACATGTTGGAAAGAGGCTGTGGGTGCTTTACCCCTGGGTACTACTTAAGGCACTCAGTTTCCTTGAAGGATGTGGAAAAAGAAAAAAAAAAATAACATAACTCTGTGCTCTTTTGAAGTTTATATTTAAAGGTGCCTGTGATCTAATGCCATATGCTTGGATGGACTTTAACTTTTTATTCCAGATTCAACATTGAAATTCAGCTCAATTGTCACCTCTTCCAGGAAGCTTTCCCTGACCCTCCCAATGATGCTTGGAATCCAGGTCTTTTCTTCTGTGCTCCCCGCATCTCCCGTATTCATTGTCGTCACAGTTGTCACAGTTGTCCTAGGATCATTAACTTGTTCACTTATCTGTCTGTATGCCTTCTGTCCTATGCAATTGTAATTAGGGACTGTCTCTTGGTTTTTTTGTGTATCCAATTCATGACCCCATGTCCTGTTCTTTGTAAATGTACTGGTTTTGTCGAATAGATGAACAGATGAAGAAATGAATAAATTCAAACATCAGACTTCCGTGAAGATACTACCTATTTTAGCAGATGTATCAAGGACTCTGTAACATGTCCATAATGTGAGGGGAGCATTTTGTGGCCTGTTTCAAGCCATATTCTAAGGAGTTTGTTGGAGTTAAGTTGCCTCCCCCCTTATTTCCTGTGTTCTGCCCTAGAGGTTGCCCCAGCCATTGTGGCTGGTTGTTAAAATGAGTTCAGACCATCTGCTGATGGGCCCTGACTTCCAGTCTCAAGGTGGGTGAGTCTGCCGGCTACTCCCTGCTTGTTGGACTTTGCCTGTGGCTTTCTGCTCTTTCTTATTACTCAAGAGATGCTTCTCCCCTCTTTCATTTTGCTGTGAAGTCCTCTTCATCTCAGATTGACATAGGAAAATTTCCTTGAGAAGACTGTTGATACCCTGTGGCTGTTAACACATGTATTTATGACTATAATAACCCAGAATTCCCTCAGATAATCCTTAAAAAGTACATTATATATCAGGCTGTTTCCTGAGTAGGGAGCTGTAAAGGAAACTCATTTCTCATATCTGGGTCTTCACATCTGAAGTATTGGTGAAAGTGAAGTGAAAATCACTCAGTCGTGTCTGATTCTTTGAGACCCCATGGGCTATACAATCCATGAATCTCCAGGCCAGAATACTGGAGTGGGTAGCCATTCCCTTCTCCCAGAGATCTTCCCAACCCAGGTCTCCCACATTGCAGGCAGATTCCTTACTGTCTGAGCTGCCAGGGAAGCTCTAAGAGATTTTAAGACAGGACTATTTACAGAGGGTGGGCCAGGGCAGAGGGATACTAAGAGAGACTAGGTACCACTCTGGGATAGACGTAAGCTAAGTCTGAAAGGCAAACAGGGAAGAATCAGTACCAGATCCTCTTAGGGCACAGAGTGTGGTGAACAGTGGAAAGAGGATTTGGAAAGACACGTGGAAGGGACTCCACACAACCATCCAGACAGATTGCACACATCCCGGGCCCTGTTGGTGTGAGGCCATGCTTCACTCCAAAATAATTTGGGGAAAATGTTTTGATATTTTCTTTTGAATCTTCAACTGCTTCTGTAGATACTTTTCATCTTGTTTCTCACTGACATTAGCTTATTACTAGTTTGCTCATTTAAGGGCTGTAACACCCTATAAACACTGCTGCTGCTGCTAAGTCACTTCAGTTGTGTCCAACTCTTTGCGACCCCATAGATGGCAGCCCACCAGGCTCCCCCATCCCTGGGATTCTCCAGGTAAGAACACTGGAATGGGTTGCCATTTCCTTCTCCAATGCATGAAAGTGAAAAGTCAGAGTGAAGTCTCTCAGTTGTGTTTGACCCTCAGCGACCCCATGGACTGCAGCCTACCAGGCTCCTCCGTCCATGGGATTTTCAAAGACTAATAAACACAAAATTTCCTTGACTTACTATTATCTTTGGGATAAAGTCCACCTTAACAGAATTTGAGGATCTTCAAACTCTGACTTGTTACTGTCTGGGTAGCTCTTATTCATCTTTAAATTCTTCTTAAAGAATTGACTGGATTCCAGGGGGAGCAATCTGTGATCCACTGGTTTAGGTGAGGAATGGAGTTTCCTGGACAGACTGCTACTCAGGAAGGGCATATCTCTGAGCAGTTTCTAGAATCTCAATACTCCAGGGTGAGAGGTGCCTCTCTGGAACACCAACATTGATGTGACTTATCTCCCAGTCCTAGGTTTCACTTCAAGTTCTCTGGAGAGGCAATCTGACTGGCCCTGCTCAGGTTAGTGGTGTATTGCTGGTCCAATAAGATTTGGTCAGTAGAGATACAAAGTAGCCAGTGTTGGCCCTGGGAACTTCTTGATGGGTAGCCAGGATAGGAGAGACAGTTCTTAGAAGGAAAGGTAGAATATGAGGTAGACAGATGCCTTTGAAAGTTATCTAATATAAATACCAGATGCCATGATCTTAGTTTTCTGAATGTTGAGCTTTAAGCCAACTTTTCACTCTCCTCTTTCACTTTCATCAATAGGCTTTTTAGTTTCTCTTCACTTTCTGCCATAAGGGTGGTGTCATCTGCATATCTGAGGTTATTGATATTTCTTCTGGCAATCTTGATTCCAGCTTGTGCTTCTTCCAGCCCAGCGTTTCTCATGATGTACTCTGCATATAAGTTAAATAGGCAGGGTGACAATATACAGCCATCACTTCATGGGAAATAGATGGGGAAACAGTGGAAACAGTGGCTGACTTTATTTTTTGGGGCTCCAAAATCATTGCAGATGGTGATTGCAGCCATGAAATTAAAAGACGCTTACTCCTTGGAAGGAAAGTTATGACCAACCTAGATAGCATATTTAGAAGCAGAGATATTACTTTGCCAACAAAGGTCCATCTAGTCAAGGCTATGGTTTTTCCAGTAGTCATGTATAGATGTGAGAGTTGGACTGTAAAGAAAGCTGAGCACCGAAGAATTGATGCTTTTGAACTGTAGTGTTGGAGAATACTCTTGAGAGTCCCTTGGACTGCAAGGAGATCCACCCAGTCCATTCTAAAGGAGATCAGTCCTGGGTGTTCATAGGAAGGAATGATGCTAAAGCTGAAACTGCAATACTTTTGCCGTCTCATGTGAAGACTTGACTCATTGGAAAAGACTCTGATGCTGGGAGGGATTGGCGGCAGGAGAAGGGCCAACAGAGGATGAGAGGCTGGAAGGCATCACCAACTTGATGGACATGACTTTGAGTGAACTCCCGGAGTTGGTGATGGACAGAGAGGCCTGCTGCTAAGTCGCTTCAGTCGTGTCCAACTCTGTGTGACCCCATAGACGGCAGCCCACCAGGCTCCCCTGTCCCTGGGATTCTCCAGGCAAGAGCACTGGAGTGGGTTGCCATTTCCTTCTCCAATGCATGAAAGTGAAAAGTGAAAGTGAAGTCGCTCAGTTGTGTCTGACTCTTTGCAACCCCAAGGACTGCAGCCTACCAGACTCCTCCACCCATGGGATTTTCCAGGCAAGAATATTGGAGTGGGGTGCTATTGCCTTCTCCTGGAGTTGGTGATGGACAGAGAGGCCTGCTGCTAAGTCGCTTCAGTCGTGTCCAACTCTGTGTGACCCCATAGACGGCAGCCCACCAGGCTCCCCTGTCCCTGGGATTCTCCAGGCAAGAGCACTGGAGTGGGTTGCCATTTCCTTCTCCAATGCATGAAAGTGAAAAGTGAAAGTGAAGTCGCTCAGTTGTGTCTGACTCTTTGCAACCCCAAGGACTGCAGCCTACCAGACTCCTCCACCCATGGGATTTTCCAGGCAAGAGTATTGGAGTGGGGTGCTATTGCCTTCTCCAACAGAGAGGCCTGGCATGATGCAATTCATGGGGTCGCAAAGAGTCAGACACAACTGAGTGAACTGACCTGAACTGAATGTAAACACCTGCTTAATTGTGAATTTTTTATTTAAAAATTTAAAAATGTTTTATTGAGGCATAATTCATGTAAAATATATTTGCGTCAGGTATACGATGTTATAATTTGATGTTTGCATATACTGTCAAATGATCACCAAAAAATGTGTAGTTAACATCGTCACCATACATAGTTATACATTTTGTGTGTGTGTGGTAAGAATTTTTAAGATTTATTCTCTTAGCAGCTTATAAATATGTAACCCAGCATTAGTAATTGTGGTCATCATACTATCCATTGTATCATCAGGATTTATTTATTTTATAGTTTGAAATCTGTACTTTTTGACTGCCTTCATGCATTTGTGGCCAACCCCACCTCTGGCAAGCAAAAATAGTGATCTTTTTACATTTATTTTACATATTTATTTATTTCTGACTGATTTTTTATTGACGTATAAGCAATATTAAGTTTCAGGTGTACACCATAGTGATTATGTATTTTTTTTAATATATATTTTATTCCATTAAAAGTTATTAGAAGAGAATGGCTATAATTTCCTGTGATGTATGATATATCCTTGTTACTTATCTGTTTTATACACAGTAGATTAATCCCTTACTCCTAGCTTGCTGCCCTGCCTCCTTCCTGGTATTCAGTAGTTTGTTTTCTTTCTTCTTTATTTAAATATAACTATCTATCTATCTATATGTGATTTAATGTATGGTTACATCGCATTTCTTTTTTTTTAATTGGAGTATAATTGCTTTGCAACGTTGTGATCTTTTTTTTAATTAATTTTTACTTTTTCAGTTTGTTTTGCTTTACAATACTGTGTTCANACAGAGAGGCCTGGCGTGCTGCGATTCATGGGGTTGCAAACTGTCGGACACGACTGAATGGACGGGTGGAGGAGACAGAGCCGCTAACATTTTTCAAACATGGAAAACATTATTTAAAAAAAAAAGATTGCTTTTCCAAAATGAAATTGAATATACTTCTGTGCGTCTGAAAATTTGTGTGATGCCATGATAGTGTAAGTATCTTATTTTTCCAGAGGTTCTTCCATTCTGTTTACGTTGAGTTTCTCTGATTTTCTTTTTTGTTTTTCATGTTTTCCTCTATTATTTATGTTTGGTGTCTTAAAATATCACAAAGTTAATAATGTTAAAGTTATAGAGATCACAACCAAAGTGGGTCTCACTGGGCTAAAAGCAAGGTGTGAGAGGGCCACATTTCTTCTGGAGGCTCCAGGGATAGTGTTTCCTGCCTTTTTAGCTTCTGTGGCTCACGGCCCTTCCTTCATCATCAAAGCTGTCAATGGCCGGTAGAGTCCTGCACCCCCTCATGTGTGAAGCCTGCTCCTCTGCCTTCCTTTCTACTTTAGAGGATCCTGTGATGACACTGGGCCCATCTGCATCATCCAGGGTAACAGCCTGGCCTGAGGTTAGCAGTCTGCCCACCTCTTCCCTCCTGCTGTGTAAGGTACCACATTTATAGGTGTGGTGGGCAGGAGTTCACAGCTCTGAAACCATAACATTGGCCTTAGAAGTTTTTGCCATCTTATTTATCTTTATGATCTTTGTGACTAAATAGGACATAAAACATCATTTCATACCATCATTAAATAAAAAAAAATTTTATAAACAAAGTTCGTATGTAATTCATCTTTGTTTCTAAGAATATGGGCAAATTAATTTTGCTAAATCAAGGTATCTTTTTTTTTTTTAATTAATTTTTATTTTTTAGTTTGTTTTGCTTTACAATACTGTATTCGTTTTGCTACACATCGACATGAATCAGCCACGAGTATACATGAACTCCCGATCCCGACCCCCTCTCCCCCCTCCCGCCCCACACCAT